>CM038794.1:269905541-270278041 GCA_021764765.1 Vicia sativa | reverse complement strand
ACACCATTCTCCTTGATCAAATTCAACAAATGTGTGATCGCTGTGATTATCTTGTTACCAAATGCACTTCACCTTTTTATGCTCTTCATCTTCTTGCCGAAACAAATCATTATTTTGATATCATGCTGATTGATGTTTGTATGCCAAATATGGATTCATATGACTTTCTTACATATGTAACCCTACGACACAATATCCCTGTCATTGGTAAGTACTTTAACCCTACCGTCAAAAAGTTCAAAATTCATGTCATTAATATTGTAACCCTAACATCATTATTATATGTTTTTGTAGTGATTTCTTCTGATTTCACATACAGTTCTCTCATGAAGTCTGTAATTCATGGAGCTTGTGATTACTGGCTTCAACCTTTACATGAAAAACAATTCAAGACCATGTGGCAGCACGTTGCAAGAAAAACATTGAATGAAAATAAAGTTGAACATGAGGTTCTTGGATTCTCGAAGGTTCAAAGTCATAAAGAAGATGAAGTTCTTGGGTTCTTGGATGCTCAAAGTCATAAAGAAGATGATGTTGTTGGATTCAGAAAACGGGAAAGAGAAGATGATAAGCCTCCAAAAGAAACGAGTGCAAAAAAGAGTCGGTTATCATGGACGCCGCAACTGCACCAACAGTTTGTTAATGCTGTGAACAAACTTGGCTTGGATGGTATGGTTGATTCTTTTATATCTCTTTCCTTTTCTATGTTTGTATTGACTCTTTAACAACAACTCAACTTATGTTCATTGGTTTTCTTTATTTTCAGTGGCAAAACCTAGAAAGATTCTCAAAATTATGGATGCTTCTGGTTTAACAATAGCTCAGGTTGCAAGTCATTTGCAGAACTATAGAGACGGTTTGAAGAGAGCGTCTTGTGGACAAAAGTCATAGCAAAGTCCAAGAATTGACACTCCAACATCAGAAACTGAACAGACTAACACAATGTTACAACAGGACCAAAGTTCTCCAGTGAATTCAACCCTTCAAAGTGATAATAATTCTGAACATGCTAACTCAATGTTACATCATGACCAAACTTCTCAAGTGAACTCAACCCTTCCAAGTGATAGTATCTCTGAAACACAACAACATTCAACTGATGAAGCACAACAGCATTCAATTCATGTTGGCGAGAATCAAGTTTGCGACATTATAAACAACGACTTTCCTGATCCATCTGACTGGCTCTTAGATTATGATGAGTTAATATCATTATTAGCTTGAAGCATATGTATGAGATATAAAGGGTGGAAGACGTATTCATTTTATTGATAATGTAATTAACTATTCTAATAGTTTCTGTTTTTTTAGCTTGACTCAATTTTTATCTCATAAAGATGCAATGGTTTTTTAATGTTAATTTGATAAACCTTACTAATTAACTTGTTTATATGATGTTGCGTTTAAGTCTTAGTGTGAGTGTGACCTTAAATAGTTGATCAACTGATTCAATAAATAATTGAACTAAGATAATATGTTGATAGTAAAAGGAAATCGACATGCATGAAAATAAATTAGTGGAATATATTCTGCTAGTTATGTTTTCTGATAAGAAATTATTCATATAAATTAGTGTTAGAATGTTGGTGAATAATAAATAAAGCACAAGTCAAACATAGATACATGCTTCTAAAATTTTATTCAGCTAATATTTTTTTATCAAAACACGTAAATTACTTAACTTATGTATAATTCTAAAGAGATTAAGTGTGTAAAATTTCAAGTAATTGAAAAAATGAAATTATTCAAGGTGGCATACTTTATGAAGAATGACATAAGATCACTGTCCATGTTTGTTTGGGCTTGCAATGCTAGCATGCATTCTGGTGTAATTACTAATATTCACTATTTTAAATTTATTTGTTACATATTATGTTTAATTATTGCTTTTATTAGACGCAACATCTATCCTTCTAAAATTTATATTCTGAAAGTCCTAGAACAAATGGTCGGTTTCGTTATATTTGATGAATTATGCTACTTGACTTTTTAATTTTTTTTTTAAGATCAGATTAATTCCATATTTGTTGGGTTTTTTGATGATATTTGTGTCTTTTTTTCTCAATAAATATATTTATAAACTCGGCCGTATATACAGCTCTAATTATGCTACAGTCCAATTTAGTGGATGAGTCAATCTTTTAATATGGATATCGTATTTTATAAAAAGAGACTTAGGATCTATTGTATCACATAAGATACCCCGCTTTTGACGAGTAGTGTTGGATGAGTCTTTTTTTAATAGGCAAATTATTAGAAAGAAGTATAAGGGATACTTCGTCCTGAGAAACAAACACGGGGAACACTTACATTCTGAAACATGAGAGAGGAAGAGTGTTCCAATGAAAAAATTACAACAATCCACTAATTTTATATATAAAAAAAAGGATAACCATGTCCACGACCTCATAACTATAGTCGTCATACAAAAAATTCTACATTGTTATTAGCCAAATCATCGCTACGGTTATTCTCTTCAACTTATTCTTCATTTTCGCCCAAAAAAATAAGAAGCTCCCAAAACTTCAACAATGATAAATTCATATCACCTCCGATCCAAGAAAAAACCTTCTTCTAAATACCATCTGAAATCGTACAAAGACCAAAAAAATGAGATAATGATTCCTTCTCTGTGCCGCATAAAACACAATTTTTGTCCAAAACGAACCTCTTTCTAAATAAATGGTCTTTAGTAGGTATCCTATTTAGGATGTACCTCTATCCAAAAAAAAGATATATTAGAGGGGACTTTCATCTCGCAAAGATGGTTGATTACTTCCACAACGTTTCTAGCCAAAGCATCATCAGAGAAGTTATTGTTAAATAGCACATAATAATAATTCATCGAGAAATTACCTTCAATACCAATCCTTCACTTGAAACTGTCTTCAGCATTGTTGTTCATAGATGTCCCCCGAAGCTGATTTCTAAACTCTTCCCAAGCTCCAAGCTCGATATCCCCACTATTATCCACTAAACTCGCGAAGTTCCATGTCCAAACGTCATATTCCATGCCACCTGCGTCAACAATGCTTGTTTCGGGTCTGATAGGAAATTGAAAGACTTCGAAAAAGCATATAGAAATGGTTGGTTTCCATGCCAATTGGATAGCCACATAGCAGTATTTATACCATTTTTGACTTTACACAAAATAGCCCCGGTAAATCTGTTCTGGGCAGAAGTTGATGAGTTATCGGAGACAATTAAATCCCACCACCAGATAGAGTCTTTGCTAGATAACACACTAACATCACCAACTTGCACTTTTACCTTTATATTAAAGTATCTACTTCTAAGAATTTTAGCCCACAACGAGGCGTGTTCATTCAAAATTATTCATTCCCATTTGTTTAACAAAGATAAATTCACCACTCCTACATCTTTAACTCTAAGCCCTCCATGATCTAGGGGTTAGCACACTGTGGTCCAACTCACCCAATGAATCGGCCTTTCATCCCCATTCCTTTGCCATAAAAAGCTACTTTGGATGCGGCGAAAAAACTTTAGTAGGTGTTTTGTAAAAGGACAGAGAATATATTGGAATAGCATTCAACACAGAGTTAACCATCACCACCCTCATCCCAAAAGTAAGATACCTCCCCTTCCATAATGCCAACCTGTTCTTAACTTGGTAGATCAAATCTTTCCATATAGATAACTTCCTCGGGCTATCCCCAACCTTCACTCCAAAGAATTTTGAAGGGGGAGTTATCTCTATCACACAATAAGAAGGTCGACACAACTTCTAAGAACCAATCTCCTACACAAACATCGTAAACCTTACTTTTGTGAAAGTTAACCTTCAAATCGGACATTATTTCGAAACCCCTTAGAATGGCTTTCATACTGATCCACAAATTATCACTACTTCTGTCCGCCATGAAGATAGTATCATATGTGAACTGCAATATATTTACTTCATCTTCTTCATTAAACTAAAACCTTTTGAAATCACCATTACCCATCGCTTTACTCGTGAGCCTTTTAGAGTCTCCATCACCAAGACAAACAAAAACGGAGAAAGTGAATCTCCTTGACGCAAACCCCTTTTCCACTTTAAAATCTCTCATAGTTCTTGTAACAACATGGGCCCCTTGTAAGACGCTCTCGACGCTGTTACCTAACGATCTTCTATATCCCCCTCACTAGTAGTTTTTTTCTTTTCATGGGAATCGAACCTTGTAACATGGAGTTCAAGTACATGTTCAATTCATTTCCACTATAATTGAGCTACGTGGCTCAATTGATAGTGGGAATGGATTGAACATACTTAAACCCTAGGGTACTGTTAAGGACCAAATTGTAGCTATTTTGTACATGATTTTGTGGTCCTTAACAATATCTTTTTAATTAATTAGTATTATTTATTCTAGTATTTTGGTTTAAGTTAGTTTTTATTTAGTTTTAGTTCATAACATATTATTTAACTTATTTTACTTTCAATTGTAGGATTTTATTGACTAATTCTCCCAAGCTTGGATTCAAGGACTCTTGAAGAGCTTTAGGGATGATTCTTTTTGAAGATATTTTTGGATGAAGGAAGCATGCTACAGGTCGCTCGGTGGACATCGGGCAGCTTAGCGGTCTGTAAAAGGACAGACCCATGCTTTCACCTTTTGGCCACCAACCCATCACTTCAGCTGACTTTTTGGCTTGTAAAAGGAAAAAAACAACACTTCATCATGATTATCTTTTCATCTTTGTAAAATCTAGGGCAAGAATTTGTAGAAGAACACCATAGCTTTTCTTCTTGAATCTTTGATTTTCATCATTTCTACCAACAATCTTGAGAGCAAGCAACCATGGAAATGAGTGGCTAAGCTCTTTTTGTGTCAAGATTAGAGGTAGTTGATCTTTATAGTATGTATTTCTTTTAATCCATTTGTGTATGAACATGGTTGATGATTAATATAGTTGAATATCTTTGTTCTTCATCTTTATGCTTTGAGTTTTGCTTGGAAAAGAATACTTCAAAGTAGACTTAGGATATTCATCCTCTAATGAACAAATGCTAGGGATAGATTTGTGTGTTAGTGTTTACAAAATATTGAACTTAATGATTATCATGTCAATAGTTGTAGTGAGGAATCATGCAAAGATTAACATGATAACATTCACAATCTTGGTGGGAAATCTACAAGATTGAGAGGATATGTATTTGTAGAAATCATCTACTATGTTCATCACTTGATTAATTGAATATGTATGAAACTAGATCAAGGAAACTAATCTTGACATGCTTCCATTATTTGAAAACAACCTCAAACTCTCTTTAATCCAAACTATAACTATCTTTTGAAAGAATTAATTTAGTTACTTGTTTGGAAACTCATGTTACTAGAAGATTTGATAACAAACCTTTTGGTTACAAAATCTTAAAATACACTTTCCTATTGAAAGACTATAACATACACCAATCCCTGTGGAATCGATAATTAAAAATACTTTGTTCGCGGAGAAAACCTACAACAGGTACTAGATTTGATTTCTCTGAAAGGCAAAAACTTTACTATTGAGGGGATATAGAACATCGTGAGGTAGCAGTGTTGGGAGTGTCTTGTGTAACGCCCCTTTAAACCCCTAATGCAATAATATGGCATAATTAGAGTAAATTAGCATGTATATCAAAAGAGAGTGTCACATGTATCTCCAAAGCCAACAATAATACACTGGGCATGCTCATAACGCGCATTTAAATTCATGTTCTATACACATATGCATCTCGCAGCGGAATAATTTTTTTTTCACAAACAATATCACACTACAAGAAATTTGTCATATACCAACGGACACCTTTAGTGACCGTAAAAGATAGTGTTGGCATAGATAATACTTAGAGGCCAAAATTACAAGCTACATGTTGGTATAGGGTCTCCATACTACTAAATAGAAAGCGTTCTATTAAAAACACTCGCTAGAATCGAACCGAGGACATGAATGCCTTTTATTATTATTCTTTTACTTACTCTTTTTTTGTAAAATACATTTTTTTCTTTCAAATTTTTCTAAATGATTTTTCGAAGTTAAATGTTGTAAAAAATCCCAAATCATCATAAACACTTCTCCCACTTCTTCTGAATTTTTCCCGTGTCTAAGTTTTTTGCGTGAATTTACTCCCCTTATATCAATTTTTGTATCAGCGCAAAAAATCATTATCCCGTGTCTTCATTTACGGCTGCATTGATTCTTATTCTTAAACCTAACCCTAAATGTTCATACAACATTGATTCATCAATATGTGTATTCCCTCAATGATTCATCTCATGTGTATCATCTACAATGATTGCTCGCAGTCGGGTCCTAAAAATTTCAGAAAAACCATCATTTATGTCTTCTCTCACAATTTACTCAAACCCTCCACACACCATCTTTGTTTTCGTTCTTTTTTAAAGTAAGTTTATCAACTTGTCTCTCTTATTCTTCATATATTGTCTTTCCTAGTTATTATTTTGATTTTTGGTTTGATATTTTTGTGGGTTTTAAGATTTGAGTTTTTCTCATTATCTGTCTCAGGCTAAAACATGTCTTCAGAGTCTTAAGAACTGTCACTCTCATCAGAAGCGCAAAGAAACAATACTGCTAAGAAGGAAGGCTCAAAGCATGAGAAGCTATGTCGCAAACAAGAACTTATTGCCGCCATCGTTGTTGCATCAAACCTCTCGGTTGAAGACGAGCAATTGACTTCGCCCTGCTCATTAAGATATAGTTAAAGACCTTTATTAATGCTAACGAATGGACCAGACCGACAAATTCTCGAAGTCCATGCATCTATGAAGATGTAAGAAAGGAAGATTAGAAAGTGATTTTATGTTAGATATGTTTGTGTTTTTTGTTGTCGTAACATATATTTTGGTGATTGTTAATCGATTTTGGTGGTTGTAAAACTTGCTATGTTGACAATATAATTGAAAATTTTATTAATGTTGCTTTAAATTTTGTGTGGTGCATATAGAAAAAATATTTCAAGAAAAAATTGATTATTAAAAAATATTAATTATAGAAAATAAATATTTGAATATTTTGATTATTAAAAAATATTAATTATAGAAAATAAATATTTGAAAAAAAGAGACATATATCAACGGCTAATTTTGTCCGTTGCTATAGTCCAAAATTTTGACCAACGCCTAAAATTACCGTTGGTATAAGATATTAGGACGCAAAATTATCGTTGGTATAGCGAATTATAATTGACGGAAGCAAGTGTCCGATGGTATAGGTTTTTATACCTTTACTAACAGTTTTTGTACCTTTACCAATGGATTTTTTCCATTGGTACATGTCAAATTCCTTGTAGTGTCAACAATTGAAATTCCATAATGGAAATTATATACTAAAACATTAGGCACTAAAGATCATTCATCACATAATCTCAATACATCATAAATAAGGAGAGTATAACAAACATCTCTCAAAACAAACATGAGTTTAAACATTCTCCTGTGTTACATGACTAAAGCATGACTCAATACCTAAATAAGGATAGACAAAGAACTAGCTCCTCTGACTAATCCTTGCAAGAAGCACCACTAACTTTAATACTTGGGTGATGTCGTATAAAACATCATTTCAACATAAGGGTGGGAATTCACATAATTATGAAGAATCATATAATAATATAAAATGTTTCGCATACATGCAATAAGATAAATATTCTCACACTACATATACTTTATAAAACATAACATCACCCAATTCGACATATTATTCCCGAGTATATGATTCTTCATTTCACAATTTTACATATACAACATTGCTCAATAATTCAAGATCCAAAGATGATTAATCACAAATGCCATATAATGTAACATTCATATCCATATCACGTATTGCACACCGATTCAAAAATTTCACATCGATGCATGTGACTCAAATGCAACTTAATGCAATATGCATGTGGTACCAATTATTATCCTTACGAGCTTTTAACATTTAAACCTGGTCCACATCTCCAAGATAGATATCCACAAAAAAGTTCAATATCTCCGAGTTTTGGAAAAGTCACTAACTCTCGTAAAAGCTAGCACACATTATCTCTTGACAACTAATGATGCATGTGAAAATTTGAACATATATATGCAAATAAAACCATTTCCATATCTTAATCATGCAAGCATATTTTACATAATTCAACATATTTTGAATTATCTTCACAATTGCACAAACAAACATATAACATCTCATCCTTCACATAGAGTGCGTTCTAATAGAATTATTCAACTCAACAGATCACATAACATTCATTTTCAAAGTATTCATCAAATCAATACATCACAATAACGCATAACAAACAATGTCAAACTATGTTATTCTCATCAATCATCATTTTGCAACAAACATAAACACATAATCCAAATATTATATTCATATACCAAAATGAAATCCAATAAAAATCAATCATTGTATTCAAATCTATTTTGAAGTAATAGAAAATAATGTTAGCTTTTCGTAGGTTCGAACGGAGCGTCAAACGGACACCCGAGTCAAAAGTTATGGATCTTTAAAGTTTATCAAAATGCTGTCAAAACAGAGGCAATGTTTCACCAATTTTAAGTACGAAAATCAATATTTTTTAATCTCAAACCCCAAATTTGAACTTGTCATACCCTAAAACTTTCTCCCCTACTTCTCAAAACAATCCATAACTCCATACTCAAGGATTTCACAAGGGTTGACCAGACAAACCCTCTTCTAAGCAATCCATCCAAGCTAGGGTTCTGCTCCTCCAAAGTCAAAATGGATTTCCAATGCTTCAAGTGGTCATCATACCTAATCTTATACTACAAGGGATCACCATGACAAGTTTCAAGCCTTACAAGTCAAATTTGCTCATCCAATGGCTCAGATGGTTGAAAACCAGTTGTATTGGACAAAACGTCAACTGTGGTCAACATACAGTCAAACTTAATAATTTTTGGTCAACACAAATATTTTGAAGTAATATTCATCATTTGATCAAGTTTTGATCATGATTCCTCAAGAAAAGTCAAGATTTGATCAAAAGTCAAAGTTTCTAAACTAGGATTTTTTAGACAAAAGTCAACAGAACTTTGACCAGGCATAACTTTCATATACTTTATCAGAAATTTTTCCACCAAAGCTCATTTTAAAGGGAATTCAATTCTCTACAACTTCATGTCTCAAAAGATTTGGCTAGAAATGCTTCATTTGGAAGTTATGGATCAAAACATTACAGGTCCTTTTAAAAGTCAACAAAAAGTCATATTTTTGCAAAGAAGTGTTCATGAACATGGAAACTTCAATGAAGATGAAACCAAAAGGGTTATTTATAGGACATCTTGATATTTCTAAAAAGTCCAAGAACACTCAAAAATGTTAAAAATTAAGCAAGATACAAGTTGTGCAAGTTGAGCATTTTTGAGGAGGTGCATAAAGAGAAATACTTGCAAAAATCAATTTTTTCTAAATGGGCCTAACTTTTCTTGGTTCAAACTTGTTTCTCATCTGAATTGGAACCTCCAAGCCCAAGGCCTCGTTTTTATCTTTTGTTTTTTATTTATTTTGGATTTTTATTCATTTAAAACCAATTTAATTAAAATAAAAAGATATAAAATCAAATATTAAATACAAGATTGATTTTCTCTCATTCTGGAGGTCCAAGCAAGCCAAATGATCTGATTATTTCGACATAATGGATATTGGCAAGAGACTTGATGGAGATTTGTTCAAAAAAGGCAAGATTTGATGAAAATTCTAAATCAAATATTCTCCCATTCAAGGCAATGTATTTTCCAATTATGTTTAACCTGATGCACACTCCTATAAATACATAACAAGATCAGACCACAAGTAGAGGATTGGTTGTAATAGAAAACCCTACACAAACTTCTCTCACTTTTCAAGTTTTAAAGCAAACACAAAGCACATCCTCTAGCCGTCCCCAAGGCATTTCAAGCATTCCATCATCTTCCTGAGGTTTCCAGAAGGCAATCCCAAGCCTTACACAAGCCAGATCTTGCCCAGAACGTGCCAACCAAGTTGCACCGATTTGGTAAAAATCATGAAATTCAAACTCTCAATTCATGTTGTTTAAACTGATTCGATTTACATATTCATGCTCATATTGATGTTTGTGATTGTTTAGAACCATTGTGCATGAGTTTTTACGCAGGAATCATGATACACCATTGTTAGGGCACGAAGCTACTGCCTCGTCGTATCCTTATTTCTAGGTCGGTTCAGACCAAACCAAGGCCACTATTGAACTCGTATACCTTGGTTTATGGGGGTAATGGTCCCTTTGTTTGCATTTATTTTCATTATTTATGAAGTTTTGATTTTGGAAGAAACCGGAGAAGATGACCAAAGCTTCCCTTCGGCGTCTTTGATTGTAGGTCAACCGGCTGGATTCCCAGAAGTTCCAGAAGGAACAACTCCAGAAGTTCCAGAAGGAACACCAATAAAAGTTCCATAAGGAGCATTCTCAAGTTCCAGAAGGAGCGCCAACAGAAGTTCGAGAAGGAGCATTCTCAGAACTTCCAGAAGGAACAACTCCAGAAGTTCCAGAAGGAACACCAACAGAAGTTCTAGAAGGAACAACCCCATAAGGGCCATAAGGAAAGAACTTTCAAGTCAGAAGGAAAGAACTTCCATGCCAGCATGAAGAAACTTTCGTGCCATAAGGAAAGAACTTTCGTGTCAGCCTCCAGAAGCTCTGAAAAACAGGTTTCTAGAGGTTCTAGAGGGAACTTCCGTCAGAAGTTCTGACGGAAATCCTTTTTTTATTTATTTATTTTTCATCTAACCAATTTATTTTCCTTTTAATTTTCTTTTAAACTATTTTCTAAAAAAAACCTAAAAAATGTCTAACTTTAGGATTCAAGTTCAAAAAACCTTTATTTAATTTTTCAAAATAAATAAATAAATTTTCGTTTCATTTAAATCATTAATCAGAATTAGTTTTTTCATTAAAATCAATCACAAAAAACTCCAGAAAAGATAATTTCATTTCTAGTAATTAGGGTTGCTAACCTAAAACTTTTTTTACTAAGTTCCAGAACATTTTTTCACTAACATTTTCTCATTATGCTATTTGTTTATTTATTATTCCTCATTTAAGTTCTAGAAAGGTTGTATAGGTTGCAAATTTTTTATCATGTAATAGTGTAGGATTTACTTTCCGCACTTTACATTTCTGCCTTTACTTTCCGTACTCCTATACTATGTATCTGCCCCAAAGTCATGTAATAGCGTAAGACCTTTACTTTTCGCACTTTACATTTCTGCAATTTATTTTCTGCACCTATTAACTGCTAGTAATTAGGCGTTTATGACAAGATTAACTTAATCAATCTAGATCACTAATCACAAGATAAATACCTGAACGCAACCCACTTTTCACACATGCATCCACCCTTAGGGTATCCTCTCTTGTTGCCTTACGAATACAATGGTCATGTCCCTCGAACATGGGGATATCTTAGCTAAGATGCCTACAAACATATCATCATAGTCTCTTCGATATAAATATCATAGTCCCTCGATGACCCTCGATGTTGCCTACGAATACATGATCTCATCCCTCGATTGTTGCCTACAAAAAGTGATGATCATCCCTACGAATATGCTAAGATATCCTTACAAGTTGCCTTCTATGACCATCCAATGTCCCTTCGAATGTCTCTTTTACATCCAACGAATAAGGTTACCTATCAACCGATGATATGGATAGCTTTATTTTAAAGCAAAGCAAAATAACACGGAAACGACCGTTATGAGTAGGTAATAAGTCTCTTTTGCTTTCTCAATCAAAATACTTTTCACACTTCACACTTTCAAAACTTTTCAAAAAATACTTTGTGTACATTCCAGCGTGAATCACTACAAAGTCCCTTTTCCAAAACAAAACATTTCTGAATACTTTGTATACATTTCAGCGTGAATCATTACGAAGTTAAAGCGAAATGCCTTTTCAAAAAAATTTCAAACGCACACACACAAAAAGAAATTTATAAAGTGAACTAAGCAATTAAGAACCCGTAGATAACTACGGATGGAAATGGTGCTAATACCTTCCTTTTTCATAACTTCCTCCCGTACTCAAAATCTAACGAAGGTCTTTTCCTGTTCTTTTCGCCTTCCCTTAATTGGATAAAAGAAAATTCGGTGGCGACTCTTGTTATCCGTAACATTTGCGATAAAATGCAAAACAAACAAGTCAGTTCTCCCCCGTGTTACAGAACTGGCGACTTTGCTGGGGAAACACCCTAAAGAGAGGCTACCTTAGGGTTTTTAGATCACTTTACTACTTTTTGTTTGACTTGTATGCTTTATCTTAAGGGTTGCTTGGGTATTATATTTGTGGGGGATCCTACACCCGGATCCAGGTTTCCTTAGGTAAGTAGCAATAAATCGTCGCGACCGATAGGCGTATATCGAAACGGTCAAAATGATGGCTACGTAAGTGCGACACTTTGGATGTCCCGATGCTCCTCATGTTCAGTTGAGGAAAGTATTTGGCGCATGCGTGGTGTCCTAAGCACTAACTCAACTTTTAGAACCCTAATTGACCCATCTTGGCCATTAGAAGGTAGTGAGATGGCCGACTTTGGTGTAGACTGAGGTTGGTTGATACTCGATGCTACGCTCATTGAGATTCGACTTTCGGGATATTTCGGTCGACCACTTGGTAGTCGTATTAAAATAAAGCATACGAGAAAGATCAATGATATGAGATTCCTAGAACCCGGTTACTATTATAGGACAAGTTGAACCCACTTAAACTTTGGTAGGGTAGACACCTATACCTCATGCAAGCTTTAAGCCTAGGGCTGTTGTGTGAATTTCTTGTGCTTGCTATTTGTCTTAAACATGACATCATAACATTATCATATCAGTGCTAACTATTTCAAGGACCTAGAGATTTATCTTTGCTCTGTTTTGCAGGAATTATGGCTTACAGGAAGACTATCTGAATCAACTTCATGGGTATACCTTCTCAACTCAAAGAATTGGTTTCAGAAATTCCCGATCATGATCAGTTCATCAAAAAACATTGTTATCTACTTGACTTGGTTATCTCCGGTTTTGAAGAATATATGATGCACGTCGTATTCCAATTCTTCGATCCAAAACATCACTATTTTATATTCCCAGATTATCAGTTGGTGCCTACATTGGAAGAGTTTTCTAAGCTACTTGGGATACCTATCCTTAATTAGATGCCATTCACCGGTTCAAAAAAAGCTCTGAAATACGAAGACATCACATCAGCGTTACTGATTGCAGGACTTTATCGTCTATGAATCGGGAGACCGCAAGTGCACAGTCCTATCGCGTAGTTTTAAAAAGATATCGAACCCACAGAGACTATAAATCGATCTATTGTTATCCTAAGTTACGGTATACAACTAAGGCGAATAATTCTTTTGGATTTTGGTTTAAGGGAAAATAGAAATATAAATAAAACGGATATCGGTACGTAACGTAGTGAACCTAAGCGGATTAAATTGAACCTAAGCGTATAAAGATGGTTAACTTAATTTATCTGTAGAATTAATCAGTTTAAAAACCCCCAACTCACGCTTTCGTGGTCTTATCTCGGATTACACGTCTAAAGTCCTATACCTGCTTTCGCTAGCCTATAAGTGTTTAGAACATACTTTTTGGAAACTTAATTAATTCTAATTTGTTTTAAAGCGCTTTCACTGTATTTAAATCAAATGCCTAACTTTAGCTATCCGGTTAAAACCTCACACTTTCGTGGTCTCGATCCTAACCTATTCTACTCATCTTACTTTCGTAACGAAAAGATGGATTTTAATTATAAAAAGTCATAACAATAAATTATGTTAATTAATATCTTAGCTTAGAAACAATTTAATTCCTACTTTTACTACTATTACTTACCGATACCTAAACGGTTTAGCCGGACATATTTATTAATTCGGATTTGCCTAAATAATAAGGTTCAATATATTTAAACATTCCCATAATTAAATAAATAAATATCAAGCAACAATATTTGAAACAAAATAAAATAATTATATTAAGAACCTGGAAATAATAATACTTGAATAATCTTGTTCTTCGAAATAAACGAGCATTCCACCATAGGTCGGTTGGATCTGCTCGGAGACTTCTTGAATCGAAAAGAAAATACAACAAGGAAATAAAAAGCACTAGATCTAACGTAAGGTTAGATCAGTGAAAATTACACAACAATTTCCGGTGTAGAAATTGTTGTGAGAAAATTATAGAAACAAAGAAACTAAAAAAAAAAACTAAACAAGGAAACTAAAATAGAAAACAAAGGTACAAAAACTGAAAAGAAAATAAATGAAAGAAAAACGAAGTAACGGTTGTTCGGGAAGAAATCTCCGACCCTTGCACTGAATGCTTGAAGCTGTATTTATAGGCTTCATTTGTAACTGCCTTTTTCCAAATTCACACGAAGAGAAGTGAAGATCGTGTGCAAACTGCCAAAACGTGGGAGACGTGGGAGACGAACGTCTCTAGTTGAAAGAAGAAGTGAGACGTGGGTCTCAAGGGAAGGAGACGTGGGTCTCCAACAATGGAGACGTGAGGAAAGTTGAAATATAGCGCGTCACGGTCGTCACAGGGTTGTTAGCGTGTTACGATCGTCACAGGGCTGTTACGGTCGTCACACCTTGTGGACTGAACTTTGGGTTTTTCTCTTCTGGGCTTAGTCTTATAATTATTTCTTTCTTCTTAACTCCTCCTTTTTGCTATATCACCCCTTTTGCTTCATTTCTTTATCTTTTTAATCCGATTTTTCCTCGATTTTATTTCTTTGCTCAATTAATCTTTATTTAATGCAAATACCTGAAACGAAAGAAATACCAACATAATACGGAAATAAAATAGAATAATTAAATAAAAATAGTAATATTATCTATGAAAATTACGTCAAATATGTTATATAAATTCGTGTTATCAAACTCCCCTAAACTTAAACCTTTGCTTGTCCTCAAGCAAAAATTAAAGATAAAAATCATTTAAGCATTTTTCAAACGCAGATACAAAACACAATTCAATTCGTATTTGGTTGCAGGTCAATGCTTTGTTGGATAACTCAAGTTTAGACATTGACACCAATATTACCGTAAAAACACTAGATAACCTTATTTATGCAGACCAATTTAAGTCATGAATTATAGCTCGACCTAATACTTTCATTTCGTTTCACCCGTTTTCATTCTTGCGCAATCATATTAAGCCCTTTACCTTACGCGCACATAGTGGAGTAACCGGTTAGTGACTTTGATCTTTATAATCTAGCTAGGAGTTCTGGTAATTATATTTGGTACTCCTTTATCCAATTACAAATTGCGGGGGACGGACCGTCGTCCGCCCTACCAAGTTTAGCACCAGAAACCGCTGAACCAATTCATAATGGATATTTGCATAAATATTTTATAGTTTCTGCAACTGTTGGATTAAATGATCTGGTAAGGACCATCTAACTTAATAAGTGCATCGTCTAATAAAAATTTCTCTTAAAAATCTTGATCAAACACTTATATTCATCGATTCTCCACGTAGTTTGTCGTTTAAGGTGGTGCCGACTGCTTAATAAACTACTCGGGATTACTTTAAAACTAAGTCTTAAGGTGTTGCTATAATAAGTGCTTAAACTAATCTAACGCGTTGGGATTTTTGAAGCGTTATGACGATAATAATTGTGTTTTAGTCGCACTTGAGTTCTTATTTATAAAAATAAGCAACCTTAATACTAGTTGAATATGTTAATATAACGTTTGAATTTTTTCGTTATGGCTCAAGAAAAAGGAAGAATTTAAATAAGCACGAGAATTTAACATAAAAGACTAAAATTTCATAAAGATGTATTTTATTGAATGGAAATTTTGCAATACATGGAAAAAGAAATAGAAAAGAAATACTAACTAGAGCAAAGAAAATAAAAACGAACAAAGAAATGTTCTGACTCCCCTAAACTTAAAGTAAGCATTATCCTCAATGCGATAGAACCAGGAGAAATCAGAAAGGAGTAGGGAGCGAAAATTTAGCAGCGAATATCAGAAGGGAGACAAAGAGCAGAAGCGACCGTCTTGGGCAGCGAAATATGCATGCGGAATCTTGGCATTGAAACATTGGCAGGGAATCTTAGCATGCGTTTCTAGTAATACATGTGACTTGGGGTACGAGATAGGGAATTGATTTGTAGATCACATGCATACATAATAGATACTTGTATATATATATATATATATATAATATAGATAATTCAAACTTTTAATTAGTAGGATATATATATATATATATATATATATATATATATATATATATATATATATATAATATAATACTATAAATATTGGGAAGTATTAATTCGGTATATTAATAGGGGGAAAAATACGATAATTAAAATAATACTCAATTATAATTATAAATATTAACGTGAAATTTTTTATTGAGTTTAATTATCGGTATTACGGGGAAATAGTTCAGACGCATCAGAAGGAAGGGTGCAACCGATAATCGACTAAAAATTTAAAACTTAACATAAAATAGAAAAATTGAAAATACGAAAAAGAAAATTTAAAATTTGAATGACTACTCGTTGATTTTCCATCGCCACTTATCAAGCCATCTCACATATCCCTCACCTTTTCTTTTCTTACGTTTGTAGGGTGGTTCTGGATCTATCATAAGTATAAGTTTTTCGAATTTGGGCTTAGTGATTTCATCCATCGCCTCATAAGTTAACCTTACCCTATTGACAATAATTATATCCTTAATTTTATGGTCCTCTAATTTTCGCTTTTTAGGCAAGATTTCAAATAGTGGTGAATTAATGTGGATATTGTTTAATACCGCAACGTACGTTTTAAATTTGGTGTCTAGCGGAGTTTCCATAAAATATTTCGGGGAAGGAATCAGTGGGATGTAGTGATGTGGGATTACAATTTGCGCTTCCTCTTCTACCTCTTTTACAACCTCCTTTTCGAACAGCGTTGGTGAATCTGTCTCAATCTCCACTATTTTCTCGTCAGAACTTTCCTCGGTCGCAATATCACTCTCTTCAAACTCATCATCACTTTCTAGGTTTTCAAATAATTTTTCTATAATGGTTGTTTCAACATCCATATCTTCCTCGGGTAAAGGTCCTAGAAGGTTTTGGTCGAGTTGGGAGATTTGAGTTTCTAAACCAATGTTGTGAGTCGCGAGGGATTCAACCATAATGGCTAGTTGGCTAAGGGTTTCATTATTTTGAAGACTTTGTTTTCTTACTTCTTCATTTTGGATAGTTTGTGTCTCTACAAAATGCTCAATCATAGACTCTAACCTAGAGTTAGTTATCATCTCATCTGAATCCTCTATTGATGTTTCGAAGTTGAAATCTTGTGATTCTTCAGAGTCTTGGAAGTAAGTTAAAGTTTCTTTTTGCGTTTCCCCGAAGCGTTCTATCATCCTAGATGTTTCATTAAAATTTTCCATCAATATTTCGATATCAGATTTATATGGTTCTGGTGATTCTTCAAAATATTGGTTTGATGATTGTAGAGAAAATTAGGTTGAAGAAAAGTTTGGTTGAAATTATAAGTTTCTTGTGGTTCCTCAAAATGTGGGGATTGGTAGTTTTTGAGATAAGTTGGGTAAGAGTATGTTTGTGAAGCATTAAAATCTTCCATCAGTATTTCAAGGTTGGATCTATGGGATTCTTGTGGTTCCTCAAAATACTGATAATGGGCGTAGGAAAAATTTGGGCTATACATACTAAATAAAATAAAAATGCCTTAGTCTATACGGTGTAACACCAGAGTTACAATATCGACTTAAATATTCCCGACAGCGGCCAAAACTTGATCGTAGGACTTTATCGTCTATGAATCGAGACCACAAGTGCAGTCTATCGCGTAGTTTTAAAAGATATCGAACCCACGAGACTATAAATCGATCTATTGTTATCCTAAGTTACGGTATCTGACTAAAGCGAATAATTCTTTTGGATTTTGGTTTAAGGAAAATAGAAATATAAATAAAACGGATATCGGTACGTAACTTAGTGAACCTAAGCGGATTAAATTGAACCTAAGCGTATAAAGATGGTTAACTTAATTTATCTGTAGAATTAATCAGTTTAAAAACCCCCCAACTCACACTTTCGTGGTCTTATCTCGGATTACACGTCTAAAGCCCTATACCTGCTTTCGCTAGCCTATAAGTGTTTAGAACATACTTTTTAGAAACTTAATTAATTCTAATTTGTTTTAAAGCGCTTTCACTGTATTTAAATCAAATGCCTAACTTTAGCTATCCGGTTAAAACCTCACACTTTCGTGGTCTCGATCCTAACCTATTCTACTCATCTTACTTTCGTAACGAAAAGATGGATTTTAATTATAAAAAGTCATAACCAGAAATTATGTTAATTAATATCTTAGCTTAGAAACAATTTAATTCCTACTTTTACTACTATTACTTACCGATACCTAAACGGTTTAGCCGGACATATTTATTAATTCGGATTTGCCTAAATAATAAGGTTCAATATATTTAAACATTCTCATAATTAAATAAATAAATATCAAGCAACAATATTTAAAACAAAATAAAATAATTATATTAAGAACCTGGAAATAATAATACTTGAGTAATCTTGTTCTTCGAAATAAACGAGCATTCCACCACAGGTCGGTTGGATCTGCTCGGAGACTTCTTGAATCGAAAAGAAAAATACAACAAGGAAATAAAAAGCACTAGATCTAACGTAAGGTTAGATCAGTGGAAATTACACAACAATTTCCGGTGTAGAAATTGTTGTGAGAAAATTATAGAAACAAAGAAACTAAAATAAAAACTAAACAAGGAAACTAAAATAGAAAATAAAGGTACAAAAACTGAAAAGAAAATAAGTGAAAGAAAAACGAAGTAACGGTTGTTCGGGAAGAAATCTCCGACCCTTGCACTGAATGCTTGAAGCTGTATTTATAGGCTTCATTTGTAACTGCCTTTTTCCAAATTCACACGAAGAGAAGTGGAGATCGTGTGCAAACTGCCAAAACGTGGGAGACGTGGGAGACGGACGTCTCTAGTTGAAAGAAGAAGTGAGACGTGGGTCTCAAGGGAAGGAGACGTGGGTCTCCAACAATGGAGACGTGAGGAAAGTTGAAATACAGCGCGTCACGGTCGTCACAGGGCTGTTACGGTCGTCACAGGGCTGTTAGCGTGTTACGGTCGTCACAGGGCTGTTACGGTCGTCACACCTTGTGGACTGAACTTTGGGCTTTTCTCTTCTGGGCTTAGTCTTATAATTATTTCTTTCGTCTTAACTCCTCCTTTTTGCTATATCACCCCTTTTGCTTCATTTCTTTATCTTTTTAATCCGATTTTTCCTCGATTTTATTTCTTTGCTCAATTAATCTTTATTTAATGCAAATACCTGAAACGAAAGAAATACCAACATAATACGGAAATAAAATAGAATAATTAAATAAAAATAGTAATATTATCTATGAAAATTACGTCAAATATGTTATATAAATTCGTGTTATCAGTTACATCTAAAGCGATCAGACATTGAAGCTAATTGGGAAACAAGAAGCGGAGTTAAGGGTTTGCTTGCTAAATTTCTAATAAAGAAAGCTCGAGAATTCTTAAAGGTTATGAGTTTCCATGCATTTGAAGATATTTTGGCCTTGCTAATTTATGGCTTGGTGCTATTTCCTAATCCAGATCAATTCGTAGACGTAAACACCATCAAGATACTCCTCACTCGTAATCCTGTGCCTACTTTGCTTGGAGACATTCTGCATTCTCTCCACACTCGTACTATCAAAACACAAGGAACTCTCATGTGTTGCATACCATTACTTTCCAGGTGGTTTATTTTGCATCTTCCTCAATCAGTAATGAATAACGAGCAAAGATTGAAGTGGTCTCAAAGGCTGATGTCACGCTCTCATTCAGATATCCGTTGGTGTCTTTTTTCTCAAAAGGACTTTACTTTCATTGAGCGTTGTGGAGAATTCCCTAATGTGCCACTCCTAGGCATAAGGGGAGGTATCCCTTAAAATCCTTCTCTAGCTCTACGTCAGTTTGGTTATGCTCGAAGAGATGGTCCTCATGATATGCTTCTCCAAGACATTGTGTTTGACTACAACAACGATCTCCAGAATTACCGTCGAAGATTTGTGCATGCTTGGGGCATGGTAAAGAAGACTGATATCAAGACTTTGAGACACAAAAATTCCATTCCTTGGAAACCTTACCTCAAATGGGTGCGAGCTCGAACTCAAAACCTCATGATGTCGGGTATAGTTGTTCTACCAGTGGTTATGGAGCCTGTTGCTATAGGTGACAAACCCTACACCATTCTCCATCCAGACATGCCTACTAATTTCGAAGACTTGAAGAGATCCTAGATTCAGCTTAAAGAAGAAAGCGATACTTTCGAAGCTCAGTGCTATGCAAGGGAGAAGAAAGTATTAGAGTTGACGAAGCTACTTCACAAGGAGCAAAGCATCAACACCTATTTCAATACAAAGAGGAAGCGCCCATAAGAGACCTAAACTCTAGGAATTTTTTTTTATTTGTTTAAACTTTCTTTTGTATTTGCTAAAAATAAACTAATAAAAATTTGTTGGTATTTGTTTCACAAATTTAAATTCCTAAGATTCTAAGATTACAGAATAATTTTGAATTTTAACATATTTCTATTTTTGACATACCACACAAAAGTATATGATTGATATTTTTGATTAAGGGAACCTCTTACAAGATAAGCAGCTTATTACGCTTTGAGATCAATCTCAAGTCAAACTAACACGCCCTAATGTGTGTCTAATCATCGCTCATTATGATTAACATAAGACATTCACCTTTTTAAAGGTTAAACATCTTGATTTTATAAATATTCTTTTTTCCTATAGTTAAATTTCAAGTAAATGGAAAAATGAGAGAAATTTTCCATGGATAAATAAGATGAGGTGACAAATATTTATGAAGGGTGTGTATTTATTGGCTTTGGACCAAATGCATCTCATAGAGTGGGATAGTCTACCATAGCTTTGGACCAAATGTATGTCATGCAAGTTTATCATTCAACCTTCACCCGTGAACATGTAGAAACCATTATTTATTTTTATAACATGTAGATACCATTATTTATGTTTTCTTTTATTTATTTCAATAATATATTAACTGGTTTTAAACTTTAGTAAAATTTTATAAGAATAATAATTTATATGATATAAATATTTTATCCAAAAGTATATTTTATAATATTTATATTTAATAAAACATTGTTGAGCGATACAACATTATCAAAATATTATCATATTATTTCATTCAAAATTAAAAACATATGATTTGACATAGGATCGTGTGTTTCAATTTTTTTTTAAATAATAATTTTTATAGTGTGATGTATTTTTTTGAAAAGTATTTTATAATATTTTTAAAAAGAATTCAAATAAAAACAGTTTAAATAATTATTTTAAAATGTTATTATAAATATTTCATATTTTGGTATTGGTTTTTTAGATATTAAAAAAAACACTAAAATTTAAAGCTATTTTAAATAATTTTTATAAAAAAAATACTTTTCCAATATATCATTTAAAAAAATATTTGATTTTGATTATATTTTTATCTTTAATAATGTATATTTATGTTATATGATGTCAAAATTAATTTTTTAATTTCTTTAAAACAAATTTAGAAAAAGTTATAATATTTTTTAAAACAATGATGTTTAAAAATACAAAAAGTTAATAAATTTTTTAAAGCTAAAATAAAAGGGCACATACTCAGAACAAATGCATGTATTTACATTAACAATGTATGTAAAGGCAAAACAATGCATATATAATCTTCCACTTTAGAAACAAAACAATGTGTGTAAATGCAAAAACAATGCATATATAGGCTTCCAGTTTAGAAACAACGTATATAATTTTTTTAATAAAAAAAATGTTGAGTAAAAACTTTATTATAGTAATTTTAATTATCCCAAAAAAATGAGACTTTATCCAAAATTTTATGAAAGGTAAGGGATATACATGTTACTAATGATTCTATTATGGAAGTGAATTTGCAGGTAAGTTCTATTTTTACCTGAGTGTCAACTTGATAAAGGAATATACATGTAACTTACAATGTTAGGAAATTTCTTTCTCCATCCAGCAGGATTCTTCTTTATTCCTGATGAAAATCAAAAATATTTCTAAATTTTATAAGTTAGTTTACGAGTTCACTTCGGAGGGTGAACTTCGTAAGTTAATTTTCGAAATAATTCAAAAATATCTAAAGATGAATTCGCAAGTGAATCTGCGAATTCACCTTTTTTTTTTAAGAACAACGTGAATTTGCAAGTTAACTTACGAATTCACCTTATTTTCAGAAAATAAGGTGAATTAGTAAGTTAACTTACGAATTTTGAACTGGGCAACAATTGTAAAAATGCCAACAATGTCCCTGAATAATCAAAAACAAACACAATGAAGGAAATTGATTAAAATAAAATCAAAAAAATAAATTAACACCGAAATTAATCTAATGACTTAAAAATATAATTTTTCGATTTTTTTTACTCTATGAAAATAGTAAATAAATCATAAAAAAAATAGAAAAAAGAGGAATTTGGCGATTTGAAACCAAACTCCCATAACTACTCCGTAGTAGGGGACAAATGATCAAACATTTTTTTGATTTTAAATGCTTGTAACAGATTTTCAATCGGACTCAGTTTTCTCAAAAATCAAATTTTTTTATTTTTCGACTCTAAAACGCGAGAACACTAAACCTATTTTGGCTTAAACCGAAAGGGACCTAGGGCCTAAACGCGAGAACACTAAACCTATGACTCTAAAAGAGGTGACATGCAACATACAAAGAGACATTTCGTAAGTTAACTTACAAATTCACTTAAAAAGATGAATTTGTAAGTTAACTTGCAAATTAAGTTTATTTTTTTTCAAATGTCAACGTTTAAGGTGAATTCGTAAGTTAACTTGCAAATTCACTCAGAAAGGTCAATTCGCAAGTTAACTTGCAAAGATATTTTTAATATTTTTAGGGGTGTGGAAGAAATCCACTAAATGGGTGAAGAAATTTCCAATTTTATTATCAAAAATAAAAGAGTTGTCATTTGTGTGAGGTGGCAATGGATAACAAATCCAACTTTTGCTATTACAAAAATGCATATTCTCCTTTTAATTATTTTCTTTCTTTTTTGGATAAAAGAAAAATAGATTATCATTTATTGGAATTTAAGAAAAACATATTTTGTTTCCATATATACATGGAGGAAAAAACACTTTAAGAATCCACTTTCTTAAAAGGAAATTTACAATTGTTATATAAGAGTTTCATTGTTGATCATAGACAAGTACTTCAAAAGAAATTACTTGCATATTGTATACTCAAGAACCATGCAAACATCATCTTGCATCTCTTCTTCTCTTCCCGTGCCAATAATCAACCATTTTGGTAAGCTAATGGCTTCAGCTATATTTCACATGCATGGCATTTTTTTTATATTTTCTCCTTCATTTGATTTTCAATCAGCATTGGCTTGATAATAATTGAGGTATATTGCCTATTAAACCATGATTATCAATTTATCATGAACAAGTTTTGAAAATTGTCTAAGATTGTGATTACAGCCGCAACATCGAGATTTTTTGTTCAGCCATATACATCAATAAATTAAAAATCAAGATGAATTCACTTTGTTATGCAATTTTCATTTTTTTTTTCACTTTGTTGTGTTCAATGTATAAGGCTTTAAGGAAATGGAGCAGGAGGACCGGTTTGCAAAAAACCAAAAATACGATTGCCTTCTTTTTGGTAAGTATTGAAATATTTAACATTTTCAAGTACCAAATTGGAATTTTTCATATTCATTTATGTTACTGTTACATATATATAACCATATGATATTGTTCTGCAGATTTAGATGATACTTTGTATCCACTCAGTTCTGGTCTTGCAAATGCAATTCTGAAAAATCTTAAAGGTAAACAACTCTGCATAATAATTGTGTCGTATTTCACATTATTCTCAGTATTATTTATGTGTTTTAACATGAATGGTACATTGTCTCAGCCTACATGGTTGAAAAGCTTGGCATAGATCCAAGTAAGACTGATGACTTATGCAACCTTCTTTACAAGAACTTTGGAACAACTCTAGCTGGTTTAAGGGTATGATGATTACCTACTGTCCTTATCTTATCATGTTACAAGAAGTTTTCACTCATCTTATCATTTTCTTTCAGGCAATTGGATATGAATTTGACTTGGATGAATATCACAGGTACATTTCATTTTATCATGTTTACTCTCAAACTGCTAAAGGGTTATGTTATGTCTAACCCATGTGTGTTTTTTGAAATGGTTAAAATAAATGATTATTGAGTTTTTATCTTGCAGTTTTATTCATGGGAGATTACCTTATGAGAATCTGAAACCGGACCCGGTTCTGAGAAACATGTTGAAGAGCCTGCCCTATAGGAAACTCGTAAGTTGCTTATAATCAAAACGACCAAAGCAACCTTTTACTTGTAGAATAAGGCCGCAGAAGATGGTGTATAATATAATCTGACAATTACTATTGCTTCTGTTGTTTTTGTCAATAGATTTTCACAAATGCAGACAAAGTTCATGCTCTTAAGACACTAAACATACTTGGATTAGAAGACTGCTTTGAAGGAATTATATGCTTTGAGACCCTTAATCCAATCCATAAGAGCGGTGTCACTGATGATGAAGATGACATTGAGTTTGCGGGCTCAACAAGCGCTACTAAGCCAACAACTAGTAATAGAGCAAGAAACTCTCAGATCTTTGACATCATAAGCCATTTTGCTCAGGAAAATCCCAGTGGAAACCTGCCAAAGACACCAGTTGTTTGCAAACCGTCAGAAAAAGCCATTGAATTGGCTCTCAACATAGCCAACATTAATCCACATAAAACTGTAAGAAAATCAGAATTAATGATCTAACTTTGCTAGATTTTAATTTTATTTGCTTGTTTATTTTTTTTTTCATTTGTTCTATGTCATTTTCAGTTGTTCTTTGAAGACAGTGTCCGCAACATTCAAGCTGGAAAACGTTTGGGACTTGACACTGTGCTGGTAAATCATTAGAAATTTTTGGGTTGTGGTAGAAACTAAAAACATACTTTGATTCTAGTAACCAATGTTGTCAATCATTGGAAAAGTTCTGCTATAGTGCCGCTAATTGACTACATTTTTGTACTACATAACATGTCTCGAATAATAGTAATCTATTCATATTCGGATACGCTATATCGCTATAACTTCTATTTAACAACACGACTACTAACTATCATATGATGCCTTTTAACGAGTCACAACTTATACGAACTACTTATTGATTGCAACATCCAGGTCGGTACATCGCAAAAAGTTCAAGGTGCGGATTATGCATTGGAAAGCATCCATAACCTTACTGAGGCAGTGCCTGATTTATGGGAGACTGACGTAAAATCAGAAGTGGTTTACACCGAGAACCTCGCTAAGGAGACAACAGTAACTGCTTAGGGAAGCCTCATAAAACATTGAGGAGAAGCTAAAGCTGGTTACTCAAATTTAGATGGAACAAATGTAATTTTTGTTTTTTAGATGTTGTAATAAATTGTTGAGAATAATATCGGTTGAAGTACGGTATTATAAATAAATTGCTAGATGGAACTCAGTAAAGGAAGTGTCTAACAAATCCAATCCCTCTACTTTGCTGTTGTATTCCATTGTAGATTTAAATCTTTCAATAGATGGATTAATAAAGCATTTGATTTTGTAAACCTATTTGTTACCAATACCAGGAGGAAATCGCAAGTCATAGAATATGACGTTGCAAGAAGTGAAGATCTTATTTCTGGACTCATCAACTATAGTAAACCCACCATCCCCTGTTTGAAACCAAGGAATGCACATACAGTTTACAGCAACTCTCGGCATTGTTACAAAGTGACACGACAAAACCAGATGAAAAAATAACCAAGAGCCCACAATATTAGCACATCAATGAACTTCAGTTTATAAAATTCTCAGTTTTGAGTGCTTACCAATTCAAAATACGCCACTAGAAATTAATCAATCCTCAAGTTCTTCCCCTCGTCTAATCTCACCAAACCATCTCGGAGGATCATATCCAGACCCACCTGAATTTGTATAAAGAATTTAATCATTTACTACATTCAAAACAAACCAAAAAAAGAATGTGGATACTATTCAAAACTAAAATCACAATTATGCAGTTAAATTACCAAGAGGATTGCAACGACAGAGACGGCACAGAGTCAAAGTTGTACCCTTCAAAACACCATACCTCTTATATGCCTCCATGGAATACTCGCTGCAAGTTGGAACGTAACGACAGCTCCTCGGCAAGATTGGCGAAATTTCCCCTATACATATACATGATGATAATGCAATTACTTTTGACGTTCAATTCAAAACAAAACAAAACAAAAAAAGCTTACTTTTGTAGAATGTTAACACGGAAAGAGCAGCTTTAACACCCAAATTGTCAACTTGGGCATCTGATGATGAAGTTTGAGGGTTGGAGTCTTGGTTTGTTGCGCGAAGGAAAAGGGTGGAACGTGATGATAAGGGTTTGTTGAAATTAGGGTTTGGAATTGTGGAAGTGTTGAGAATGAGGGGGAGAACAACAGTAGCCATGGCAAAGAAATCACCCGCGTTTGTGAAGAGTATATCCAAATCCAAAATAATTTTTAATTGTGGATATGCATATTTGAAGTTAATCTCTTATTTTCAATACCACAAACACAACATTTCTCGTTGCTATTCAAACATAAAAACTTCACATTTCTATTTCAAATCTTATATATCTATTATTCAAACTTTTATAACTTATTCATTTATGTTTATCTCCTCATTTCAACTTTTTTCAAGTCATTTCAACTCATCTTCAAAGCTCTAAATTTGTATAAGTTTTCTTCATTTCTACTTGATTCACTATGCAATGTTATAAAATTTATTAGGTTAGTTAGTAGAAATGACATTGTGTGAATTGCTATTAGAATACTTAAATGTTGTTGTTTGGGTGAAATTTGAATTATTTAGGGAAAGAAGAAGTTGTTTCTTGAAAATGGTTGTTCGTAGGTGATTTCGCATGTGTACTTTTGAAATCCCCTTAGACCAGTTTCAGATGTGCGCGTGTGATTTCTTTTCTGAGTTATTTTTTTAACCATCATATTAACAATTATAATTAATTTTTCAGGAAGATGGTTAACAATCAGGACTCGAACAATCGTTTGAGACAAGGGATTACCTCTACTCAGCGAGAGAGAACTGAGCAGTAGGTTAACAGGTCTGGAGGCTGGGGTCTGGTACAAAGGGACAAATTGCCTAGAGGTTCTTCTTTTGCACTGAGGAGTCATCTATCTCAGGCGTATACCCCTCGTGTGCATGAGCAGGTACCCCGGTGAAGGGAAGCAGGTACCCGGTGAAGGGAGGTTTTCGAGGAGTTTGTAGTACCCGAGGTGAATGAGGTACCCGAGCATGTTGCGGTACTCGAAGAGGCTGACCATGGATTTCCAAAACGGCCTTATGACACCTCTCTCTTGATCTATTATAATGATCATGCCACTTGGCATGCTTTGGATAGAGAGATATATTTTGCTTTTACTTTTTCATTTTAAAGGTTTACTAAAAAATATAACTTTAACATTTATTATTTTTTTGTTTCAGGAACGGTTGCCTATTAAGTCTGTGAATCACTCACGAAAAATATTTGAATTATTTATACATGCGGCTGCTTGGTTTTATGAGGTTATGGTTGGATCCGGACTTGGCAGACTATGTTGTACTAGTTACAATACTATAAGCCACTTTTCTGTTGGGGATATCATGATAACACATGATGATATCAAATGGACGTCGTTTTAGGATTACATGGATGTTGTCTCGTTCAATCTCATCTCATTATACTTAGGGTAGCTAGCATGTGGGTCGAATCTTATGGTCAGGTATCTTCAAGAATGGTGTATTCGATAGTTTGGCTATGTGTAGAAGATAATGAGATCTTCTTTTCAGGATGCTTCCAACATCTTTGTCTGGCGGGATCTCAATGGCATCTTCCATGATTGGGAGAATCATTTAGTGCCACATGAGTATCAGATGATGTCGGCATCCCAGAGTTGGCATTGTGTATAGGGTTATGTTACATAGTTCTTAACGTGTCACACCTTATCATGACACCGGATGGCCCTGGACTTCCACTTACGCTAGCTCATGACGAGATCTTGGAGAACCAACGGGCATAGGATGACCATGCCACTGATCTCTTGCTGATTTGTCAGAGAATCCAACTCATTGGGCGGAAGGCATTGGATTTTGTGATATCGAGAAGGGTGGTCCTAAGGCGGTTTCCATCGTTGAGAGGATGGTTAGGGAGGCATCTAGTGTGGTGCAATATATGAGGTAGGGAGGTCACAAGGGGTTAGAATTAGGCATACACAGTAGCTGTAACCTGTGTTCTGTTTTGTTTTTTTCTTACCGATGTAATATTTTGACATTACACACTTTTCGAACAACTTATGTACTAAATTATGTTTTCCTATGTCTGAACATATAATCCAATCGTTGTCTGTATTGTTAAGTTCGTTTCATATTTTTCGAAAAAAAATCATAAAAAATTTGTCTGTTTATAAGGTATTGGCAATGACGTAGTTTTAAACAAAAATAACACAAATAGAGGAAGTTTCGGATTTGAATATCCCAAAATTTTTTATAGGTAGTTTCGGTTATGCATATCTGAAACAACTTCTAAAATTTTGCATCACATGTTTAATTATTAAAACATGTTAAAAAAAGGTGTCTTTGGATATACACATCCGAAACAAGCTGAGAGGTGCGTTTGAATGTACATATTCGAAAGACATTTTCGAATTCTTAGTGGTGAAAATCACCACTACTAAGTGTAAAGAGAAATTCTCCTTGATTTATTATCTATCATATAAGAAAGCAATATGTTCTGGTTAAGACAAAAATGCTTTTTTTTTATTGGTCATTTACCCTTTTTTGGATAATACAAAGAGTGCTAAAAATATTAACCCTACTAATCATAATTTTGGACAATTATTAATTGTTTAATTTGTTTCCAAAGTAAACCTTTTTCAATTTTTCTCCTTCTCAATGTCATTCTACAAGCTTCTGGTTTCTACATCATTTCATCCATCTTCTCTCTCTGCAAATATTTTTTTCATCTTTTCACTTTCTCTTTCTCACCACAAATATCTCTATTCTTTTTCTTCTTCCTACTTCCTTCTTCATCTTCTTTTACAAACCCTTAATATTGTTTATGTTTTCTTCTTTAATTTTTCAGGGGTTTTACTTCAAGATGGATGAATCCAACTCAAGGTATGTTTTTGCATGATTTTCGGCAGGAGTTTCCTTTTCACAACGTCACACAAGGTGATTGTGTCAAAGATGTTTATTTAAGGAAACTGAGATGGAGAACAATGACGAGGTTCTTAGTATATTTTGGATATGTGAGTTTTGAGGTGGAAACCTAAATTTGTGTTATTTGTTATTCCATTGACTGCTATTTCTATCCATACTATTTTTTCCTTTTTATCAATCTTTAGGTTTTGTTATTACTTGTTTAAGGAATGTGAAGGAAGAATGGATATTAACTTCAAGAAGGAATGATTTCTTTTCTGCCATAGAATGTGAGTGTTAAAAAAGTGATGTATCTTCTCAAAGTAGGACAGGAAAAATCCTTGAAAAGAAAACAAGCAGTATCTAGTGACTCTAAACATGAGGAAGATGTTGGCACTAATGTTCAAGACACTGCTTCCTCTCATCATACCTAAAGTTCCAATTGATAACATCTCTTTCCACTCTGTTGCATATGCAAAAAAAATGGAAGTTTGTGTGTTAGAGGAGGCTAGCTTTAGAGAGAGTATTGGACAGAGATGCTCTTGACTGTAAAGAAGTTGTTAGTCTCATTGAGGAAGCAAGTTTAATGAAAACTATAGCAGGATTGGGAGAGTTCTATGAGACACTTGTGAGGGATTTCATAGTAAACATTCCTTGAGACTATGACAATAAAAGAAGCAGAGAGTACAGAAAAGTGTTAGTTAGAGGAAACTATGTGGAATTCTCACCTAAGATCATCAACATGTATTTGGGAAGGAATGAAAGTGAGCAGGGAGAAGTGGAAGTTACTGATAATAATCTTGAAGCACCTATAAATATACTAAGACAATGAAGCCCCCACAGAACTTTATTTTTTTCAAAGAGGTAAAAGAAAATATCAAGAAAACCTCTAAAATAGAAAACAATGTGGTCTTGCAACCAAGAGAAGGGTACGAAAGTTGGTTACGCAAGGGAAATGTATTAACACCCCTCGCGTCAGTTGTACTCAATGGGATCCACTTTTATTGTTCTAATCCAAGAGTCTGTATATCTAAATGTTTTACTTGTTAAGAGAAATGCATGAATGAATTATTTGAGAAAAAAGAAAAGATTTTTATCATTGCGTTCATTCGAGTTTTGCAACCCAATGTCTAGGTTACCCTAGAAGGAATCTGAACACCATAGTTCTTGAAAATATTAATTTATTGTATATTTTTTATGAATGATGTTAGATTCGCATTCTAGCAGCTAGAGCTAGAGCTTGTCTGTATGCAGTAGAACAAAGTTAACATATCATTTTTGAAAGGGTTTAAAGGGAAAAGCCCTGAGACAAAATAATTTGAATTTGTTGGAGTATTTTTATTTGGAGAGAATAGTAAATGGTCCCTCATCCAAGGGTCACTTAGCTATTTCACACCTTTAATTTTGAATTGTATAATTAAGAAAAAAAATGTCTTTTTGATTTTGTTAGTGATTTATGTGCAAATTAGTATTTGTGATTATCCTAACTAACTTAATTATATTACTAAACTAATTATTTATAAAAAGGAAGAATAAATCTAAACCTAATTAAATTAAATACCCTAATAAAATTAGATTGTCTTAATATAACTAATAATAAAACATATTTTTTATTTTTTATTGTTTTTGATATTTTTTAATATTTTTGACATTTTTTCAAATTTCCGCTTCACAAATTCAGAAGTATATCTCCAAATTTGCCACCGAGTTGTTAAATTAGAAAAATCATAGATAGGATGGGTTCGAAAATACTATTTTTAGAATTTTATAAAATATTTCTTCACATCTTATAGTGGGAGAAGCAATTCTAAAAAAAATAAATTGAAAACCATCTAAATCTTCTTAACCCATCAAATCTATTGGGATCTTCAAATTTTTTATTCTAGTCTTTTTTGTTTTAACAAAATAAAAAATTAAATTATGCAATTATGGTAAAAAAATATTATTACTCGTGAATTAAAATATTTTATTTATTCAGTAATATTTGATACCAATTATATTCCAAATATGGATAGTTTTTCTTGACTATCTATTGTTAATGAAATTTAAAATTGATATGATTGGAGGTATACTCCATGAAGGTTTGAAAGAATTACTTAGACAGATTGAAAAAAGTTAAAATTGACTTATAACATATTCTCCCTTAAAATTTAAAATTGATATTATTAAAGATTTATAAGGAAATTGACTTATAACATATTCTCCCTTAAAATAATTAGACAGATTGTCATTAAGTGAATGGAAAATAATTATCAACATGTAAGTTATTCTATAAGACCCAAGTTTTGAAGTAAAGGGAGAAATTACATCAACTTAAATACAACAATTAAGAACAATTTTAAAATACTCAAATAGAATAATATGCAGTTCATGTCAATGAGAAAAGAAGAAACTACATAAAAAAGCTCCAACAACAAAATATAGCCTAATAACCAAGAGGAACACTTAAAGCAGCTGTAGTTTCTAAAACATGTTCCTCTTGTTGAATGATACTTGCCAAAACAGCTTCTGAGGATGTCAATTGATGCTTAATATCTTCCACATGTTGATTGAAAAAATACAACTTCAAACGCATCTCTTCGACTTCCTTGGTAACTTGTTTCTTAGAATCCAATAGTTTTTGCATCGCATCTCGAGAGAATTGCAAATCAGGAAACAAAGCGCGTTTTTCAACACCATCCAACCAATCCTTGTTAAAAGAAAATTTGCGCACATCTTGTATTAACCCAACAAATTCAGAGTGAGTTGAACCTAAGACATCCAACACACTGTGTGTTTGAAGGAATTTCAATAACTCTGCAAGGCAATTGTAGGCATAACCCTTGTATCTATTAGTTAGTAAAGTGTCCTTTAAAAGAACAGAAGGATGCTTCACAAGAAAATCAGTCAATAAAGACAAGGTTTCATAATTCAAATGCTTCTCAGAGACTAGTTGCTCAAGCTCCCTCCTGACAAGTAAAGATGAACCTATTTGAGAAGTGTCCCCTGAAAATATATCAAATAGTATTTAAGCTTTTTTTAGAACAAGAAAGTCAATTAAAATTAAAATGAGGAAATAGTATTCACCTAGACTTTTAATCGGATTTGTTTCCGGTGAGCCTCCTAGATCAACAACTTCCATGGCAAGTGGGTCTTTTGTGGAAATTGAAAAAGATTGTAGGGTTGTTTGGCCATTACTATATTCCTACACATATATAACAAAATAATTGAATATATATTAATTTCTCTAAATGATTAATATTTGTAGCATCAACCTCGCTATATTTACTAAAACATACGGTGTATATATTTTTTTAAATCTTTGGGATCCGACCTTATGACCGATTAATTTAAGATGATCTACTCTACCGTCCATTAGCAATGGTCTCATTTAAAGGAAGAGAAAATTTTTTTATAGACTTATCTCAACACATGAAGTATTTGCGTCTAGTGAAATTCAAACTTGAAATCTTGAGAAGAGTACACTCTCAAGATTTAAGCCTTAGCCACTAGGCTATGCCCGGGGGGTTGACAAGTTTTAAGGCTTGGTGTCTACCATTTACAACAAACTCATTTACAACAAACTCACCAGTGATGAACTATTGTGCTTGAAAGTAGCTAATGGACTTGATGGTGCTATTGCTTTGGAATTGGTTGATGTAGTTCCTAGGTCAACACTAATCTCTATACCCTGCTTAAAATCAAAATAATGTCTTAGAAGTATAATTCAATCCCTGCATTAATTAAAAGAGTAAGAAAGAATGAATACAAGCCAAATGAGAGGATATGTTTTTTGTTTAGAATGAATTAAATGTACGATACAAATTACTACTAAAATGATAAAAGTGAATTATTTACGAAACTTCTTCTCGAGTGTATGAATATCTATCATTCTCAACTTAAAAGTAATTATTTTATTAAATCAAAATATCAGAAAACAATAGACTCACATGAGAAGGTTTTTCACGCTTAAAAGTTGATGAGGCTAATGTCTTAGTATTAGTTGATGCAGTTCCTCCTTCAACACTTATTTTGATATCCTGCTTAGATTACAAGAATAATTAAGTTTTCAGTATAATTCACCCTGCAATGAAAAAAGTCAAAAATAATAATTTAAGCAGCTTAGGGGATATGCCTTTTGTTTAGCTGACTCCTTTGTTTCTACCGCTTTTCCGGAAATTGAACCCTCCAACTAATTGCATACCATGAAAATGTTAATTATAGTTACAGCATAGTCAAAAGAAGCACTTACAAAAATATCTATTACTTTATTTACCACTGAAGGTGTGACAGCAGCATCAGTTTCTTCATGTGAACTTTGTTGATCCACTGATTGTTCATTCATTAGTGCCTGTAATAAAACAGAAACGTCAGTCATTCTGAATTATTGATTAGTTCCATTTGAAATTTTGGCACTCGGCCTTACGACGAATAAATCCAAGGGGACGTATCCCAGCATCCACTTGTAGTGGTCTTGTTTAAAGGCAGAGCAAAGCTCTGTATGGAATTGTCTCACATGAATTGTTTGCAACTAGTGGAATTCAAACCTGAGACTTTGAGAATAACACGCTCTCAGGACTTAAACCTTCACCACTAGGCCAAACCCTGAGGATTGAAGAATTTTAAATATTGGTGCCTACCATATACAACAAACTCACCTGTGATGAACTATTATGTTCAGAAGTAACTGTTGGGTTTGATGATGTTATTGCCTTGGAATTGGTTGATGTAGCTCCTTGCTCAACACTTATCACGATATCCTGCTTAAAATCAAAAGGATGTCTTAAGTTTAAAGTATAATTCAATCCCAACATTAACTGAAAGATTAAGAAAGAATGAATACAAGCAAATGAGAGGAGATGCTTTTTGTTTAGAACGAATTAAAAGATTGAAATTATCAAAACTGAATGTAACATTATAGCGTAATTTGATTCTTGTAGCCGACTCCGGATAAGCTTATGTTGTTGTATTTCTATTTCAAATTATATAAAACAAATAAGTGGTATTGTATTACATTGTTTCCCTGAGAAGGTTTAATTATAGTATGAGATTCTCCAAGTGATTGTTTTTGGGTCATTGATTGTTCGTTTATCAACTCCTGTAATAAAAAAATTATGCATTAATGATCATGGCATTACCATCTTCCTACACAGATTCAAATCAAGAAATGATATTTTCATGTCTAAAATTTTAATATTTATACCATCCTTGCTATATTAAAAAATGTATATTTTAGTTTTGAAAAGCATTATTCGTTGCAGATAATAAATAAAATTAGAAAAAAAATATCAATGTTAGCTTGATTCTAAAAAATTTAATTGCTTAGAACCAAGTTTAACAGTACTTGTTCGAAGAAGAACACTGTTGAAAACTTGGTTATATGCTACAAACTCGTATCGTATGTGAATATGAACTTACTAATTCTAAACGAGTTGGCAATGTTATTTTCTTAGCATTAGCTGATGTAGTTTCTTCTTCAACACTTATCTCGGTACACTGTTTAAAATTAGAAGTATGTTTAGGATTGTTGTAGAATTTGATTTTTATGTTGAAAATCATAAAAATTAGTATAAGCAAAAAGGAAAATACCTTTTGAATAAGAGGAACTAACTGTATAGGTGACTCATTCTTTGTTCCTACAGCTTTTTCGGACACTGAACCCTCCAACTAATTGCATACAGTGAGAATGTAAACTAAAGTTGCAACATAGTCATAAGAAGCACTTGAAAAAATATGTTTTACTTTAGTCACCTGTGAAAGTGTCACAGTAGCACTAGCATCAATTTCTTCAAGTGGACTTTGTTGATCCACTGATTGTTCATTCCTCGGTGCCTATAATAAGAACACAAGCATAAGTCATTTTGAACTATTGACTAGTTCCATTTGAATAAGTATATATTTTAACATGGCAGAGAAATTACTTGTGAATTTGTTGGTAGTATTGCTACAGATGGTGTCACTAGACCAACAACATTTTCAACAAATCCTTGGTCTGTCTCTTGTGTTTGTTTTATTTTTATCTGCTAAAAATGTAACACACTTTAAATATATATTGGTGATTGAATTCAGGTGTGGTGAACTTGAATCAATATATTGGTATTCACCTGTGGAGAAGTCAAATCATCTTTAGATGATTCTTTAACTTCAGTCTCAGTCTCAGCTAATTCGCCAAGTATATTGTACATATCTATAGCAAAGTGTTATAGATTAATATCGTCTTAAATATAAGTAAAAATTTAATCATGTTAGTACTGCACATGGGTTTGGGACAGCTGGCAAGATTTGAGTGGGAAGAGAATCTAGGAAGAATGAAATAAATGATTGAGATCTGACATTAAGAGGGTACGCAGAAATTGAGTGAGAATATTCTCATTGGGAGAGTTTAGGCCTCTCAAAGTGCCTCCCTATCTTTTCTACTTTTCTGCATCTTCTTTCTGCACTTGTTGTACTGCCAGATCCCGTTTGATCTCTGGCCTTTTCAATAAAAACTCTTACTTTCCTATTCTATTTTGTGTACTTTGCTATTTACTGTACTTAGATACTAGATTGAACCTATCAGATAGATAGGGAATAATTCAAAAGGTTAATAATAAAAGATAGATAGTGACATATACACTTCTTTGTATTCTAATCTAATGAACTTTGTGGCAGTTTGCATGTGTAAACATACAAAGACATAATTTGTATTTTTGTTGTAGATATTACTACATGATATGTAACTATTTACAAATGTAGATTTGCAAAATATTGGGTATAGTGTGTACCTGGTAAATCCTCGCGAATATTCAAGAGGAGCGAGAACTCATGCCATGTTGATGTTGAAGTCAAAGAGAATTTATCACAATCCTTTATAAAACGATGTTCTGCTCTCTTAAATTGGATTTCCTGTGTCTGGAAGAGGCTTGGTAGGTTGCAAAATGCTACATAGTCCAAATTTGGAATCATGAATTTCTCAACTCCCTCTCTTTCATTCCTCTTAAATATTTCCTCTAACTCTTTTGATTTTGTTATGATTAGAGCCTTCAACTCAGGAAATTCGTTACAAATAGAGACCGGAAACACATATTTCAATTTGTTGCACTTTTGTACAGCAAGTAGATTTAGCTTTGGGAAGCATGATGGGGAATTTGACATATTTTGATTCTCCAAATCATCTTCGAAGATTTGTTTCAACTCCTCACATTTATTTATAACTAACTCCTCCAATTGTGGTAGGCATCTTAAAATAGAAGCAGAGAAAATTATTTGCAATTTTTCACATCCCTTAATTGTCATCTTTGTTAGATTCATGAGGGCGAAAGAATTTTTGGAACCCACAAAAGGACACACCATCACATTCAAATTTTTCAGCTCAATATTTCGCAATCCTAAATTCACTTGTTGTTCATTTACTTCATTGACACAAAAAATACTTTTTATTTTGGAGTTAATTAACTTAACATCTTCCAAAGCAAGCAGATCCTCCATGCTCCCACTCAATCCCTGCAATAAACAAATGGGAATTCAAAAATCGGAATACATGAGGACATTCATGTTTTCTACTTTTCTTCATATTTCATATGCTTTTATATGAAGAGAGGAATACCTTCATGGCTGTACAATTGACATGACGAGGAATGAAATCATCAATAGACTTTATATTAGCAGCTCGCGAGCAATTTTTGAGTACAAGTACATTCAAAACTGGAAAAGTTGTATGATACTGTTTGGGGCAAATGGCAACTAAGCTTGGCAGCTCACAAAGATAGACATAGTCCAATGACGAAAGATGAAGATGATTTTCAGTGTGGTTTCGTTGATCATTAGTGTAGTGTCCAAATATATACTCTAATTCCGCGCAATCATCAACGACGAGCCTTTCTAATTTTGGAAAGACATCAACAAAGTTATTTCCACCAGTACTATCATGATCTCCGGTATCTATTATGATGTGCTTAAGTTCATCACAGTTTTCAATTGTCAAAGTTTCCAATAACATTTTTGGAGTAATGGATAGGACAAATACTGATTTTATCTTGTTCAAATTAGTCAACGTAATGTTTTTAACATTGCACATAATCTTTGATTGTCTTAAAAGGCAATTTGAATTTAATTCCTGCATTTATAATCCAAATAAAAAGGGAATTAAATAATGTCATTGTGCATATATATATAAAATTCCAGAAAATGAAAACATATCATTTCTCTGTTTTCTATTTTAGTTTTAAACTATACTGTTATCTCTCATATAATACAAGTCCTAGAGATGGGCTAATCTTTATCACAAAATGTATTTGTAGTTTTATATAAAAAAAAAGTGTAAGAACTAACATATGAGAAGTAGGTGAAAGAATTACCATTAAGTTGGTTTGAGCTTGATTCTCATAAATCAATGGGATTTTAGTACTTGTGGTACTTCTCAAATTTTTCTCGTATTTTTTACCACAACAATACACGCCCGTCCATGACAAGATGCTGCATTTGATAGGGTCTGAGTGTGTAGTTGGCTTGGAAGAAGATATAGAAATGGGAGATGACCTATTAATGGAGAAAGACGTTGTACGATTACATTCTGCAAAAATGTCAATCAAATTAGGTACAAAGTCAAGCTCCATATTTTCTAGGCAACCAAGTTCGATATCTTGACCAAATATGTAATTCAACTTATCACAGTTTTCCACCTTGATGGATTTTAGTGCCGGAAGATCATGAGCAGAAATAAGCGGAAGTAGTATTTCAAGTTTTGGACACTCAATAATTTTAAGAACTTTCAATTTCAAAAATATTGGATCACGACAATTGCTATCAACTATTTCTCTTTTTGATCCCTTCCCTTTTCTTTCATCTTTTATTAAGTATTCCAGATTCTCACATTGAATTACTTCCAATATCTCCAACAATGCTAGACTATCAGAACTGGACACTTCAAATAGGGAGATCAACACGGGACATCTCTCTAGTGACATGCTCTTTAGATTGCATTGGTTTGCAATCCCTGATAAGCTTCGCAAGTGTTGGCAATACTTTATAGATAGACTCTCTAAACTCTTAAAAGAGTCAACGGAAAGAGAACCATTGCACAATTCTTCCAAATTTTTCAAATTACTCAGATGTAGTACAACTAATTTGGAGAAGACATTTGATACTTGAGAATTAGTATGATTAGTGTGAATGAGGAACTTTAGTTGTGAAATGAAACTTAAGTCAAGCTCAACTAGATCCATATGAATAATATCAAGTATGATATTCCTCCATTCCCCCTCAATTCTTCTTAGTCTAAGAAACTCTGCTTCTTGCATACAATACTTAAGTGTTGTTTCAGATAGGAAAAGCTCATTCGTCCATTCAATAGACACATACTTTGAAAGTGAAGAATGAACTCCCCTGTCACTTACATGAAACCTTTGCAATTTAGGGAAACTTATTTCTCCATGAAGAAATCTAAGACAATCTACGAAGTACAACTCTTGAAGTGATGAACATCTTTTAATTACTTCAAATGGATTATTCCCACCAATATAACACTTCACCAATCTCAACAATCTAAATTTCTCTAGTACAGTAATTCCATTAGGCATTTCATTAATTCGACAATGACCCAAATCTAGTTCTTCAAGACTTTGCAGATTTCCAAAGATAGAGATGTCACCCAAATCACAATGTCCAAATATAAGAGATCGGATATTCTTCAACTGTTGAATTGATTGAGGTAATGATATATTACTCCAAAAACCAACAAAATGTAAATTAAAAACTCGAAGGTTGGTATTATTTTCAAAAAACGAATCTGGGACTTCAATTTCTTTATCACGGAAGGCGCGAGCCATATCAATAATGACAATTAGAATCTCAAGCTTAGAACCATCAAACTTACAAGAAAACACCTCCTCTGGCTTGCCTTCACATAACAAATATTTAATATTTTTCTCCATTTCAATCATTGCCTTTTGGTTTTTGTCATACACTTTTCTTGTTTGAATCTTGTTGTCCGCTATCCATTGGGCAGCATCACGAGCAAAGTCATGCATTTTCATGCTCCCTTGATCAGCCTCCAATAATAAAAAAGAATCCAGGAGTTTGTTTTTGGATATAACTACTCGACTTCGGGCTTCTTCATAGCTGCCATAATCTTGTCCAAAAAGGCCTCCTCCGATGGCAAGTCTAGCTAAAACTTCAATATGAATATCTTCATCTTCTCGAAATACAGAACACAAAAGGAATAGACTCTTGGCCTCTTCACTCAACTTATCATAGCTAAACTTGAAGCATTCATAAATTTCAAGAAAGCCATCATCATCATTGTGCCTCGAGATGTCTTTTTTCAAGAATTTTAAGGCCATGTCCCATTCATCCTGGTGTTGATGATGTTGTTTTCCCTTCAAACTACTAGCGATAACAGCAATTGCAATAGGTAGGTTTTTGCATTCATTTGAAATTTTACGGCCCTTGTCAAGAAAAAATTTCGTTGAGGTTTCACTTAGATCAGCATACTTTTTGAACATGATCCACGCATCTTCTTTAGATAAGAGATCTAGTTGGACTGTCTTATTGCACCTTAATTTGTTGCACACCGACCAATTGCGCGTGGTTACAATAATCCTACAACCTTTGTGATTGTCACTGCATGGAATTCCAATTTCATCAAAATCGACATGGCCCCACACGTCATCCAATATTAGAAGAATCTTCTCACCATTGGTTAATCTGTTCCATAGTTTTCCGGGTCGATCTGTATCATTACAGTCATCAAATTTCAATCCCAAAGGCCCGGCAATATCATCTTGAATCTTTTTAATATTGGGAGAAAATGACACTGTCGTATCAATGACCTGAGAAAATTGTTTTGATTTCTTAAGTTCCTTACCCACTTCCTTGATCAATGTAGTTTTTCCTGTGCCCCCCATTCCATGCAGCCCAATTATATAATTGTTGTCATCTTTGAGTTCAACCAAAAGCTCTGCGTATTGAAATTCTCTGCTTTTAAGATGCACATAGTGTTGGGATGTACGTCGTTCAATATCAGGAAGAGGAGCAGTGCATCCAATTGTAAGTGTCTTCCCTGTTTCCATCAATATTTTAATTCGCTCCTTCTTATTTGCCAGCAATTTTCCTCTACTATATCTCCATAAGCAATGAGGACAAAATTCAAAAAAACATTTTTGTTTTTCTTTGGTATCTTCTTGAATGAGCTCATCAACTTCATCTTTCCAAGCAACAGCATCACGTTGAACATCTTCTCCTCTTCTTTTTGCTTCTAAAATGCGTCGCTCGAAAGTTGCCCTCTCTATTACCAATCCAGCTTTTTCTTCTTCGAAATCCTTAGCAATGCATGCGAAGCAACAAATATAACTTGATTCTGCAATCACCCCATTTATCAATTTCTCCACATATGGCTTCGCCAAGTCAAGCAAGAAACTCGCCATCTAAATAATTTCAATAGATCAAAGTTAGGCATATACGTATGTGTTTACTGTGTGTTGGAAAATGCAATGGCTGATAATGAATGTTGAATAACCGATCATGTTGAAAAATGGAGTGAAGACCAAAAATTAGAAATCATATACAAAATTGAAAATCTGAGAAAATAACTAAAGAATAGCATTCATGGGACTGTTCTCTACCTTCTGTTATTTTCTCTCTTTTTTTAACGCTTGAAAGAAGCCTTATTCACACAACACAAGATGGTTTCTCTAAAATATCATACAAAAACATAAAACTCTCTAAGTTGAATTATAAAATCTTAATCAATCTAAAAATTTGTTACCTTATTTTCAGCACTCTCAGTAAAAATGCTCAACTCAAGTAGCCAGTATGAACATTCTTCAACATCCTTCGCCACAGAAGAAATTGAAGGGAAAGTAGTATAAAGTAAAGGTTGAATTATTGAGAAACTTTACAGCCAGATACTGATTATAGATTTAAAAGCTTCATTTATTGACTGGTCCCACTTTCACATTTGGATTATTTTTCAACGGTCATGGTTGGTTGCATTCGCTCTTGGAAAATCACACAAGGACCAACAGAAAATCACATAAACATGCTACAATACACAAAACTCTTTTGAGACATTTTGTCAAACACCAAGAGTGCGTCATTTACCGCTAAACAAATAAAAACACAGAACATAAATTAATAAACCGATATTAAACATTTCTGTCATGTGAGTCACAAATTTATGTGAGGTATATGAAAGCTTCTAACCGTGTCATTCTATATTTGATAGCTCATGTGCTATTTCCAGTAAAATCCAATCATGATGAACTTTTGAGGAACGATGTCGCAATCACTAGGATGCTGACCCACAACATTGAAATCAACTGGGAAAAATAAGTATTATCACGTAGTTATGATATTTCTAGTGTTGAAAAAAGAAATATCATAATATCCATATTAAAACAGAATACATGTTTAGACGTCAAATTTAAAGTAAAATTCCGCTTAAACACGTGCATTGCACGAGGTTAAAATACTAGTTTGAGTAAGGGTTTATTTGGATCAATGGAATGGGATGGAGCAGTATGGAATGGAGAGGAATGGTATCACGTTCCATTGTCTAATTTTATTTAAAAAAATGAATGGAATGAAATGGAATGTGATAGAACTCTTTCTATCCAATACCACTATTTTAACTCATTTTTCATTCCACCCAAATTGGGGTGTATACAATGGAATGAAATAAATTAGAAACATAAATACAAATTTGTCAGTAGTCAACTTCTTCTTCAATTTTTGAAAACTTCGCTCACAATCTGAATTCAATTCAAAAGAAACTTATTTTCGAGTAAGCCTCGTCATAGGTAATGTTAATTTGGAAAATCCCATTATAAATCTCCGATAGTAACTTGCTAAACCAAGGAAACTTTGGACTTCGGTCGCATTCTTGGGACGTTCCCAATTAATCACCGCTTCCACCTTAATGGATCTACTGCCACACCACCACCAAAAATGACATGTCCAAGGAATTTTACTTCAGACATCCAGAACTCACACTTACTAAGTTTTGCAAACAATTGCTTCTCACGAAGAAGTGACAACACGATCCTCAATTGCTCCATATGTTCTTCTACTGTTTGAGAATAAATCAAGATGTCATCTATGAATATCACTACGAACCGGTCAAGGTACGGTTGAAACACACGGTTCATATAATCCATAAAGATGGCAGGAGCATTGGTCACTCCAAACGGCATTACCAAAAACTCATAATGGCCATATCGCGTCCTAAACGCGGTCTTCGATACACCTGAACTTTTGATCCGAATTTGATGATACCCTGACCTGAGATCAATCTTCGAGAACACACAGGCTCCTTTCAACTAATCTAGGAGGTCATCAATCCGTGGCAAAGGATACTTATTCTTTATGGTTACTTTATTCAATTGACGGTAATCAATGCACAATCGCATGCTACCATCCTTCTTTTTGACCAATAAAACAGGAGCACCTCATGGAGAAACACTAGGTCGAATGAAATATTTCGCCAATAACTCTTCCAACTGACTCTTTAACTCTTTTAATTCCGTAGGAGACATTCGGTACAGAGCAATAAAAACTAGGGTTGTTCCAGGAACAAGATCAATAGAGAATTCCACTTCCCTCTTTGGAGGAAGAGAAGTGACATCCTACGGAAATACATCGGGGAACTCGCACACAACAGGAATATTTGACACATCCTTCTTACTTTCAGAATCAGTAGTAAGATCCAAAATAAAGGACTTCTCCTGAACATAAAGACAATTAATCAGATTAACTATACCTTCAATCAGATTTCCAATTGCATCAACAGGAGTGGTTTCCTTAGCAGGAGTAAAGATAGCCTTCTCTTTACAATCAATGTATACTGAGTTAGCTGACAACTAATCCATACCCAGTACCACGTCGATCTTTTTAAGACGTAGACAGATAAGGTCAATCGAGAAATTACGATCGTTGAAGGTGACTGAACAATCTTTACAAACCTTTAGAGCCTCTACTACATCATCCATAGCAGATGAAATCATCATAGGATTAGGAATACTAATAGCCTCGAATCCAAGTCGATGAACACAAGAATTAGAAATAAATAAATGCGTCGCTCCACAATCTACAAGCACAAACAAAGGTTGATTGTTAACATAACACGTACCAACAACAATACTTGTGCTTCCATGAGCCTTTTGAGCATCCAAGGTGTACACTCGTCCTGTAGTCTTCTGAGGAGCACCATGCATAGGGAAATGGCTCTGAAAGTGACCCGTACGACCGCATTTGAAACACTACGACGGACCAAATCTGCATTCACCGTGGTGTTTACTTTTGCACTTGTCGCACCAAGGAGGTTGAGTTGCACGACCACCTTGGCGATTTGCTCTCTTTCTTCTTTAACTCTCTTCAGGCTATTTTCAGCAACATATCATTGTCTCAGACATTCAACATAGGTAGTAAATTCCCTTTGGGGCACATTGTGGGCAATGTCAACATTCAGTCCAAATAGAAACTGGTCGATCTTCCACATCTCATCAGGAGCATAAACAACTTGACGAGAGTAAGCAACCATGTCTTCAAACTTCTCAGCATATTCGAAAACAGATAGGTTGCCTTGTTTGAAGAGTTAGAACTTGCGCTCTTTCTGGGCACCAATGCTGTTTGGAAAATACTTCTCCAAGAAAGTCGTCTTGAAGTGTTGCCAATCTTTTGGAATCTCCTGGGAGGTGAAATAGGTAGATGCAGTATCCCACCACCTACCAGCTGGACCCTTCAGCTTCTGAATAGCTTGGAATGCCCTTTCCATACTATAAAGTCAATCGTGAGCCACACATGGTCTAAACCACCTGCAAATTCTGGAGGATTCATTATGAAGAAAGCACGAAAATCTGGACCCATAGGAGCTTGAGGTACTGGAGCATGAGTAGTTGGTTGTTGTTGTTGTTGCCCTTGCATGCCTTGCATCATTTACATCATTATTTGATTCTGCTGTTGCATTTGCTGCATCATTTGCATCCAGGGCATATTCGCATCAGGTACATTTGCACCACCAGTAGGAGTAGGGATTTTCGGTTCAATAGGCCTTCCAGGTCTTCTGTGTTCATCAGCCATCTTCCTGCTTGTCCTACACATAGAATCAAGTTGATCAGGCTCAATGCCACACATAGAACATAAGGAATCATGCCTACAATTACGCATATGAGACATAATTGTGTTGACTTATGATGTTTAATGGCAAAGCCGAGAATCGACCTGCTCTGATACCAACTGTAACACCCCATACATACATTGTCTAGGATATATGTATTTAGCATTAAATGGTACATAAACAATCATACATACGCAGCGAAATAGATATAAGTATTAGTACTGATTACAAATTCTTGCCGAAACTGTTATGGCCAAAAGACACAAGCTCCAAAAAGAGTACTAATACATAATCCAAAAAGTACATAAACGGAAAGATACAAAAAAAGATGAGGATCATCGCCAACGAAACATCGTCACAAGCTAAGCCATCTTACCCTTGCCACGATCCTGCCTCGAAGAACCTGAAAAATAATAATTGGAATGGGGTGATATTACTAAATCTCAATGAGCCTCCCTATCTTAAGGGTTTGCTCGGTTCTACAGGGTACATGCATAATAAACGGATTCACCTAGAATCCAGAGTTACACCTCACGTCACGGAACAAGTACAAACATGGGTAACACCACAATTGGAAGTCTCATGACTATCCAAGAGGGTGGCAACACAAATAACAAACACTATATGCAGCCCCGCACCCGTGTGCAAGGAATCCAGGAGTTATACTTATATATCCAGACTACCATAACTACACCCTCTGTGAATCCTCGTGTACCTCAGTGTCAAGAGACTTGCACAAGCAAACTGTTAGACAACGGATCTGTCCTAAATGGAGTTCATCCGCGACGTGTTCCAGCCATGACCTTGCCTATAGAGCGTCATGACCCCGCCTCCGTCAAACGCAAGTAAGACGGACCCCAACCACACAAGTGCAACACGCCATCTCGAACGTACACGCCCACCAGGCGAAAGCCTAATGACATTGCCTAATTGGCGTCACTAGATGGTAAGTAATCCTAGTTACATAGCCTACATGGTGTCACACACTTACCAATACCAAGTACATAAAAGCGTTCATAGTGGAAAACGCCTCAAGGACCCGCACTAGCACTTCGCCTTTGGTAGCTCAGGTGAGAAAATGAGAAATCAAGGCATATCAGCCATATAACAGTGAGAAAAGGATTTACCACATGATAGTCTGGTTCTACTCTGATTCAAACATATATATCAAACCACAAGGCACACATCAAGCCAACACATTATCATGATCAATCATCCGAACGTTCGACCAAAACGACGGGAAAAACAATTCTCACAACACATGTTATACACCTTTATATTTAAGATAACTCAACCAATTCTTAAATCATCTCATTCTTGATTTACACAAGTAGTTAGACCAATTTCCAATCATATGGTATGTTATAATTCATAAGATTAGGTAATCCATTGGTGTCCGTAATTCCACTCTCTTACTACACTATAATACGTAACAACATTGGGAAAAGATCTTAGGCAAATGGTTCAGATATTAGAATTATTCTGCACTTTTGGGAAAATATTGTAGTTCTGCCCAATAGGACGCGCTGAGCGGAGGCACGCCGCTGAATGACCTCTACAAATTATTTATTTTTCAACCTACAATAGGGTGCACTGAGCGCGGCCCCGACCGCTGAGCGACCTCTGTGATCTGCAGAAAAACCAGAGCATAAATAGTCATGTCCTAGGGATTCAAACCCCAAATTCTTACTTCTAGACGACCACCCACGGTATAATAACACTAGAAACATAATTGTAAGGTAGTAATTAGCATCATAGTCATACATGCATGCATCAATCACACTCAAATCTCAAAATCCTAATTCTTTTCTAAAAACCCTATTTTCCAAAGTCTCTATCTATGAGACTCACCTCGTTAGAGATGGAGAATGAGTTGCAGGAAATGAGCTTAGAGGGTTGTGGTGGTGACAAAAATCCGATTGCATGCAAGAATAGATGAAATGGTATTGAAGCTTCTCCTTCCTCTCTTCTTCTCACGGTTCTTTCCTTCTTTCTTTCTTCCTCTATTTTTCAGATTTTTCAATAATAATAATTAGGAAGGGTTTGACACAATATGACAAATGTGTCCCTCAATTAAGCCAAAATTCCATTTGATTACTAGTACTCTTATTATCTCTTTATGAAATTAAATAAATAAATGAGATATTACATTCTCCCCCTCTTAAATTAGAATTCGTCCTCCTCGAATTCGAAAACTTATCTCCGTATAATGTTAAATGAGTTTTATTTTTAATTATTTAATTTCTTTTTTAACATTTTTCTTTACATATTATACTTTTTATTGACATATTTTCCAATTTTTAATTATATATTATTATTATTAGTTAAACAAAAGTTTAAGTTTAAACATAATGGACACTTTCTATCATCCAATTAATCTCTTCCATTTTCCATAGATTAAGTAATGAGTTTTGCCTTTATAAAGATTAGTGATTTTTCCTTAGTCATGGATGTGGGACTCTAGGTGCACAAAGAATGTTTCCTTCTTGCTAAAGTATTTTCATACTGCATGTTCTTGAAACAATATAAAATAAGCATTAGCATATGCACATGAATTTACTCTCTGCCGATGATTCGCTCCCAACCACCGCCACAACAAAACTGGTGAACCCCACACAACATACATCTTCTTAATCGTCGGTTACCCACATCAACACCTTCCGTCTTCGTAAGTTGGAGAGTGTACTTCAGTTTATATAATATATGTTAGTGCATTAAAGCACTTCCAAAAAGAAGTTCCATCACCGATATAGTGATTCATGGAACAACTTATTCTGTGAGTATTATATTACAGTGTATACACAAACATATATTATGATTTGCATGCATGAACTAGATTACATGCAACTAAATCAATATGACTAATATCAACTTTAGACATTTATCCACGTGAATCAACTAAAATCAATTTTAAGGAGAACAAAATCAAATCTTGCTATACTTAGCTCATTATTTAATTATCAGGGGACGTGGACTTTTATTAGTAAGTCATGAGAGCTACCACTTTTTTCTCCAACTTAGTTTTGGTACACCTAAATATAAATGACTAAATGACTCAGTTGGTCAACTTTGGAATTCGATTCAACGATAACACTAATAATTTAGCAGTAACTTAACCTAACCTAATCATGAGCTCTTAGCTCTTAGGATAAGTAGTAATTAAACATAACATTAATATCACTCTCTTTAATAACAAGAATGTAACAAATACATTCAAAATAATGAACGCTAGCATTGCAAGCCCAAACAAACATGGACAGTGATCTTATGTCATTCTTCATAAAATATGCCACCTTGAATTTCTTTCATTTTTTCAATTACTTGAAATTTTACTACTCACTTAATCTCTTTAGAATTATACATAAGTTAAGTAATTTATGTTTTTTTATAAAAACATATTAGCTGAATAAAATTTTTGAAGCATGTATCTATGTTTGACTAGTGCTTTGTTTATTATTCACCAAGATTAACACTAACTTATATGAATAATTTCTTATCAGAAAACATAACTAGCAGAATATATTCCACTAATTTATTTTCATGCATGTCGATTTTCTTTTACTATCAACATATTATTTATTGAACCAGTTGATCAACTATTTAAGGTCACACTCACACTAAGACTTAAACACAACATCATATAAACAAGTTAATTAGTAACATTAAAAGAACCATTGCATCTCTATGAGATAAAAATTGAGTCATGAATAGAAAGCTAAAAAAACAGAAACTGTTTGAATAGTTAATTACATTATCAATAAAATGAATATGTCTTCCACCCTTTATATCTCATACATATGCTTCAAGCTAATAATGATATTAACTCATCATAATCTAAGAGCCAGTCAGATGGATCAGGAAAATCTTTGTTTATAATGTCGCAAACTTGATTCTTGCCAACATGAATTGAATGCTGTTGTGCTTCATCAGTTGAATGTTGATAACCAGTAACATCAGTTGAATGTTGTTGTGTTTCAGAATTACTATCACTTTGAAGGGTCGAGTTCAGTTGAGAAGTTTGGTCCTGTTGGACCATCGTGTTAGCATGTTCAGTTTCAGAATTATTATCACTTTGAAGGGTTGAATTCACTTGAGAACTTTGGTCCTGTTGTAACATTGTGTTAGTCTGTTCAGTTTCTGATGTTGGAGTGTCAATTCTTGGACTTCTCTTTGACTTTGTTCCACAAGACGCTCTCTTCAATCCGTCTCTATAGTTCTGCAAATGACTTGCAACCTGAGCTATTGTTAAACCAGAAGCATCCATAATTTTGAGAATCTTTCTAGGTTTTGCCACTGAAAATAAAGAAAAACAGTGAACATAAGTTGAGTTGTTGTTAAAGAGTCAATACAATCATAGAAAAGGAAAGAGATGTAAAAGAATGATATAACCATCTAAGCCAAGTTTGTTCACAGCATTAACAAACTGTTGGTGCAGTTGCGGCGTCCATGATAACCGACTCTTTTTTGCACTTGTTTCTTTTGGAGGCTTATCATCTTCTCTTTCCCGTTTTCTGAATCCAACAACATCATCTTCTTTATGACTTTGAGCATCCAAGAACCCAAGAACTCCAGGTTGTTTAGGGCTTTGAACCTTCGAGAATCCAAGAACCTCATGTTCAACTTTATTTTCATTCAATGTTTTTCTTGCAACGTGCTGCCACATGGTCTTGAATTGGTTTTCATGTAAAGGTTGAAGCCAGTAATCACAAGCTCCATGAATTACAGACTTCATGAGAGAACTGTATGTGAAATCAGAAGAAATCACTACAAAAACATATAATAATGATGTTAGGGTTACAATATTAATGACATGAATTTTGAACACTTTTTGACGGAAGAGTTACACTTACCAATGACAGGGATGTTGTGTCGTAGGGTTACATATGTAAGAAAGTCATAGGAATCCATGCTTGGCATTCGAACATCAATCAAGATGATATCAAAATAATGATTTGTTTGGGCAAGAAGATGAAGAGCATAAAAAGGTGAAGTGCATTTGGTAACAAGATAATCACAGCGATCGCACATTTGTTGAATTTGATCAAGGAGAATGGTGTCATGATGAATGACGAGAACTTTGAGCTTAGTTGAGAACAGTGCCATCTCAGACAGAACAGAAGAGTTGAATAAAGAGTGTGGAGTGTGTTTAGGGTTCTTGTCTTTATTGCTCTTAGCCTCTTACTATTTAAAGAAAAACTAAGCTAAGTGGTGTGGACGTTGTTTGTGGGTCGTGAAGCCCAGTTTAACCATTCGCACCCACTTTTGATTTTATTAGCATAATCTTTAATGTCAGATTTTAATTCTTATACACACCATTCTTATTGAAAAAAGATTGACGGTTTCAAGTGCTAAGTTTTTCTTTGTTCCACAATTTATGCTTTTGAATACTCAGTGCATAATAATTTAAATTTAAATTATTATTATTATTATTATTATTATTATTATTATTATTATTATATAAATAATTCTAAGAAATATTAATAAAATAAAAATAATTTTATAAAATAAAATAATTACAAAAGTCATCAAAAAAATAAAAATAATTCGGCTTAAAAAATAAAAATAAAAATAAAAAAACGTAAAAAAAATTGAGTAATAAATAATAAAAATAATTTAATAAAACGTAAAAAAATTATTATAAAAAAAAATAATGTTTAAAAAAATTAAATCAATGAGAATTAATAAAAATGCCACTTGAATTTAAAAAATAATTCAAAAATAAAAAGAAAAGTCATGTGGATTGCCACATAGGCAAAATAATAGAATCTTTTCTAAAAAAATACATCAGAGTCTCTAGAGTTGAAATCTTATGCTTTTCTTTGTTCCACAATTTATGCTTTTGAATACTCAGTGCAATTCCTAATTTTATTACTTAATTTAATTGTTAATAGTTTTTTTTGTATGACTTGGTAAAGAAATTTATAGTAAGTTTGGACCATCGACGATCCTTATGATCAGTTGTATGATGATGTGAAGTTTAAATTAGTTTTTAATTAATATGACCTAATTTAAAATTTAAATAAAAGTTAAAAAAAAAATACGTACAAATCGAGATTGATCATAAGTAATATGAGAAAGTGATTAGATTAAAATTACACAAATGCCGGTTAAACTTTTGCGAGAAATATCCGGAATTAGTTGACAATGGAAAATTGAGAATGAGTAAGGTATGTTATTTGAAAAAAGAATTTACAATAGAGAAATATCCGGAATTAGTTGACAATGGAAAATTGAGAATGAGTAAAGTATGTTATTTGAAAAAAGAATTTACAATATTTTCAAATCTTATTGAGTTGAAAAAGAAATGTTGACTCATGTTATATTATAGAAGTTATTGTCCGGAAACTAATATTCAAACTCACTTATTTGATAATTTTTTAGAGTCCATATGGACATCATTGTAGAAGCATGTTCAAAAATTAATTTTTAGACTTACAAAAGTTCGGATAAAGATTCTCTACCTTTATGGAGAAGGTAGAATGACTTGAGCAAAAATATAACTAAGATAAGTGAGATATGATATTTATTTTAGAGAAAAAAGATGTGAAAGAATGTAAATTATGAGAGTGATAGAGAGAAAGCTAAAAAGATATAAAAATTGAAAGGTAGAAGATCCAACGCAAAAGACAATTTCAAAATTCATTGAATTTGGAATAAACACTTAGAATATAATTAATGAACAATCCCCAAATTTAAAACCAACCTCGTGTTGTTTAACGTTAAATATTAAGAGAAATTCTTATTAACCTCCCAATAATCTCATTGACTTCCAAATTTTCAATTTTAACTCTCCTAAACTATTGGGAATTAAAACTCAAATTTGGGAAGAGAGCTTTGATTGTTGTGAGATTTCTTAGTATTGAGCTTTGTATAAAAACCAGAAAGAGTTGATAATATTCTCACATTCCATTCCTAAAGTCACCAGTTGAAGTCTAGCTATGTATCTAACTTATTTGTGGATGCAGAGTAATTTGCTTTGACTTTGGATTTCAAACCCATTGTTAGACAATAATCAGATACACCATTGCAAGTTTACAACCACATTCAAAATCAAAATCGAGAAGTGATCTGTGAAAATAAAGCCTTGAAGTCCTTTGTTGGTTCGCCTGCATCCTCAGGTTTTGATGCCAAGTCGAATGCCTTGAATTTCGTCTCCTCATAATTTAGTACCTGCAAAGCAACAAAATGAAGACTTGTTAACCAAATCTCAGAAAAAGAGAGTATTTAAGATTGAATCACTAATTCCCAAGTTCTATAAGAGACAGTATACCTGAACACAGACTTCTGCAACATCAGCTCTAGGTATAGTTTTGGTTTCGGTCTGAAGAAGTTCATCATTCTTCCCTACAATGAGTTCCCGAATACCTCCATCTTTATCAAGCAAGCCACCAGGTCTGAATCATCAATGAAGATAAGAAAATATAATAAAGGAAACAGAGTCCCACAACATATTCATAATAACACCCCACTAGCAATAAAGTAAACTGAAATTTGATAACAAGAATGCTCCAAATATATAAACAAAAATATAATGAAATGCATTGAAGACTCACAAGCAATGATATCAGTAGGTTTATCAATTGCAACAAGTTCTGCCAAATATCTACAATCGCGGATCATGAAAAATAGCGGTTTGTTCAAGTTTTGTAACCCTACGGTACTATAGCACTTTTACAGCCATTTGTTGACAACATGTTGTATTAAATCAATAGCAATTTGTTCAAATTTTGTTACGCTATAGCTTCTATTTGACAATAATACTACATACAAGATGAAAATGTTTTTTTATACATTTACAAAATCAGCAGATATTTTCTTCTTTCCCCGGATAATGTTCTGGAGTATATTCAAAAAAGTCTCTGGCTTGGTTAAGGTTACTACAGGCATTAGTCACAGTTTTTTTGTCAGTGTTTTTAACCCGTGCGATGAACTAGTGATCCAACCAGATTTGGAACTGTGAAAGAAAACTGGAAAGACAGTTATATATGTTTTAGTATAGACATGAACTAGTGTACCTTATGATCGTGTATGGAAGACCAGAATCAGCCAGATATTGTTCAGATTTTCTTTTCCAAACCTGTAATTATTATGAAACTATATTATTTATATCAACAGATATAAATGAAATTATAAAGGGGGTGAAAAGGATGCTACCTAGTACCTATTAGGATTTAGAATAAAATGTAAGATCTTTTTAAATAAAAAGCAAGGTGAAAATGCTACAAAATAAAGTAATTTAGAAGTACTAGAGAAAATATGACTCACCAATATATTTCCATTTCCCAAACTGTTCAAAGGATGGTTAGGGTTTGTTCCACCCATAGACCCGACCAACACGACATGCTTCACTCCTGCAGCCTTAGCTGTTCATAGAGATAAAACAATTTTAATATCATAAGCATGAGTGAATTTGTTTGGTATGAAAATTTTCTTATTATGTTTTTGGCAAAACATTCCCAAAGTGGGTGGGATGATGATGGGAAATTTCAAGTAAGCTTTGTCTAACATTCCGAAAAGTATTTACACATTCCAAACACATTGTAAGCATTATCATAATTGTTAAAAATGCTACGATCACGCGGTCATAATTCATCCATCAGACTTAGGTTCTTGTTTCTCTAGAAATCAAGGACACCGTTGTACAACCTTACTTGAACATGATTTGTTCTATGCGTTTGTACAATCATTTGCTTGATTTCTAAGGAAACATGAACCTGAGTTTGGTGGATTAATTATGACCGCGTGCTCAGAGCGAGATTAAATGCTAGGAGGAAACACGACACCCAAAAATGAAAAGAGACTCGGCATACCAAACGTCAACTATGATTAATGGATAGAAAGCATGGATTCTTACCAGCATCTATTTGATTTTTTTGCCCTATCCAGTCAACCTATCATATGAAGAAGTAGGTCACAATTTAAGTCAAAAGAAACAATATATTTAAAAATGTCCTAAGCATAAGAAAAATGAATAGCATTAGCACCTGTTCAGGATATGCACCATCATCAAAATAAAACTCAGGTCTTCCACCTTTGGTTGGATCGTACCCAGGTTTCATTTGTGGCACTGCACTAGTGAGAATTATGAGAGTATCGATACCTTGAATTGCAGGCACAATACTTTCAGCATCTCTAATATCCCCAATGAAAATATCATCCGCACTACCAATTTTCTGTTTGCTTTCTTCTGTTCTAACTAGACCTCTGGGAATATATTTGTCTCGCTTCTCTTTTAATTTTTTGTAGACAATTTGTCCTGAAAAGTTAACCAATAAATCACATTGAGAATTCTCAATGAGTGATGAAAAGGAAAACATGACTCTTGTTCTATCTATTGTATGAGAACAAAGATAAATATCTAACAAGCAACTTGTATATCATACAACAAGAAGAAAAAAAAATGCATGAAACATTCAAATAATCTGCTAAACTATATTAATCTGAATTCTTGAACATACAAACATCACATGGAGAACTTTCTTTTCTTCAAATTCACAGTGCAAAAACAAAGCAATGGAATCAGGTAGTGCATATGAATTTGATTTATACTTAAACTCTATCTGATGGTGACATGATTCGTACAACTGCATAAAGATATGACTCATTGTCTTACTCAATCATCACAAAATATATTGAGGTCTTACTCTACTACTAGAAGCACAACAATACAAAATCAATTGACATGATTTAGCTCTATTAAAAAGCAAATTTTCAATTTGCTTACCGAAGCATTTATTACTTTTGGTTAATGACTAGACTAGTTTTGAGTTTACTTCCTCCTCCCCTCGATATATGTTTAACTATCACTCTGACACATTTGATCCTTAATCCTATATTATACTGTATGTCTACCCATCCACCAAAGAACCCTCATAAGCACATCCACCAAAGAACCCTCATAAGCACATCCACCAAAGAACCCTCATAACCACTATACTTTATTACCCAACATTCTCTAAGCATCGACATCTGTAAGACATGTATGTATCAAGCCCTTTATACAAGCGTCCAAAGAAGCATTCTTTTTGTTTGCTTTAACACGCCTCTAACGTATTATGGACTCTCCTCGAGTACAGGTATAATAATAACCAACGCGGACACATTTTTTTATAAGAAAGGCTGAAACAAAATATGAATAGTATAATGGATTGATAGCAGCTGTCTACAACCATTCCTTCTACGCATCAACTAGCGAATGTTTTTACAAAAGACTAGCCAACAATTCAGCCTACTTAATTTCAAGTTGGAAATGACCAATATTCACTCACAAGCTTGAGGAGGATTATTGTAAAATACTGTATCTGTTATTGTTAGGAGAATAAAATCTGTAATTATGAGAATATATATGTTTTCTTATTTCTGGATTAGCATTTATTTGGACTGTTCTATATATTCATATTAGAGCTTAAACTCTACTAATTCAATAGTATTCAGATTCTATTATGTTCTCATTATCATCATTAATTTCTCAATATAACTAACAACTTTAACTAGCCCAAACTAAGAAAACAACATTGTTTTTAAAGATGAAATGCACAGAACAGCACGATAGATTTCCTTAAAATTTGTTTGTCAACACTAAATAGATCAAAACAGTACCTGCAACTGCAACAATACCAAATATAAATCTTCACAACCTTTTTCCATGTCGAAAATAAAATGTTTCACATACATTTGTAACAACATCTGAAAGGTAGAGCTAATGAAATATTTCACTAGCACTAAAAGAAAAGTTGAGCCACATGCCACAATGATCAGCAATATTTTGCCATGTGACTAGGAAAATGAAATAACATATTGATTTGTGAAATCAACTTCTTGCAAATGTAAGGAAATGTCACCTATAACTTTGATGGATTCGCAATCGGTTTGAGTTTGACCAAGCTTTTAAAAAATAAAGGGTCTACAACTGCAATACACAATTGTTGCCGCGACTTTATGATTTTCTATGTCACAGTGAATGTATCAAGACCACAACTGACGCAACCATGGTTTTAAATTGCATTCCACAACCGCAATTACAACCATAATATTGCTAATGTGATAACCTCTGCAACCACATAGACCACAATTGCGGTGTGAATTAAAACCATGCGTCCGAATGCCCTTACAAATCACATCAGACAATTTCTCTCGTATTTCTTCAAGTATTTTCATCAAAACTCAAAATTTCATAACCCAAAATCTCAATTTATCTTCTATGTAATGAAAAACCTTAACATCAAGTGTTCTTTAACACTATATTTCAAACACCTCCCAATTAAAATTCACACTGCAATGGCCACAATTACTACTTAGTTTTGTCTATATACCAGTAACAAACTTTGTTTGACTAAATTCTCATTGTTTCTATGATGCAAGAAAAGAAAAAAAAAAACAAACCCTAAGTGCACAATAAAGCCCAATTCAAATAAAGTCATCAACAAAAATGAAATTCTAAAGGCACAAATTGAATACCTGTACGGCCACCGGCTCCGGTGACAAGGACGGTGGTTTGGGGTGATTCGGCCATGGATATGGATAGAGAAAAAAGGAGAGTGAGATTGCAATTGTGATAACGATGACGATGTGGTGAAGAGGTTGTTGTAGGTAGTTAGACTTGAAGGTGTGTGCGTGGAATAACCAACAAAATAAACACACGTGTATGCAGTGTGCCGACTTGTTTTATGGTTATGCATCTTGCAACTCACTCTTCCAAATTCTTACTCCCTCCCTCTCCCTCCAAAATCTATCTCTACGTCATATAAATTTAAGGAAAAAAATAAAAAATAATTTTATGAGATTCAACCATCGACATAATCCCACAACACATTTTGCATAATAGACTATGTGTTAATCTGCTAGTAATAACGCGTTATTTTTCATGACAGCAGAAATATCATGAGGACACCGTTCTTAATTTTTAGATAAGATCATCCTTTCTCACGTTGAGAGAGACATTGTTAGCATTTGAGTCAGAAACCTTCTCTAACACTTCTCTATCAGGAAATTTATACTTGTATGTCCAATCTTTTCACATTTTCAACATCTCATATCTGTTTTATTGTTTTACTTCACATAAGGCATTTCTCTAACAACCAACACTGAGTTTGATGAAGTATTATCATCACCTCTTAATCTTCTCTTTTCAGAAATAATTTTATTAGCAATTTCTTTAAAACTCAAAGTTTCGTTCCCATATATCAAAACAGGTTTAATATGCTCATAGGAAGATGGAAGAGATTATACGAGCCACAAAGCTTTATCTTCATCATCATTCTTGACTCCAGTAGTTTTTAATTCATAAACAATACAATATAGAACACTTAGATGATCAGATACTTTTGTATGTTCATCCATACACAAGCTATGCAATTCTTCCTTCAATAATAAACAATTTGATACACAAATTCCTTGATACAACCCTTCAAGTTTCTCCCAAATATCTTTGACTGACAACGTACCAAGAACATTCACAAGAATATACTTAGCCTAAACATGTGGATTGTACTCGAAGCTCTCAAATTTAGTTCCTCTCACTTCTCGTTGTCCATTTTGGAAACGTTTCCTTTCAACGCCCTGTGTAATCCTAATTGTACCAAAACATCTTGGACTTGAATAAAATTGATTCTTCCGTCAAATTTCTCTAAATCAATCTTCACCACACTTGAAAAACTTGACATTGCAACCAAAACCTTTCCTGCAACAAACCAAAATTTTCTCAACCAACATAGAGTATAAAATTTATTTTTTGATGTGGAAGATCAGACAAAACTACAACCACAAAAGATATTAAAATTTATACCCCACCAAACCAAGACTCTTGATACCAATGTTGAGGAATTTAGGAGAGTCGGGAGCACCAATAGAACCAATACTCTAGGACCACAAGAGAGCGAGATACTACATCTCAACCCAAAATATTAAGGTGTTAGGTAAATGGGTTTTCTCTCTCTCTCTCTCTCTCTCTCTCTCTCTCTCTCTCATTTCTCATTGGCAGGCATGTGAGATGCTTAAATCATTTTTGCCATCGCACTCCATGTGTTTCACATCAGCAGAAAAAGGGGCAACCGAAAAAATATGATCATCTTTTTGTTCAAAATTTCTTTCTCTAGCTTATCATATTCTTCAATTCCATATTCATGAACCTTCTGAAAGGTTCTTGAATTTCGTTGAAGCTTCTGATGCTTGTTCAGAGTTTCTAATAAACATAATTCTAATTTAGCACGACAGAGTTCAGAAAATACTTCTTCAGAGTCAGACTCTATTTTTGACGTGTATCCATCTGGAGGCCATGAAAGCTACATTGGCACATTCTTCTTTTGATTTTGATCCTTCATATTCTTCAATTCCATATTCATGAACCTTCTGAAAGGTTCTTGAATTTCGTTGAAGCTTCTGATGCTTGTTCAGAGTTTCTAATAAACATAATTCTAATTTAGCACGACAGAGTTCAGAAAATACTTCTTCAGAGTCAGACTCTATTTTTGACGTGTATCCATCTGGAGGCCATGAAAGCTACATTGGCACATTCTTCTTTTGATTTTGATCCTTCATATTCTTCAATTCCATATTCATGAACCTTCTGAAAGGTTCTTGAATTTCGTTGAAGCTTCTGATGCTTGTTCAGAGTTTCTAATAAACATAATTCTAATTTAGCACGACAGAGTTCAGAAAATACTTCTTCAGAGTCAGACTCTATTTTTGACGTGTATCCATCTGGAGGCCATGAAAGCTACATTGGCACATTCTTCTTTTGATTTTGATCCTTCAGAGTCAGTATCATCTCATGTTTCCATGAGACCTTTATTCTTTCCTTGAAAGTGCTTTTCTTGAAGCTTTCTTTTCGAGTACTCTCCTTCTTGAGAGTTAGACATTCATTTCTGTAGTGTTTAGGTTCATTGCTCTCAAAACATGTTACTTCATTACTAGCTTTTCCTTTATCAGATGCTTTTGAACGATCTTCTCTGTTTCTGAATATTCAAAATTTATTTTGCCTTTTTCTTCCAGAGTTTCTTAGCTTTTCTGGATATAAGTGACAATTCGTCATCATTGGAATACTCATCATCACATTCCTCGAATTCTTCAACTTGAAAGGCCTTATTCTTTTCTGACATGAGTCTTTCTGTTTAGACTTTAGAGCAATATATTTTCCCTTCTTCTAAGGCTCATATTATTCTAGCTCTATCTCATGACTTCTAATAAAACTAACAAACTCTTCAAGAGTCATGGTGTTTAGATCCTTAGACAGTTTCAAGGCGGTAACAATGGGTCTCCATCTTTTTGAAAGATTTCTGATGAATTTCTTGACATGATCAGCGGTTGAATATCCTTTGTCCAAAACCTTAAATCCTGTTACTAAGGTTTGAAAATTTGAGGATATAGTTTTAATAGTTTCTTCATCTTCCATTTTGAAGGCTTCATATTTCTGAATAAAGGCCAATGACTTAGTCTCTTTCACTTGTGCATTACCTTCGTGTGTCATTATGAGTGAATCAAGAATATCCTTTGCAGTTTCTTTATTTGTGATCTTTTGATATTGATTGTACGAGATAGTGTTGAGAATGATATTTCTAGATTTGTGATGATTCTTGAAGTTGCGCTTCTGATCTTCATTCATACTATTCATGGGAATGGGAAAACCAATTGGAGTGACATGTACTTGATAATCATTTGTAATAATTTCCCAGAGATCAATATCATAGCTTAGAAAAAATTTCTATTCTATTTCTCCAATGATCAAATTTCTCTCTATAAAAAAATAAGAGATTTAGCATTGAATCTATCATTATAATTTGTGTTAGCAGCAACCATTTTAAAAAGTGAAATTCTGGCTGTCAGATCTCAGATGTCCTAAGAGATATCGAGACAATGATCTCTGAACAAATACACAATGACAAGTAATACAATTTAACAGTGCAGAAAAGTAATGAAACACATAGAATTGTTAACCCAGTTCAATGTACAATAACACCTACTCTGGGGGCTACCAAGCCAGGGACAAATTCAAGTATATAATATCAATTTGTAGACCCACAGTAAACTTTCACCTAGTTTACAATCTATTCACTTAATCATTACCCTTGCTTAAATTTTACCTAAGACTCACATTACCCTTCTCAAATCCCTTCCAATAAAAACCCGTTATTGAACAACTCTAAACAACTTAGAATAAATTTAGAAGACACTCTTCAAAGACACACAATCATTCACGACTTAAAAGCTTTAGAATGATTTCCATAACTTAAAACACAAAAAACAATCATACTTTTTATCAAGATGATATTGGAAAGGCTCACAATAAACATGCACTAAATCCTAACACAAATATAGCGTAAGTTCCTGAAAATTATTAGGGTTTAAGCCTTCATTTTATAACCTTAAATGGTCTGGATTTAGGCTTCAAATTCGCAGTTGATCTATTGCAGAAAATCAACAGAAACTCGTGCATGAAAATAGGACTTCAATGATTTATTTCCAAAAATGTCTCAACATTTAATTAAAAAAATCCAAAAAAAAAAACAACAAAAATTGATTCTTCAATCTTGGACGACACATATAATATCCTAATATTCCTAGAATATTCAAGATCTGATAAATAATAATACTCAAAGAAAAACAGTTGTAACAGACAAGATGTCAAATAAGCTGGATAGGACATTGTGTTCGACGTCTTCTTGCTGCAAGTTTAGAACATCATTTTAAACATCTTGTTGCATAATTTATTTTTACCAAAGTTACTTCCAATCATACAATTATAGAATTAACAAAAAGGTTTTTTCACACTAGATCTCTCTACATGTTTAAGTGTTTAATTAGAAAATCAATAACAAAGTCAAAGCTCTGATACCAATTGAAGGTTGAGAAAAACACAAGAAAATGGAAGATTTGAATTGGGTTTTAAAACTTTTTGTTTAGAATCATAAACAACTAGATTAGAAATCAATGATATATAAGAGAAATAATGACAAGTTCGGTTTATACACGTTCACCTAAGAAAATGTTACTCTTGCTCACCTGTCAAGGTGATTTTGCCTTAGAAAATGACTTAACCCACTAATATTGAAATATTACAAATGCACGGGCTACCCATCGGTGACTAAAAACAATACAATGATAACATGTTAACGATCCATTAAGAATTATGACCTACCCGATCTCTTAAGAGGTATAACGATCATTGGCTCTCTAAGGCTTCTGACCTTCCCAATCTCTTGAAGGAGATTTCTCGGTGCCTTAAAATATGACTTTAATCAGCTAACTGTTGAATGTTGTGTTTACAAATTTGCTTCAAATTAGAGGATTACATAAATGTTTAAGTATAGATTGTTTAACACAAATATGAGCACTAACTCTTGTGTTCAAAAAATTTACAAAGATAACACAATTATAAGCAACAACTCTTGTGTTCTAATCAAATAATATCAACACAATAATGAGCAAATAGATCTTGTGTTCTGACAAATGAAGAACAAATAATAACATAATTAATGAGCAACAATTCTTGTGTCTTTGTATTCCTTCTTAGATGAACAATGAAGCACTGATATCAACACAAATAACAAGCAACAACTCTTTGTGGTTTTGAATCTTTTCTCTTCGATGTAGTGCATTTTCAAATAAACAGTTGATCCTTAATATAAGTGTTGAGGAAGTAGACCGTTGTAGTAGTACACACGTCATTTTCATCTTGCCAGCTTCCAACAGTATGAAAAGATCGTGGAACACAAATAATACACATTACATCAATTTGAGTGAAATTTGTAATTATACCTTTGTACTATCTCTTGTAGCTCATGTTTCTGATGATACTATCTTCTAATTGATATTACTTCTAATGAAGTATATTGGCTTGAGAAGATATCATATTTTGATCTTGTCTTCTGATGGACTATATGATGTTGAATAGTAATGAGTCCAGAAGATCTACCTTTACTTGATCCTTTCTTCCGATGCAATATTTATGATGTTGAAAAGATGTGTATGTATTCCACAAATTATCCGAGTCTTCAGAATCTTGACTTTGTCTTCAGAAATATAAGCAACAACTATTCTGATGAACAAATCTTGACTTCTGATTCGGAAGTAGAAGCTTTCTTTTGATATGTTCAGAACCTTGACTTTGTCTTCAGAATTAAAAGAAATAATTTTTGTGATGAGCAAATCTTGAGTCTGATTCTTTACGTTAAAAGCTTGTTTCTTGTGCAATCTTGATTTCTGATCTTGAAGTAGCAGCTTATGAGAAATTCTTTCTTCTTGAATACTTGTGACTTCCGAAGCAGCAGCTTGTTGAGAAGTACACACGATATCCTCTTTTTGACGAACATTCAATATTCTTCAGAACCACTGATGTTTCTTTAGAAACACATGCAAATAGTCTTTCTGATGTGCTTAGTATATTTCTGATTCTTCAGACAACAATCCTGAATCAATTAGAACTTGTAATATGCACACTCAAAAAACTATTAGAAACAAAATTATTTACATATAGAATATATGTATTGTTATTATCAAAATCCAGAGATTAATTGTATAATTCAAATCTTGTTCTAACAGAACAATGAAATACGGGAAACACTCTTTCTGCAAAAAGATGTGAGATGCAGGAGAGAATTGTTTACCGGGTAAAAGGGATGTCTTCCATTAGGTAATGCATGAGTATTATTTGCGTCATTTGGCAAAAGGGTTGGATTTTATTGGGAAAAATTGATGTATTAATCAATTACAATAAAGGGCAATGTTAGTGTATTTTTTTTCTTTTCGATATAAGGTAAATAAGGAAGTGGTATGCATCTTTCATTCTTAGTTAGATAGTTGATTGATAGGAAGCTTAAACGTCTCCTTGAAAATCTAAAAGATACGTTATCTTTTGAATATAGATGATCATTGTTATTACAGTGATATGATTCCAATGTGTGCCACGTTTTAAAAATAAAAACCACATATTACCTCAGATTTTCTAAAACCCGAGAAAAAAAATTAAGGAACCTTTTTTTTATTAGTAAAATAAATTATCTATCCCATCGATTTTCCTAATAAACGAGGGATAAAATAGTCAAATTTAATTATAAAAATACTTCTTAAATTGATTTTACCTTAAGCCTAACTCGTATGCATATTCTTTGGGATGGATTGTAAGATAATAAAATTTTAGAACTTAAGAAACTTGAAAAAGTTCTCTATGATAGATTGCAAGTGTAGGAAAAAAAATTAATGGTTGGAACAAATACCTCATTTTAGAAATTGGGTGCATTCAATTCATATAACATTTTCCAATGTATGGAGAAGATAACTCCTAACAACACGAAGATTTGTTGTTCTCCAAGAATATGGAAATATTATAATATTGTGTTTGATTTTGGTTTTCTAAACACAATATCAATAGGATCCAAATATCATATATAAACACAATTGTTTATGTCAACCACCAAGACATTGGTGGAATAAAGCACTCTTAATGAACCAAACACCATACATTTAAATCACTTCAACACTATCATCTCACAACAATAAAGAGAAAAGAAAATTGAAAGATGATGTTTCGTACCTGAGTGGCGGCGGTCCGTTGGTGGCAATTGCACTGCGATGTGCACTGCAACGACAATGTGCACTGCGGCGGTCTAGTACGACGTCAATGTGCACTGCGATGGCAAATAGACGAGAGGATGGTGGGTCGGTTATAATGGTGGTGGGCCTTTCATATATGAAAATTTGGTTTTATATAATCTTCAAATTGATTTAATTAAAAAATTAATTTTGCAAACGGAAAAGATATGTGGAGTAATACGAGGCCTTATATAGATCTTACGAGAGAAATGAATTGAAAGGATGGTGATTTTCCTGCGTGAAAGTCATTGAAGCCTGATCCCTTTATTTATATCAGAAACAAATGCACAAAAAAGAAATTGAGAAGATAATGGCACCCAACATTTGATTTTGTTCAAAATATCAATGAATTGAAGATTCAATTTATGATCTTCATGGTCAACTTAATTTTTATTTTAATATTTTGTGTAAACAATGTAATATTCTAAGTAAATATGTAGTTTGTAAACAAATTAATTTATTAATCTTCAGTGTAAACAATGCAAACAAAAAAAAAATCTTATCCCTCGATTTTATTGATTAACCAAAATATATGAGACACTAGTTTTGTAAATAATAAAAATGTAGATGATAGGGTTCGAACCTATGCGCCATTACAAAAGCTTCTTGATTGAATGTGTCAAAATTAAATTAATTTTTTATATAATCACCAAGATTAAGGCACGATAAGATACAAAGTTCAACTTACCAAAAATATCTTCACATCGACAATGAGAGGTTAACCCAAAATCTCTTGGTATGTAAGCCAACTCCTTATCAATTGAGTCAACCTTTTTCGATACAAATGAAAATTCTTTATAATTTACATCGAATAAGAATGAAAATAATAGTGAGTAATTAATAAAAGATTTTATATATAGACTTTGTGAGACACTAACAAACCAATTACTTAATAACAAACTCAAAGTAACAAATGGTTTACCTAATAACAAATTGAATGTTAACTAATTCATATTAGTTGTCTTTTCCATGAGTTTTGTCTTTAGTAGAGGATTTAGAATTAAAGAGGTCAAGTAATTATACTTGATGATGGGAGTTAACATCATCTATGAAAGCATGTAACTATAGTTTATGAATATATCATTAATTAATTGAAACAATTACGTACGCGTATTTCAATTTGTTTTCATATTGAATAATATATCATGCTTGGCATATGCTAAGTTTTTTAATTCGTCAAACTTACTTTACTTAGAAGAATTCGTTTGATACTAAAAGTATAATAAAACTTAAAAATATGGATTTGACGATTTCAGCTTCCAATAATGAATTAATGGGTAAGTCAACTAAAATAATAGAATCAATTGATTGCTATGAACAGTTTACACGCAGATATTGTGAGACCAAATTCACACTTAGAGTTGAACAGCAAAAATCAAAATTAAATGGAAACTAACTAAATATATTTTGGGGGTTCTTATGTGGGAAGGTCAATATCATATTTTAAAAAGTTTGACTTTGATTTACGATAAATTCGTAAAATCTGCCCATATTGTTTATAATTTATTATAAATTTTTATTTTCTCATCTAACCTTTTTAAAAATCTAACTTAACTTAAAAATCTATTTAAAATTTTATTTCATATTATAACTTTTAAATAGTCTAATTTTTATTTTTTTTATATAAATAATAATGTATTTTATCTAGAGTGGCAAAATGAGTCCAGTTTATTCGACATGTCGTTTTTACCCACATTTCAGTATGGAACGAGACAAACATTTATATCCATAGTCTTTAATGTGTCCGTTCCCCGCTCCTTTCCATTTTTTTTAACGGGCATATGCATTTATATGATTTATTATTATTTTTTGTATTTTTAGGTCTAAAAAATACAATGTCTGCGGATCTGCCGTCACTTTTAGTGTGTGGAGGACCAAATTTTTAGACTCACATTCTCAAGTATGTCTGCCTTATCCCTCTTTATTTTTTATGGATTTTTGCAGAAAGAACTTAAATGGAACAAACATGTCTGTTTGTCACCTATAATTTTATCTATTATTTTCTAATAGATATAGACTGACTTTATAATATTTCATAAGCTTTTTAATAGACTAAGTCTAATTTATTTAACTAAATAAACTTTAAGAAAATCGAAATCATATCCTTTTATGAAATAGATCCGACCAACCCAAATTTAAATAGACCAACCTAAAAATCCATATAAGACAATCAGATCTATTCTCCTGCTTTTATACATCTTTCGTCTTTCATCAAAGACCATCATATTCTAAAAGCATATGGCATCAAAAGAGAATTTGTATTAGTATTTAAAATGCAATTAAATTAAGAAAGTTAATAGTGCATAAAATTGTTATAGAAAAAAATATTGACTCAAGTCATAGACTAAATAGCTCTTTTAAAGACGTTTCACTGCACTACATAAAATTGTGTAAAATAGACAATCAACCATGACGCCTTGAGAATAAAAAATAAGCAACTTCTATATGATGCAGTTACTATTTGCGCACTAGATAATCCATCTAGATTACATCATATGATGACAGAAAGACCAATCAATGATGGTATGAAACTAGTCGTGCTATCAGGTGAAATACTAGTTGTTAGGATCTTGTGAAATACTAGTTGTATCAGACACAAACCAATCAATCAAAATATAAAACTAAAAAATAAAATAGAGATGAAGCAGAGACAAGATGGAGGGGGGGGAGATTTCAAAATACAAAAAGTCCGATGACAGAAAGACAAATCAATGATGGTAGGATACTAGTAGTGTTTTAATTGTCATATTTGTCAAAAAAAATTATTTCTATTTAATTGTCACTTTATAGGTATAAGGTCAATTATACCCTTGTTTTTTTTTAATTGACACATTAAATGAGGAGTATTTAGGAGAGAGGAATGATAGGCTGAATAAAGATAAAAGTAAGGATAAATTAGAAAAAAATGTGAATATATTTATTCTTTTTTATTGTCTTAATTATAGAAATTTTGACAAATGTGACAATTAAAAAGGATCAGATGGAGTACTAGTTGTTTCAGATGCAAACAAATCAATCAAAAAATAAAATGAGAAAAAAAATATAGAGATGAAGCGAAGACAAGGTGGAGGGGGGATATTTCGAAGAAAAAAAAATCTAAAGTGAAAGAATGAGACGAGAATGCTTTTATTTATAGGCGGAATTTTGACCTGATTCATAAATGAAGGAGGAGTGAAGTGAATACAACCCATAATTAGCCGTTAAAAAATTTAATCAACAAGGTAAATCATGGAAATGTAAAAGACAATGCAAATTGATCAACAATTAAGATTAATTATAATATTAAATAATTTTCTATTTTAAATAAAAATAATAATCACTTAGGTCCATATCCAAATCTAACTCGAATCGAACTCAGTCAAACTAGATGAATGGCGATAACAACGAAAAGTGCGCACGTGAGATAAATCATATGACAGTATAATATTATTTGATTTTGTCTTAGTTAGTAGAATACCGTTGTGTGACAAAAGTTTTTTGAAAATCATATAAAATTAATAAGGTAAATTCTTATATTTCTATGTTATGTAATTGGACACCGTTATCTTTAATATTAATTGATTTAAAAGTTTAATTTTCTTTAAATAAAATAATACTAAAAATAATTTTTTATTTGATTGGAGGAAGATATTAATACTCAACTAAGGTTATCTGAATGAACTAGAGTTAACTAGATATTTGGAATTAGACGGATTTCATTTATTTATTGGAACAATTGCGTACGCATATTTCAATTTGTTGTTGTATTAAATATATCATGCTTGGCATATGTTCTGTTTTTTAATACGTCAAACTCAGAACTTTACTCAGAAGAATTTGTATAATATAAAGATATTACAAGTTAAAAAAATGTGGAATTGACAATTTCTGCTTCCAATTATGATTGCTATGTGTGAACAATCAAATGATAACGTGTTTCATGTGTTAATGGAATGCTTTCTCTAAAGTTTACAAGTTAATGGAACTTATTTAATATTTGATTCTAATATATAGTACTAGGTTCTTCCCTATTATTGCTCAGTTTAGACAAGTAATATCTCACTTTTACATAATATAATTTACTCAAGACAATAGTTTCATGCGATGATTGGTCCACAGCTTTTAACATAATCGTTAAATCACGCATAAATCATTTAACTTAAAAGATAAATATGACAAAGTCAATTTATTTAATCATGTTAGTTAATATTATTAGCTATCTATTGGGACACGATCATAACCAACAAGTAGTAATGTGCATGAATAATATATTCTCTGGACATATTTATAAGCAATAAATTTTTTTTAAGTTTATTGAATCATTGATGTATCTAGTATAAAATAATGACTAAATACACCAATAATTCAAAGAATTAAATTTTTTTTGTTACTTATAAATGTGTCCAGAGAGTGTATATAGTGTAGTGCATGATTTACAATTGATGTTTTGCATAGTAGGAAAAATATTGGCGTCTTCATGCATGTAAGACACTAACACATACTGGTGTATGATTTATAAGAGATATTAAGTGATCTGAATGGAAGGCAGGGAACAAGTGTCTTCATATATGTAAGGCACATTTGATTTGCTTCTCTTATAAATAGAACCATAAGTAAAACATTCAAGTCATTCCAACATTGAGAGAGAAAAACATAAGACCTTGATAGAGTTACAAGAGAATTAGAGATATTTCTAGTTAGTGAAATTCTTGAGTGTAATTGATTTTTTGGTAGTGAAAGATTGCGAGTGTTTATAAATACTTTTGTGTAAATTTCCCTTTTCAATAGAAAAATTTGCAGCAGCTCGAAGATGTAGGCATATTTGGCCGAACTCTGTTATCAATCTTTGTGGTTTACTATTATGCATTTATCACTTTTCATTAATTTGACTTTAGGGAAATTCGATGAAGTTTTCTAATAACTAGCATCAGAGCTTTAGCTCGGTATCAACGATCCTAAGGAAGTCAAATTCAAGTAGGAGTGTTGGTAGCAGACGAAGGAAAGGTGAAACATGAAAAGTTTGACGGTGTTGACTTCAACTTTTGGAAGATGCAAATAAAGAATTATTTTCATCAGAAAAAGCTTTACCAACCTCTCACATGAAAGAAACCAAATGAAATGAAATACGTTGAATGAAATCTCCTCGACACACAAACTCTCGGTGTTATCGGATTATCGTTGTCTCGGAATGTTGCATTTAATATTGCAAAGGAAAAGACCATCGCGAGTCTTATGGCGGATCTTACTAGCATGTATGAAAAGCCATCACCATTATATAAAGTTCATTTGATGATGCAGTTGTTTACATTACGAATGGGAGATAGTGTTTCGTCTGCTCAACATCTTCATAACCTAGTTGAGTTCAGTTGGAATCGAGTTTGACGATGAGGTACAAGCATTGATATTTTTGTCTTTCCAACCAGATCATTAGAGTGCTACACCGTGAGTAAGTCGTCAAGAATTACAAAGTTGAAGTTTAATGATGTTCGCGACCTGAGTCTCAGTGAAGAGATCTGACGAAGTGAGTTGGGTGAATATCCATCCTCTTTAGTGTTGCATACATATTCAAGAGGAAGAAACTCAACCAGAGGAAGTGGATGCGGTAAATCAAGGGACGGGCGGTCCAAATCTAGAAATCATTGTAGTTCCTATAACTCTAAAGACGGAGCACTTCAAAAATCAGTGTAAGAGTCCACCAAAGAATAAGAAGGCAAAGGACAGGGCCAATGTTGCTTCCACCTCAGGAGAAGGTGATTGTTTAATATGCTATATTGAGAGCAAGGAAGAGTCTTGGGTGTTAGATTATAGAGTATCATTTCATGCTACTTCACAAAAAAAATTCTTTGATAATTATGTCCCTGGTAACCTTGGTAAAGTTTGTCTAGGTAAATGAGCAATCTTGTGAGATTGTGGGCAAATGTGAAGTGGAGATTAAGTTTAGTGGGCCTGTTTGGGAATTGAAAAATATCAGACATATTCCGGCCTAACAAAGAACTTAATCTCAGCAGGTTAGTTGGCCAATGAAGGATACACATCCGTATTCCAGAGTGATGATTGGAATATTTCAAAGGGTGCAATGATGATCGCTCGTGGTAAAAAGTGTGGCACTCTTTACAAGACAACCTGAACATGTCATTTGATTGCAATTACAACAAAGGAAAATATCAATCTATGACACCAGAGATTAGGCCATATGAGTAAAATTGGATAAAGATTATGCACTCAATGGGAAAACTTCCAAGTCTTCATTCAATAAAAATTGACATATGTGAAGACTACATATTTGGAAAGCAGAAAAGAGTCAGCTTTAGACAAGTGGAAGAACTCCAAAGAAAGATAAACTAGAGCTTTTTCTCTCTATTGTTTGGGATCCAACAACTGTCTCATCCATTGGTGGGAGGAATTACTTCATGACTTTTATCGATGATCACACCAAAAAGGTATATACATACTTTCTAAAACATAAGTCAGAAGTATTTGAGGCTTTCAAGAAGTGGAAAGCCATGGTATAAAATGAGATATGGTTCAAGATGAAAAATCCCATAAGCAACAATGGTGGTAAATATGAAGACACTGAATTCAAGAAGTTGTGTTATGAGCACAATATCAAAATGGAGAGAACCGTACTAGGTATTCATCAACACAACGGTGTAGCTGAGCGCATGAGAAATTATCCGAATCAACCAACATAGAATGTTCTCCTTCATTGCGAAGGTCTACTCGATAATATGTTCCTAACAAAAGGTTAGAAGATTATATTTTGTTAACATATGAAGGAAAGCCTGAAGGCTATGCATAGGCATGTCAAACTGTTGATGCTATCAAGTGGGAGTTTTCCATGAAAGATGAGATGAAGTATTTAATCTCTAATCAAACATGGGAACTAGTTGAGTTACCTATGCGGAAAAGGAACTTCATAACAAATGGGTGTATCAAGTAAAGGGGGACCATGATGGTTCCAAGATATACAAAGCTCAACTAGTGGTCAAGGAATTCTAGTAAAGATCTCGGTCTTGAGTAGTTATACATTAAAACTTCATTTCTTCATGGAGACTTAGATGAGGATATATACATGCACCAACTTGAAGAATTCTTAGAAAAAAGGAAGGAGAACAAAGTGTGCAGATTAAAGAAGAGCTTGTATGACCTGAAATAATCTCCAAGACAGTGATACAAAAGATTTGAAAACTTCATGCACAAAGAAGGTTTCCAAAAGTGCAATGTCAACCATTGTTGCTTCTTAAAGATATATAACTCTAGTTATATTATTTTGCTACTTTTTGTCGGTGATATGTGATAAGTGCAAATTGTAGCTATTTTTGTGCATAGATTTTGTTGCACTTATCGATACTTTTTGTTAATATCTTTAGAATAATCTCAACTTTACTTGTAAATACGTTTAGTTTGTATATATAATAGAATAATTGAGTTTTTGTGTAAATATTGTATCATTTAATATTTTTTCATCTCTTTTGTAGATATTTATTCATATATAGAGCAAGGGCCAACCCGAATATTTCGGAGGCGCTACTCTAATTTTAAAATTATGATTTTGTATATAAATATATATATATATATATATATATATATATATATATATATATTATTTTTAATAAATTAGAAAATAATTTTATATATTTTAAATAATAATATATTCTTCTATGAAAATTATAGATTTAGCCATATACAACACTGCATTATATTTTATTATAAAAATATCATAAAAATTAAATTGATTGTATGAAATATTTAATATTATCATTTGTTAAAAGGTCATTTCTCAAATAATTATTAAAAAAAGTTAAGATTTAAATTTAAGGTGTATGAAGGAAAGATAATCAATATTTATTGTCACAACCTCTATAACTCTATTAAAAAAAATCATATGTGGAGTTTGACTAAGATATTGTTTGTTGTAGATTTAAAATAAAATTATTGTATTTAAAAAAATAATTTTTTGAGATGTTTTTATTTAAAAAGAAATTTTAACATCTAATTTCGTAAATACTAATTAAAATGATATATCTCAAAAATAATTCTTTAATCAAAATTTATTTAAAATAAGATTTGAAGAGTGAATAGGAGAGAAATGTTTGTCTATATTGCATCATGTGAATACTAATGGGATGTTTATCTCATAGATAATATTTTTGATTAAAAAGGTTGTATTTGAGAATCGAACCAGAGACAGGTCATTTAATATGTCTTCGTACTCCCTCACAGAAGTGATTGGCCAGTTAGCATTTTTGACCCTATAATGAGATATAATATATTTAATGTAAACATATGTATGTTTTAACTTAATCTCCAATAAAATTTGGAGGTCCCTAAATATTTGTGGCCCTGTGTTGTGCCATTTTTTCACACTCACACAGCCGATCCTGTATGAAGCATTGAGTAATAAAGGCTAAACTTCAAGAATGCAATTTTTAACAATTCATCAAAGAATAAGGTTTAAAACAAAGATGAGAAAACATTAATTTGGTTTATATTTATCCATTGTTAGATAGGGCATTGAATAAGTTTTCCAACGCTTAAAACCGTGCGTAAATCAGAGTTACTGTTCTCAAGTTGGCGAAAATAAAAGTTGATTTTTTTGGAACATCAGGTTTGGCGCTAAACGCCCTCTGTGTGCACTTAGTGCATCCTACAACTTCAAACCTCATTAAATAGGTGTAAAAACACATTTCTAGGTTATGTGTTGGGTATTTTTGTGTCCCAACACCATCAAATCTATTGTTTGGTCTAGAGAAGCTAAAAAACAACAATGGATCATGCATGTCAGATTTCTCATCAATTGGCCCTGACAACCCATGAGATGTTTGGTTTTTCTCCATTTATTCTCTATGTATTTCTCTATTTGTTAGGTTATGTTTGTATACTTACTTTGAACATATGTATATTTGTTGGTTATGGTGGTGTTGTATAAAGCACGCTTTACAAATTATTGTTGATGTCTTCCTTAATCTTTCTCCTTTATGTTTGGATTTGAGTTGCTATAGATATATACCTCACAAATCTTGATTAGGAATGAATATCTATTAGTTTCTAGATTCTAGAGATAGATTTAGAGCTAATAATCATTGTAGGTATTAGAGCTTAATGCCTCCGCGTTGTTTGTGTTATGTTGTGGTACATCTTGAGAGATACTTGATAATTTTGACGAGTATTGTAGGTTGAATGCAACTGATAGATAGGTTTAAGTATGTGATGAGTAATATAAATTCATGCCTGATAAGTTTCTCCTCTCTGAAGAATGAATTCTTTTTCTGTTAATAACTTTAAATTTCCACATTTACTTCAAACCCAATTCAAGCCAAACTCATTAACACGAGACTTGTCGAGCGATAATTAAGTAGCATTAATTCATGTGGAGACAATATTATATAACCTATAAAAATACTAACTTTTGCTTTCCACTTTACCGCCTCAATAATATGTTCGTTGCAGGGTCAAATATGGAGGAGATCAGAAACTTGAAGATGTAGTTGTCAAAAGAATATGACATAATTATCTCAGACAGAGTACATCAAGTTTGTTTTGCAAAGATTCAACATGAACAACGCCAAACTAGTTAGCACACCTTTGGAAAATCATTTTTACTTATCCAAGGAACAATCACCTCAGACAGAGGAGGAGAAAGAACTCATGGATAAGATTCCATATGCCTCAGCCATATAAAGTCTAATGTACACAATGGTCTATATGAGGCCAAACATTAGACATGCAATGTGAGTTGTTAGCATGTTTATGTCAAATCTAGCTAAATATCATTATGTTGCAGTTAAGTGGATTTTGAGGTATCTACAAGGAACCACAGAGAAGTGTTAGTACTTCAGAAAATGAGGAATTAAAGTACAAATCTATGTATATGCAGACTTTGCAGGTGAGGTCGATCACTACTGAAGTACTATTGGTTACATATTCATTGTTGGTACTACAACAATTAATGGATTTCGTGGATACGAAAAATTGTTGCTATATCCACTACATAAGCTGAATATGTAATAGTAACTAAAGCTAGAAACAAGTTAATATGGATTCAAGGGTTGTTGATAGAGTTGGGTTTCGTCCAGAAGCAAAGTGCCTTACATAGTGAAAGTTAAAAATGCAATACATCTTGCAAAGAATTCAACATTTTATTCAAGAGAAAAGTACATTGATCTTCGTTATCACTTCATCATATCTATTCTCGAGGATGAGGTATTAACATTGAAGAAGATTGAAGGAAGGAAGAATCCAACAAACATGTTGACAAAGGTGGTAACCACTGATAAACTAAAGTTGTGCTCAACTTTAGTAGGCTTGCTAGAGTAATAGACCAGAGAAGTCTGTTGCATGATTGATGTGTGAAGACCGATTGAAACCAGTCTTAAAGTGGGAGATTGTTAGTTAATATTACTAGCTACCTATTATAAAGCAAGGTGTATTGTCACACTTTTGTGGTGCATGATTTAGAAGAAATATTTGGTGTTTTGTATAGAAGGAAAAATGCAAGTATCTTCATGCAGGTAAGGCACTAATACATGTTACGGTGCATGATTTACAAGAGACACTTGGTGATTTGCATGAAAGACGAAGAACAAGTGTTTTCATGCATGTAAGACACCTTTGACTTTCTTCTCATTTAAATAGGTCCATAAGCAAAGCATTCAAGTCATTCCAACATTGAGAGACAAAAACATAACAACCTTGAGAGAGTTTCAAGAGAATTAGACAAATTTCTAGTTAGTGAAGTTCTTAGGTGTAATTGGGTTATGGGTAGTGAGATATTGTGAATGTTTGCAAATACTTTGTGTAAATTTCCCTTTTCAATAGAAAATCCGCAACAACCCAGAGATGTAGGCATATTTGGCCGAAGTCCATTATTAATCTTTGTGTTTATTATTCCACATTTATTACTTTTCATTAATCTAACTTAATTCAGAGAAGTTTCCTAACATATCATTTAATGTTTATGACTTTAATAATGCAACATGATTGATTCAAAATATGACAAAATGGCTATAACCTTCTGATATATTTCCTTTTCTAACATTTTTTTGCAGTGCATATCAAAGATTTATGTCTGCAAGGTTTATATGTATGTCCTATCTCAATCAGTTTCGTTACATATTTTTGCGGACGTATATATTAAAAAGTAGGGATGGCAATGGGTAAGGTACTATAGTACCCGTCTCCATACCCGAAGTTTGAAAATAGCCCCTTACCCGAGCCCATACCCGCATGGACATCAATTTTTGTAATTGTACCCTATGGGTACCTAAGTACCCATATCCTCACCATGTTTACCCGTATTACTAAAAAAAATTATCAATTAATTATAATTTATCATGTAATTTAAATTTTTTAACAACATTAAAAAAATTCAACAATGTTATTGTTAAGTTAAGAAATAAACGAAGAGTTTTATTAAAACACTTACAAGTTTAATAATAATGTACTTAATAAAATTGATAAGCATACATGTTTATATAATAATAAAATAAAAAAATACTACCTCTGTTCCTTTAATTAAGAGACAATTCAGTTTTTAAGTTCATTGAATAATTAATGTATCTAGTCTATAAAAAGATCAAATACATTGGTTATTCAATGAATCTAAAAAATGAATTGTCTCATATATAAAGGAACAAAGGTAGTATAAATATATATTGTGTGGATATGGGGCGGAGTGGGTACTAAGGTACCCGTACCCGCGCCCATACCCGCTTATTTTTGTGGGTAATTGTCTGTGCCCATGTCCGTATCCATTTTGCGGGTTTTTACCCTACCCGCTGTGAGTGATTTTTGAGTGTACCCGTTAGAGATGAGTACAATTGTCATCCCTATTAATAAGAATTTGTGCAAATTTAAATATTTAGGGAAACAAAGCTACTGCCCACCCTGCCATTTTTTTGCAACGTAACCAAGATTTTTGAGTCACACTCTTAGCTATGTTTGTCTTGTGCTATTCGCAGAACAAAATTAAACAGGACAGGAAAACTCCATTGTCCTTAGGGATGTCAATTTGTATGTGTTAGTGGAAATCTTCGAGGAGAATTCCTTGATTAGGGGCCTAGATATGGAAAATTTTCTTCTGTGAGAACGGGGATAAGGAACAAAATCCCTCTAAAGACCCTTCAAAAATAGAAATAACAGATGTACCTCACGTCTCACAGAATCTTCGCCCCCCTAAAATACCATTATATTCTTAATCAATATATAATTTTAAATTGATTTGTTATTTCTTATAATGTTTTTTAAAAAATACATGTAATGTTAGTAAATGGAAGAGATCTTAATAATCATTTTAAAAATGTTTTAAGGTAGAAATTTGGTAATCATGTCTATCATGAACATAAAATAAATATTTTCAAAATAATATATTTAGCTAAATAATTAGTTTCTTAATTTGTTGTGATTAATTTTAAATTATTTTTTTTATTAATTTGGTTAAAAATAATATTAATTTTATCTTTGCAAAAATCACAAAGATATATATAATATGCGAAAACAAAAATCAATATTTGAGAAAAAAATCATATATTTGATTCAAGAGGGAGATGAGAAATATATTTGTGCGAGAGAGAATGAGGATTAGGATGTGACTTAGTTGCGAATATAGTTGCATATCCAACTTGCAAATTAGCAAGTAAGTTTATTAGGTGGAGAGAATTTTTTCACCCACCTAGTGGGTTTCTCCCACACTCTTGAAAAATAAAAAATATCCTTCATAAGTTAACTTACGAATTCACCTTGTTGGGTGAATTCGTAAGTGAACTTACAAATTCACCTTATTTTGTACGTTTTATTATATTAAACATGGTTTAGCACATTCAGGAAAGGTTTCGCAAGTACACTTACGAATTCACCCAATAAGGTGAATTCGTAAGTTAACTTACGAAACATTTCCTGAATGTGTTAAATCATGTTTGAAACTACTATGATTTTTCCCTATTAGTCAGATTCCATTTTCGTTTTCAGAAATTCAACTAAGGAGGATTCTACATACACAAATCATTGTAAATATTACAATGTGATAAATATTAAGGAGAAAAATTGTCCGAAATATCAAATTACATAAATTATTCTGAATAAAAATGCGTTCAAACAAAATCAAATAACAAAACATAAATGATATTGTGTATGCCTAATCCTGACCCCCACACCCTCTTATGCCTGCGGTAATGCACTGCACATTGCCTCAACGACCATCCTCTCCACCACGACAACCACATCGGGTCCGCCCTTATGCACAGTCCTGTCATCCAAGGCCTCATATCCAAGTTGTTGGATACACTAACAAATGGGCATTAGATCAGTGACATGGTCTCCTCGGCCTGCTCATCCTCGACCTGCTCGTTCTCCAAGAGCTCCTCATGTTTTGGCCTCGATGGACGTCCTTCACCATCCGGTGTCATGAAAGGGTGCGACACTCTAAAGAATCATGTTGCATATCCCTCCACACTGTGCCACATCTGAGATGCTTGCATCATCCGATACTCTTGTGGCACGAGATTATTTTCCCAATCTTGGAAGACATCATCTAGAGCCCTACGTGTCATGGTGTCGGGAGCAGTTTAGAAAGGAGATCGGGGTATCATCTGCATAAAGCCAAATTGGTGCATACACCGCTCGGGCAGATACCTGACCATCATGTTAGACCCACAAGCTAGCCACCCAGAGTATAACGAGATGATATCGAAGGGATCAACCTCCCTGTAGTCCGCAAATGGGGTCCAATTGATGTCATCATGGTTGGTGCGATCAAGGAACACCCGGTAAGGAACCACATTATTGTAGCCCCTGTTGAGGATAAACCCGACAACCATGGATGCGGTGGAAGTATGATATAATCCAGCTCTGCATCAACAAAAATATATTATGTGTGAGTACAAATAAATTAAAATTAATTAAAATTTATCGTTAAAATAAAAATGTATCGTGAGGAGTGTGCACGAGCCAGTGAGCGCCCTCGCCCTCCATCTGCAAGCTTCATTCAACTTCTGGTAGAGTTAGGTCAGAACAATGGCACCCTAGTTCCAGTCACGAACTATAGACAGGTCCGTAAGATATCTCAGGTAGGCCATGTCGGTGTAGTGGCTACTCGTGTCCAAAAAGACGGACGTGCCTACGAAGTAATCAGAAAACACCTGATGGAACAACCAAGGTGAAACTGAACAAAAATACCCGCCTCTACAGGCTCCCCAGCTTCCTGTGCAGTTCTTTTTACAAGAGCTTTTTGACGGAGGTGCTGCTTATATAACTCCTTTAGGTATGAGAACTTCACATGCGCCCCGTTTGTGGAGTCACAGTCTTCAGCAACCTGGCACGAACAGCTCCCAAATACTCAACCATTAACTCAACCGCCTCAATTCTGGTTATCTTGGCATGGTTGAGTAACCTACCTCTGATAGGTAGTCTGAGCAAGCAGACAACATCGTCGAGGGTGATCGTCAACTCCCCAATTGGAAAGTGGAAATATGACGTCTCTTAATTCCATCTCTCAGCAAAAGCACCTTGCATGCCAATGCTAATGGTACCGTAACCAGTACTGAATAATCCGGCTAGACCGAATGCGATGATAACACTGTGGAACCACTGAGTCTTAGGAACATGTAAATCAAAGATTTTGCGGGAGTGATTCACATATTTCAAGGGATTCCTTTCCTGAAACATAAGAATCAAACGAAAATAAATAAAAAGAACGGGCAGTATACGAAATTAAACAAAAATAAATAAATAATACAGACGAGCAGTATACAAAAATAAATAAAAAAGAACGGGTAGTAAACGAAAATAAATAATACGAAATGTAACGATAAAAAATATAATACCTCTCCACCCCAGACATAACTGGTAGTATGGTCCTGATAATAAATCAGGAGGGATCTGTCATATGGCCCTCCTGGATAGCCATTATCACCCGCCTTTGCAGGTTCCTCAACATCGTCGTCGGGAATCTCAACATTTTCGGCATCTTGGGCATCCAGGGCCTCCTCCGCCGGCACCTCTACCTCTGGTACCTCATCCTCATGTGCACAAGAGGTAGACGCCTCATGGAGACGACTCCTCCGTGACGGTGTAGAAGGTGATGCTATATCAAGTTGTGCCAATTATTCCCTCATCCTTATCTCTCGCTCTCGACGAGTCGACGTTGTCTGGCTTTGCCTGCCATGTCTCAAACGCGTCATCTGGTTGTCATTCTCTGTTATTTTCTTAAAATAAACCACTACAATTGTTAGCATACTAATTTAAAAACAAATCAGGTAAAATTTCGCAAGTTAACTTGCGAAATCACCCATCCTGGGTAAATTCGCAAGTTCACTTGCGAAGTCTCTAATGGTTCACTTCGCAAGTTAACTTGCGAAACCCACTTCGTCCAGAATTCTTCAAAATCAGAAACTCATACCCAAAACTTCCAAAGTCCTATTTTTCCTACTACATTTGCCTATTATTACATCATATACTATTAAATTTCTATAACCTAACCTAATAATCTAATTAAAATTCAGAAATTTGAATAGAAATAAATTAAGAAAACTTACACAAAATGGAGGTTGAAGTTGATTTTGGAGGATTGTAATGAGTTGAAACGATGAGTTGAACTTGGATTGAGTGACTTTGAAGTGGTAGAAATTGTAAAGGTTTGGAGTAGAGATGTTGAGTTAGGGTATTTTGAAATGAATGGTATTGGGGGTGCGTCTGTGTGTTTTTCAAAACAACACGCAGACCTCGTAAGTTAACTTATGAATTCCTAAAATAAGGTGAATTCGTAAGTTCACTTGAGAATTCACCTTATTTTTAAAAAATAAGGTGACTTCGTAAGTGCACTTACGAATTCACCTTATTTTTTGAAAATCTTAGATTATTTCGTAAATACACTTATGAATTCACCTTATTTTAGGAATTCGTAAGTGAACTTACGAAACTGAAAAAATATTTTTAATTTTTCAACAGAGATGAGGAAGAAACCCACCAGATAGATGAAAAAATTCGCTTAAGTAAATTGTATACTTGAAATTCAAATATTCCATTAACATACTTTATTTAATTTCAATTATATTGTGGCAAATTTTTGTTTGATTTTAATTTTTGTCAAACATCCACCTAGAAAATTTTCATGAAGGAGGAAACCAATTAGGTGTTTTAGACATTTACTATATAAATAATAATAATGCCAAAAATGAGAATTTTATTCCACATACTAATTTTATTATAACCTTACAAAAGCATCTACATCAACTACATTTGAACTTGTTGAATCCTCATGCTCTGCACCTTTTTTTTTTCTTCATTTTTTCTTGTGATATAATTTTAAATTTTTAAATAAACAATATTAAAAGAGTAATAATAATAATAATAATGTCTCCATAATCTTTGTCTCAAGCAGTGACTGATGTTAACTTTCCAGGGTATGCAACTTCTGATTTTATGTCATTTTCCCATAATTCAGGCACAGCTTCCCTAAGATTGTGAATACTTTCCAATGCATAATCTGCACCTTTAACTCTTTGTGATGTACCAACCTAAAATATTAATAAAACCATAATGAATGAGTTGTGACACATTAAAAATGTTTAGTACAATAATAGTTGCTAGAGTCAAAACAAAAAATATTTCTAATTTCTTACCAACACTGTGTCTAGCCCCACACGTTTTCCAGCTTGTATGTTACGGACACTGTCCTCAAAGAACAACTGAAAATTGACATATAAAACCATAGAAAAATTTAGCAAAATAAAATTAAATAAAAATATAACAAATCTATAAATTACAACCATTGAATCAAAATCTTACAATTCATATTTTAACAAATTTTAAAATTAATTATACAATATTCCTCCAATAATTCCGACACACTGCATCAACTATGTGATATTTTCATAGTTTAATGAAAAGTAAATCGACGTAGACATAAACACAATTTTTTCAGAGGTATTGATGTTACGTCTGTTCATATTTTAATATCGTTGAATTAAGTTTTGAAAATAATTTTACATAATTATATGTTATTTAAACAATTATTTTGATTGATTGATGATAACGACTGTGATATTTCAACTAAGAATTTTACTTACGGTTCTTTGAGGGTTAAGGTTGGCAATCTTGAGAGCGAATTCGATGGCGGATTCGGATGGTTTGCAAACAATTGGTGTCTTTGGCAAGGCTAGCACATTGGGATTAGGTTTAGCAAAATGGTCTATGATGTCAAAGATTTGAGTGTCGTTGCTTGCACTATTATTACTAGTGCTTGTTGAACCTACAAATTCAATGTCATCTTCATCATCTGAAATTATGCTTTTGTGGATTGGATTCAGTGTTTCAAAACATATGATTCCTTCAAAACAATCTTCTAGTCCAAGTCTACTTAGTGCCTTAACAGCATGAACTTTGTCTGCATTTGTGAAAATCTATACAACAAAAAAAGAAGTTAGAAACAATTAATAAAAGCTATTTTGTGTCTATACCAAAATGAAAATCACTTTTTTATTTATAAAAAGCTTACAAGTTTCCTATAGGGAAGGCTCAGCAATAGATTCCTTAGAATTGGGTCTGGTTTTAAGTTCTCATATGGTAATCTTCCATGAACAAAGCTGCAAAAAATAATTGTAAAAAATAATCAATTTTACTATTTCATAATACTTAAAAAATATTGAAATTTGAAAATGAAGGGTAAAAAAAAAATGAAAAAGTACCTATGATATTCATCATAGTCAAAGTCATAACCAATTGCCTGAAATGAAAATGAAATAAAACACCATTATATTCATAATCAATACTTTTCACAATTTAACAATAATGAAGCATATTTTAATGGAAATGATTATTGATTGATTAAGAAAATTAAAATAAAAAGTAAAAATCATACCCTCAAACCAGACATAGTTGTTCCATAGTTCTTGTAAAGTAGGTTTGACAAGTCATCAATTTTGCTTGAGTCAATTTCAAGCTTCTCAACCATATAATCTATAAATTCAATAATTCAAAATATCAGTATCAGAATTGTGTCCGAATCAATCACTAATATGACACAGATATTATATATATATATATATATATATATATATATATATATATATATATATATATATATATATATATATATATATATATATATATATATATATATATATATATATATATATATATATATATATATATATATATATATATATATATATATATATATGAGATAAATTTTATATTAATGTCTATATATCAGTATCCGAATTATATTTGATATTTGTGTCGTTTTATATATGTTGAAGTAGTTTACCTTTAATGTTTTGGAGACAAGATTTTGCAAGGCCAGATCTAAGAGGATACAGAGTATCATCTAAATCTGCATAACATTAATTTTCATAGTTATGACTTTGTAACAAAACATGAAAAATTTAAACTTTAGGTACTTGAAAAATTGTTCAAATTATTACAAGCCTCACCAAAAAGAAGACAATCATATTTTGGTCTCTGAGCTTGTTGTCCGAATCGATCCTCGTAAGCCATTTCGATAAAAAAAAACCTTAAACATGAAACGTAAAACATTAAACAAAGTGAAAACAATGTTTTGAACAACTTGAACACACAAAAGTTGTTTTTGAACATAAGATGCTATAATTGACTCATAAAGGGACTAATCCAATTCATTTAGGATAAGGCTTTGTGAAGTTTGTGAGTGGACAAAACATAAATAAACTTGTGTAAGGTTCAAAATAACTTTTCAATTATAAAAATTAAAAGCCACATGAAATGAATGAGTCATAATTAAAAAAAAAAAAAAAAAGAAGAAGCAATAATATAATATTTGAAACAAAGTTCATGTGACAAAGAAAATCACTTTCCAAAGTAAACAAACTTTTGAAAGATGAATTGATTGCTTAACAAACATTATAGATTGAACTTCTAACACTTTACAACAATGTATAATTTTTTAGCCTCAAAACCATAATCATAGTACTAATCATAGGTTAATGTCATTTATGTTTTTTTTAAGTGATTATTATGAAAGAACAAGTTAAGCTATAAGCTTACCAAAGAGGAGAAAATGAATAATTGATTAAGAGAATGAAGAAGCAAAGGTTTGAAGAGAATTGGTAAGGTATTGAAGGAAGAGAGAGAGGAAGAAGAGAGGGAGGAAATATGAGGTGCAAATGTGTGTTTATATAGAGAAAGAGAGTTGGTTGTGTGGTAGGGTATTTTTGAATATTATATTTGTATTATTAATTAAGTTGAATAGTTACGTTTTGAGTTGTAATGCAATCAACAATTGAACTTGTACAATGATTATTATAAAGTTTAGTACTCAAAGAAAATGACAACTAATATATCATTGAGTAATAAAAATGGATTCCTAGCCGTCAAAAGTGACCGAAGAAAAGATCTTGGCCGTAGAAAAAATTAGAATAATTATTTAAAAAATTGTTTCAATGATTCATGTTTGTGAATTTTTTAACCCACCCCATGACCTTCTTACTCATCCGTGTAAAATTCTCAAATTATTTCTGAAAATAAAAAATATACTTTCGGTTAACACCTTATATCATTCAAATCACGTTGAAAAGAGTTGGGTGTAAACTGAAAGTATATTTTCGATTTTAAACTATATGTAATTTTTAAATAAAGCGTGTATGTGAGACTAAATTTGAAATAAATTCTTAATATTACATTATTTAGTATAGAACCAAAAACATATTTTTGGTTTTCACCCAAATATTTCAAAATATGGGACATACCAGAAGTATATTTGCGGTTCCACTCAAATATTTCAGAAAGTGGTGCATATCGAAAATATATTTTCGATTTTCTAGAAGATATTTTGGAGTTTTTATAGGGTGTGTCTCACCCTTGTGGAAAGAGTTAAAAAAATCCACTTCATATTTACAGAAGTGTCTTATTGATATTTGCTGAATTTATTTGATTGCGTTATTGATAAAAGTATCGGTTGAAAGATCAATTAATTGATAGTTTATAATTTATAAGTGATGACTAATAATTTATAATTTATAATTAATGTTTAATGAGAAATTAATTAAATTTTTTGATAAAATTAACGGTTTAATTAATATATAAATGATATTTTGACATTAAAATTTGGATGTACAAAAATGTCAAATTTAATTTTTAGATATAGTAGTAAAGTTTTGAAATTCGTGTAAGTATATAAAAAAAAGATAAAGACATTAATGTACTATTAATATAAGTATTAAATTTTGAAAGTTTACTTTAAATATAAAATGACATAAAAGATATTTAAAACATAATTATTTTTTAAAAAATTAAAGTAAATTATAAAAGACAAAAGTAATTTTTTGTTAAAATAATAAATATAAAATAAACGTTAGTTAAAATAACTTACAAAAAATAAGTTATAAGTTAATAAAATAATCTATAAATTCGTAATAAAAAAACCGTTTATTAAATAAGTCTAAATTATCATATGAGCTTATAAACTATAAAATTGATAATTGAGAAATTAATTAAATTTTTTGATAAAATTAACGGTTTAATTAATATATAAATGTATAGAGATGATATTTTGACATTAAAATTTGGATGTAAAAAAATGTCAAATTTAATTTTTAGATATAGTAGTGTAGTTTTGAAATTTGTGTAAGTGTATAAAAAAAAAAGATAAAGACATTAATGTACGATTGATATAAGTGTTAAATTTTGAAAGTTTAAATAACACTTCTTTAAATATAAAATGACATTAAAGATATTTAAAACATAATTATTATTTTTTTAAATTAAAGTAAATTATAAAAGGAAAAAGTAATTTTTTGTTAAAATAATAATTATAAAAAAATTATAAAATATAAATATTATTTAAAATAACGTATGAAATATAAGTTATAAGTTAATAAAATAAATTATAAATTCGTGATAAAAAGACAGTTTATTAAATAAGTCTAAATTATCATATGAGCTTATAAACTATAAGTTATAAGCTCAAAATTATGTCTCATAAATAAAAGAAAACTTAAATAAAAATCGATATCGATAAGTTAGACACCATCAATAATATTTTAATCTCAACTTTTATCATTTATTTTAATAGTTATGACCACTTCATTTATCACATATAAAAATGATTTACGGTGTATTTGGATTGGCGGTGAACATAATTGATTCTAGTAGAATTGAGTTTGATAGAATTGATTTTAATAGAATTGAATTTAGTAGAATTGATTTATGTTTGGATACATTTATGTAAAAGTGAGTTGAATAAGAAATTTCAGTGTGATAATCATTCAGAATCAATTCTGAAGACAAAAGCTACAAATTTTAGCTTCAAGTAGAATCAATTTTAGAGTCAGAATCAATTCTATTTTTGATAAAACAAACACTTCAAAATTATCCAGAATCAATCTACACCTCTAAAATTGATTCTAGATTTTATAGAAGTGGAACCAAACATACACTTAGAAGTTTAATCCGCAATTGTAAATGAGTTAAATTTTTTATTTTATTTTATCTCTCAACTCTAATATATATATATATATATATATATATATATATATATATATATATATATATATATATATATATATATATATATATATATATATATATATATATATATATATAAAGAAAATGCCAGCTGCATGAAGCACCAAAATAGAGGTGTAAGCTTTTGCCAGCTGCCACAGTACACTCAAAACAACAATATTGTTTCCCATTTTTTGGGTTAAAAAATTAGATATTATAGATTCTCATTTTTTCCTAACCATGTGCACATTTTAAACATGATTAAACTTAGGAAACAAGCTAATCAAGATCATTAATATATGCCCATATGTATATATCTCTTTTAATCTTAATTTACACTGCATTTTTTATTGATAAGATTTTAGATTAAAGAAGGTGTACACGTTCATTGTGGATAAGAGAGACATAATTAGTGGTACATTATACAAATCATAGTCACAATTAGTGTAAATAAAATGTCTAATCTGATTTAACAAGCCTTACATAATTAAGATTGGTTTAGTGGTGAAAAAATTGAGTAAGATATACACTATCAACCCTTGTTGACAAGTTGCACAATGAGACACTTGTTAATATCAAACTAAAAGTAATTACAAAATTTTAATTGACTAATAATGTTTTTGTAAATGAAAATATCTATTCCATTTGAGATTCATCAAGTTGCATAATTAATTTTTTAATGCCTAGTGTGGATATAATTCAATTTATAGGCACTATGATAGAGCAATTTTAAATAATTTGTAAGTTTAAATAATTTTTAGTTTTTCTATTTTTATATTAAATTAAATGTGTCCAAATATTTTGCATGGTTAATTAATTATAACCATCAAATCATCAAAAATGTTTGATTTTTATCTTTTAACTATTTTAAAAGTTATGCTAGCAAAGTTGATAGTTTCATTGTTGCCTTATAGTTTGAGACCAAAATTAAACTATAACCTAAACATGCAAAACCCTCAAAGTTATATTTCCATTTATTACTAAACATGCAAATTTTATTAAAATAAATATAATTTATTAGAATTTTCTTTTATCTTTACTATTATTCCTAAAATCTCCATAAGTGCCGTAAGAGTGAAAATCTTGTGTTAATAGTAAGACAAAATGACCACGACTCCCTCATGCTTCCATTTAGCCACACATAAATTTGTTGGAAATTCATTAAGATGTACACTTGGCTTTAGATAGTGGATTTGTTCTGAACAAGTATGCCACATCACCATTGTTCATGCATGATAAATCTATCTCTTTCAATTCCTATTCATTTCCCTTTTATTACTATTTGATAGGAAATTAAGAGAAATTTACACACTATTTACAAACATTCACAAATTGGATTTTAATATGCTTTTTTGTCATTAATCTTGCACTATGAATTTATTGATTTCATAACTTAAAAAAATAATTTGCTCTGTTAGAGAAAATTGAGAGATATACCACATCTCCACTTAAAACTTTAAGATGATAGATGTGTGGGTTCTCACACTTATAAAATGTTCATTCTTTTTTTTTCTAACCAATGTGAGACTTCTTCCTCTCACTTGATTCCCAATAAATATTACAATTTATAACTTCAGATAAAATCAATTCTAAAGACAAAATCAATTTTATTTTAATAGAATCAAACATATTAAAAAAATCTCTGCAATCTAAAACTGTTTTTATCCCTTTCTAAAATTGAAACCATACATATATACACTTAGTCAAAATTAGTGATTAAGATTATATGACACTGACGTGTTGTGTTAAAATAGATTCTCGTACAAGTTCCACGTCAAATTATGTGAAGAAAAAAAGAATAAATGATTTATTATAAATAAAACTATGCTATCTTAACACTTCTCATATACTTACATCAATGTTTCTTCCACCACTGAATCAATAAATTGCAATCACACTATCGTAGATAGTGATTTTTGCAACTAACAGTGTGAGTTTGATCCAACATCAAAGCTTTAATGTCATGTACCTGAATTGTAACAATAAATATCAAATTGAGTTTTGATCCAAAACACAAGGATCACACAAAAACTCAAACAACTAACAACAATAATTAATCAATTAAATATTTCACGATTATGTATGTTTGAAACTCATAAATCCAATGTGAAAAATTAAAAACTACAAAATGCATTTTCAGTTTATATACATGTTTAACTCATTCCAAATGTGGATACAAACGGATGCTACGACACAAGAAAAAAAGAAAGAGTGAATCTAACTCGATAAGTAGGATGCAAAATCTCAAACTCACTCTAGAAAACACAAGGACACCCTAGGACTACAAATTAATAGAATAAAATGTGAAAATATTATCAATTGTGATAAGATTTAATGTGATTGATATATCCCCATATATTTGAATTTGTAATGTTTGATCGTAAGTCATTGATTGAAGTAGTAATAGATATGACGATGATCTAACAATATGAATCAAACAAAGACTTCAAGATGAGGGAGAACAAAATATGGCATCAAGGCGATGGGAAAAAAATTCAATCAACATCAAAATAATATAAAAATTTAGGGAAAATGTTTTGGAAGGGCCCAATGGATAGAATTAACTCAGTCCACTTCTATCTCCAACGCGGTCCAAACAACTTTGACTCGTTGGTCCTAGCCCTCTGTCGGGTACGCCTGATCGATTGCACCCTAGAGGCAGCAATGCCAGCTGCGCCCCGAGCCGGACACATGCTCACATCAACAACTTCTTCTCAGTCTGTTCGAACATGTCGAGCAGACAACTAGGAAATGTCCAAAACGCCTCTTTAGCTCAAAACAACGGCTAGTTACGAGCATGATTATCCATTTTGACCAAGTGGTTATCTATTTTCGTGGATCCCAATATCTCGGTCCAAAATAGAGACCAATGGACAAGCACATAGGACATTATATAAACCCTCACACTTGTGAGGGTCATGTATCCAATATTCATTCTCTAAAACTTTAAACGCTTTCTTGTATCTCATTGTGCTCTCTCTGACTTTAGCATCGGAGTGCCTTGCAAATACATCCCCTTCTCTTTATTAAAACCAGTTCAACATATGTCATCTTCTCGATCCATATCAAATTCTGATCGGTAGTTCAGATCAGAAAATATGTGAAAATTATTTAATTTTTTTACAAAAAAAAAGATACAATTATAAAAATATATAATGAGAAAGAAGTTAAAGAGAAGTGTATAATGAAAAAGAAGTCAAAGAGAAATTACATAGAATTCGGAGTTTCTACCTACGGCCTAAGGCATACTGTTTTGATTTAAAAATGTTTTGATATAATTGAGACTAAATCTTCACTACTAAGCAAACTAAAAATATATAAAATTTAATGTATAAAGTATGAAATATTATTTTTATTTAACCTATTTTCTCAACCTTTCATGAGAATAAAACTAATAGAATGTAGAAATTATTCTTTTTAGAATCTTTTTAGAATGTGAGTATATTCTTTTAAGATTTAATTAAGTAATGTGTGAGAATTATATTTAATCAAATAAATAAATAAGATTGATGTGTACATTTTATTATTTTTATGTTTTTATATTTTTAGGAATTGTTAAATATGTACTTGAGTTATAGAATTCAGATTCCTTTTATTATTGAGCTTACAATCTTTTTTATAGTATTTAGGATTAAATATCTTTTTAATCACTCTAAATATGCGACTCTGCAATTTTGGTCCTTTTAAATTTTTTTTCCGAATAATGGTCATCGCAAAATTATTATGCATGTAGTTTTAATCTCTGCTGTTAAACCGATGTGTATTTTTGAATGATGATTTTACAGACGCGTGTAGAATGTTATAAAAAGTTTTTCGAAAAAAATAATTCAATATTTGATTTATAAATCGAGATTTTCGTTGTTTTATCAATATTTTTTGAAATTTATAAAATTCATATTTAATTCTTCTCATTTTAAAAAATTATAATATTTAATAAAGAAATATTGTATAGTATTCTGAATACAAATAAAAAAATAATTTAAAAATTTAAGGATAATTAAACCGTTTTAAAAATTTTAGAAAATAACAAAGGACTAAAATTGTAAGAAATTTTTTTTGCGATAACTATTATTTAAAAGAAAATTTTAGAGAGACCAAAATTACAAAGTGAGATATTATTGGGACTAAAAAGTATTTATAAAACTTTCTTTTGTTTTACTCAAAACTAGCAACAGAAAATATAAATGCTTATGTGGAGAAGCTGCCATATTTTGATGAGTCACAAGTCTTCCTTTAGCCAATGTTAAGTAATTGAACGCAATAAAGTAAGGAAAAGAGAATGCAATTGCATGTTACTTCTTCTTCTTCTCCACTTATGTCCATATAATATCTTAGCACATTACATTCAAGTTACATGGTCAATATTCAACCTCTTGAATGCTTCAATATACATTGTGGCATATATATCAGTGGCAAGATTAAATTTTACCACCATTAAATTAACTTTAAAAATATAGATTTAATTAAGTTGTGTTCTCTTATCTTATTTTATTTAATTCACTAAATTAATCTTTTTATTTTAAATTCAAACAAATTTGATTTTCCTCTCATATTTTTACATTTAAATAACCTATTCTTTTTTATCATGACAAAATCATAATATAATATTTTGTAAAAAAACTGTAGAGATATAATATGTAAGTTAAAAATGAACAAAATATGGTTTAGTGAAAAAAACAAGAGAGACTAAAATTATTTGAATTTAAAATAGAGAAATTAATTTTGTGAATGAGATCAAAATTATAATTAAATCTAAAATATAAAATAAAATTAGTATGTAAAAATACAAAATACATTGATACTATAATATAACTTTATATTAAAATCTAATAAGTAATGTATATTCTTCCAAATATTTTAAAAGTAATTATATAATATTATATAATATTATATAATATAATAATATTTTTTTATTAAACGATATAATTTTTTTTATACTTTCAACGTTAATTCATTTTAGTCAATATCATCATTATTTTACCATTTCTTAACATGACATTTAAATTACAGTCAATTGAAATTTATAAAATATTTTGTGCAAGTTAAATCTAAATTTTCAAACAAATCAAAAACATTAGTCTCTAAAATTTAAAAATTAGAAGTTTGATAGTTTTAAAAAAATTAAAAATTGGTCTCTTAAAATTTCCAAAAACGGATTATTATTATTATTATTATTATTATTATTATTATTATTATTATTATTATTATTATTATTATTATTATTATTATTATTATTATTATTATTATTATTATTATTATTATTGTTATTATTATCATTATTATTATTATTATTATTATTATTATTATTATCATTATTAAATTTTAAACTTAACAATTTATTTTTAATTTATAAAAAGCACAAATAATTAAATAAAGATAATAATTGATACATTTAAATATTTAAAATATTAAATTCCCTAAAATTTAAATTACTTCATAGTCTAAGAGTTTTATCGTTTGTGTAAACTAATTAACTTGCTAAAAATTAATCTTCATAATAATAATACTATATATAATAGTTATAGCTCTGCCCCTATAAATTGTTTATAGAGTATAGAAGTAACTTTCTTTTTCAACACAACTGGAAACCACCTAAGTGATGTTGTCAAGGTGGAACAACAATCTTAAACAAAAATAACAATCTATTAAAATCTTATAAATTATTCATACAATATACAAATTACCTTTTGCGTGTAGAACTTCTATAATGCCAAAAAAATGTGTGCTGTGAAATGAATAAAAGATGCAATGACAAAACAAAATTGTATACAGCTCAATATAACACCATCATAACAAATTTGAAGCAATGAACTTGGTTTAAAAAGTATACAAATTATTATTGGCTTTTTCCTCAAAATGGTTACATTGCAATGATGTTTTGATCCAAAGAAAAAGATTGTACTGGTTCCATGAATCATTATATTCGTTAAGGATACTTTGTTTTTATATGCAGGTTGGTCCAAAACCTAAGTCACTACATTATGTTTTGATGTCTCAATATTTTTCATTGAGTATTATTCATCATAATTTTTAACTTAAAAAAGAAGAAAGAGTTTTCTTGCAAGCAAAAAAGTTCTTCATAAACATCAACCACATTCAGCAAAAATATTTTCAAAAATCATTTTTTCAATAATGTGATTATTGCACGTCTTTATTTTACATTCAATTATGAGTGATTACAATTAAATATAAAAAAGTAAAACTCCTCAATAAGTAGTCTTACACTTATTTGCAAAATTTTAATTTTAAATCATATGTGATTTTGTCAATATTAGAAGATAATATTACCAATACATAAAGAAACCACGACATTGATAAACAATAAAAATAAATAAATAAAAATTAAAATAATTTGATTTTATCTCATCTACAAAAGGGTTGATGCAAAACGCAAAATAAAACAATTATATGCGTGAGAATTTGAGAGCAATAAGAGACTAATGAATTAGAATATAACAAGAAAAATAAACATTATATTTTTATCAAAACTAAAATATTAATATAAATTACATATATTTTATAAATCTACCATTTTACTCATTGATAACCAATAAAAAATTAACTATAATTACATTTTAATACAACAACATTGTATCTCCAATAATGCTTCATATATCTTCTTTCATTTTGATTCTTTTGATCACATCAGACCAAACATGTGTTCCAATGATATTCTTACAGTTAGAAGTACTTGTACCTTCACGTCTAATCATCTATTCTTTTCATACTTCATAATTCATATGATGCACCATTTATGAGAAAAAGAAAATTGCATGTCAACTAGAGAATTTTTTTTTATTTCAAAAATTGAATTGCATGCACATTTTGTTTTGTTTAGACTCGTCTAGAAAGAAAAAAAATGAAATGGGACATTCTAAATATTATTGAATCTGTGAGTCTAAAATTTTAACAATTAAATATTTAAAAAATTTATGTTAATATACTTGTTTAACAAAATCTCAAAAAGAAAAAAGACATAATAAATTAGAAATATTAGGGTGAACAAATTTAAAATTTTAATTTATACTTTTTAAAATAGGATAAAACGGATATTTTCGATTGATCATGTAAATTTTGCCATCTGTAATTGTATGGTTGGTGATGGTCCATGTAATTGGATTATTGACAAACTGGTTACAGCTAATACTAGATCCACTTTTCATATCGTAAAGGACAAAACTTACTAGTGATTATCTTTTGTGTTTTTCCTAGTACAAAATATGTACTATATTAAACACAAATCATTCACATGCCTTAATGTTATTTTTTAATCTAGGTACACCTCTTGTGACTAAATTATGTGCTATAAAATATAGGGCAGGTAATTTCTTATAGCCCTCGATGGTAAGTAAAGATCAAGATTCATGTGGTGTATGAAATTGTATGATATGTTTACTAACAGTCCTGTGATCCTTCTTAGAAGCATACTTAAACATAGGCAGTGAGGGCTTGATTAATTTTTTAAATTTATTTATTTGATTTTGATCTTAATTTAAATCGTAGTTCTAATGTTCTTGAACATTAAGTGTCGTTATCCTGAAACAACAATGTAGCACCCACAAGAAAAAATGGATCCAAAGTTAAAAGTATGAGTTCAAAAAGCATGAGTTAGGTTTCTCAATATATAATATATTAAATCTAAAGCTGCGAATTATAGCGTGATACGTGTTAACTCTTTTATTTCATTTATGTCATATCATTCTATTGTCTTATGTGACACATTTAAAATTTTAATTTTACTTTTGAAATAAACGAATATAATATTTATCCTCTATTGAATGTCCCGAGTTCGAATCTAGATCAATGCAAAAAAAAATCTAATTTTTAATAGAAATAATCTAACAAGACAACTACTATTTCAACTAATTATATTTCCTCAATTTCTAATTTAAAATAAATAATGTTTAAGAGCGAGTATTTTCGTGAAAAATAATAAATATGTAAAAATCACTTTTTCTTGCTCTAAGTCTATTTTATCGATTAATTCCTTGACACTATCCTTTACAATTGAACTTGAATAACATATGTTATAAAAAATCACAAGTCAACACCTATTGCTTAAAGTTCAGTTGCCATCTTGAATTATTTTATATTGTTCTTGAATCATTAATAGTATTATTAGATCAGCCTACATCAACTGTTTTATAAATATCTAATAATCATCGTAGTTATATAATAAGCTCTCTTGATACATAAATCATTATAAATAACTATGTTGTTCTTTTTTCCGTCTTTGAAATATAACAAACATAAATATCTAATATGTTATTTTGGTGCATGAAAAGATGGATATTATACTTAATCATTTGTTCTTAGCAAAACTTAAGTGGACGGTATAACAGTTTAATATATAAAATTATCAAATATGATATTTGCGAGAATTTTCTTTCCTATGTATAATATTGTTCATTCAAAACAAACATCTGAATCACATAATTATCACATCTTAATTTACTAATTTAATTTTAATACTTTTTTTCTTATGTTTCAATTATATCATTCAAGATTTTCATAAGACTCTGATGCACAATCTTTCTTTTCTTTTTCTTTTTTTATAATAGTTAAAATAATAATAATAATATTTTAATAAATCAAAAGACTGTCACAGACACAATTCAAAAATAAAATAAAATATATGATAGCTGATAATATTTATAATAAAAATAATTTTTTTATAAAAATTAATAATACAATAATAAATATTTAAAGTTATGCACTACATAAACATTATTACTAATTAACTTGAAACTTAAGAGGAAAATTATACTATTTCTAATTATAAAGATTTATCTAACGAAGAATATAAATACACTTCCTCAATTACATGCATTGTTACTAATAACTATATTAAAAAATTCATTTTAGAGTAAAAAAACACAATAGTTGAAAAACTGATTCAAATTTCTTCCAAAATATATAATATAAATCATGTCTTTTTCTCATTTTTTAATTTATAAATTGAAATAAATTATTATAAATATAACTTGAGTAATCATATTTTTTAAAATAAAATAAATTATCTATAATTAAAATTTCAAAACAAAAAATACAACCGCGCATCGCGCGGGTCCTAATCTAGTTCATATGCAGTTAGAACACAACCCTAACATGAAAAGGAGTCAGATTGATTTGAGACATAATTTTGAAAGAGTTTATATCAAGTGACATCTTTCATCTTAAAAACAGGTTTTAAATAGATGAATTAAATTAAACTTTAATATGGTATCAAAATATATTGGACCATCCACCATTTATATTGAATTAGGTCAAACTCTAAGAGAAATCAATTTTATATAATCGATTTCAATTTTAAATTTGATCGAAATTCAGTTAGATATGAGTTTCATAAATATGAGACAATAGAATTAAAAGATTGATTATTTAAGTTGGTAGATCTTTTTGTTAATGAGTTGTGTTGTTGCCTCGTTGGGTTTCAGAAATTATAAATATGTATCTTTACCATTTTTGTCTTGATAATCTTTAGAACTCCAGAGCTGAAGATAGAGCAAAGAGTTACAAATCCTAATGAAAAATTTAGAGAGACAAAAGTAGAAATTGTTTAGAGTTCTTGAAATCTGGGAAACTCTTAAAGATATTTAAGGGATTGGGAAAAACTTCTAAATATTTTAGATTTGTCTGATTCATATACAAAGAATCAAGAGATTGAGAAACAATTTAATATAAAATATCATTTGTTTTTCTAAGTTCGAGTGACTATTTTTGATCGTACCTGATTAGGAGGATCGTCGATGGCCCAAGTTGCTGCTGTGGTTGAAGAAAGATGAGGGGTACCTGCAAGATACTCTGATACCAAAGTGAAAAAAGGGCAAGAGGAAATAGCAAGTAGAGTGAAGAAAGTAGAATAGAATACATGACCCTCTCAAATGAGAGGGTATTTATAACCCCCGGCGCTGGACCAAGGTCCAGTTAGTAGACTGCTTCAGGGAAGCCCACTAAGGGACTGTCAGGGCTTGTGTGAGCAAGAAGTCTGGTACGTGGCCTTCTCCTTGGTTGTACCTCAAAGATATAAGGGGTAGTTGACCCGTTATTCTCGGAGGAACGCGATGTGATTAAATAGCGTGCCTAACTGCGTGGGGACGTCCCTAGCGGTATGGGCATATGGACCTCCGGGTCCTTAATGCCCATTGGACTGGGCCTTAATAGACGTGGGTCAGATGCTGGTCAAGTCCAGAACAGAAGCCCCCTAAGTTATTGTTTTCTAAGAGAGCGATGACTTTAAGCCAATTTTCCCTTTCGTCGGGGATACTGCCTGCAAGTTCTTTGGGTGTTGGAAGTTCGTCCCCGTCGGCCATCTGGTCGAGTGAACGTGCTGAGGAGTTAGACGTAGGTCGTGAACCTTTTTCCTTCGGGTGTCCCGCAATAGATTTGTCTTCGAGGAATCTGGTGTAGGCGAAACATCATGACGTGTGGGCTAGTGTCTATGCCACCCTAGGAGCGACAGACGCCACGTGTCATCGTTCAAATTGTTCATCCAATATGAGGAAGTGTAAAGGTCTCCATAGGGCGTAACTCTTCATATGCCTAGGAAATTTTGGTTATAAAAGGAATTTAGGGTTTCATTTGACTTATTCTTCATCAAATCCATCTTAGAATTCTCTACACGAAGCTCCATAAATCTGGGGTTTTTTGGATGAATGTGTAGGGGAGATTCGTTTTTGGGATGAATATGCCCAGAAGATTCGTGAACATCGCGGGGGAGGTTATGAATCTCGCGGGAGAACTCATGAATCCCCCAAGCAGATATGTGAGTTTTGCGGGGAGGTCTATGAATCCCCTGAACACACATATGACTATCGAGGAGATATATGACCGTCGCGGGCAACGACTTGATTTTCGTGGGGAAAACGCTTAAGTTCTCAAGGAAGACCGTGAACGTTGCGGGTACCATTGGACCCTGCGGTGAATGTGATCCCTGAGATGGATGTTTCCTTGGGCAGGTTGATCGACTTCGTGGGCTATAGGGTTTGAGTTGGGTGGAAGGGTGGATTTTATGGTTTCAAATTTGCTTTCCTTTTGCTGCTTTTCAGGTACTCAGGCCCGACCAAACGAGGGTACGGGTGACGAAGGCTCAAGCAATCAGCCACATATTCGGCATCTGCGAATTTCTCGTGGATTGCGCCCGAACCCAAAGGTTACAAGTCAGAGTTTTCCACTGACCCCAGCTCAGCTTTTAACGTAGTTGAAGATTTGGAGGAGGGAACAAATCCTTCGTGAGCCGTCCAAATCCCAGGTGAGTCTAGGAGGATCTGCTTCGCTTATGCCTTGACGCGGTTTTCTATGTACGAATTTCCTTTCAAGAGGCGGGGATGCGCCTTCCATTCACAAGCTTCCAGGTCGGGGTCTTTACATCGCTAGATTTGGCCCCCTTGCAACTTCATCTAAACGCTCTAGCTTTCATGAGGGTCTTCGAGCTGATATGTCGGTACCTTGACATCAGAGCCACTCCGCCCCTCTTCTTCCGGATATTTAACCTCCAGCGGCCTACTGGCGGTGTGTACTTTAAGCAGTCATCAGTCTTACACGGAATCGTCAGAGATTTTAAAGGGCATTTCTACATGGTGAAGCCTCTCATGAGGGATGCCGAGGACACACTCTTCATTAGGTCTATGGAAGTTGACGAGCAGGGAAAGGAGGTCGAAAGGTTGAAAGCGCGATTTCCGTTGGAGTGAGAGAAAAACACTATGATCGGGGAGTTGACTTTTATTCTGTGAAGCACGAGAGATTAGATGTGCAGGATCAACTCTTGTACGAGAAGCTGGAGACGTACGTTAAAAGCTTTACCCCAGCCATCTATGTGGATCGGGAGGGTAATCTACTCTTGAATGCTCGCGGAGAGATGGAGGTGGCTCGTCGTTTTATAAACACTAAGGACCTTCTAGACCTTTAATCCGACGAGGGGGCGCTGGCCCTTCTAGGTAACCTCCTCGCAGATCCTTGGTGTCCGCCGTTATTCTGATCTTGCTTCTGGTTTCTAACTTTTTCTCTTTTTATTTGTAGCTCGCATGCCATCTTTCAAGGAATGTATGCTGAAATTAAGGCAGAAAGATGTCTTTGGCCCAGCCAAAGATCATGTTGCCGAACTATAGGGGCGAGCGAGGATGGAGAACCAGGTGGGCGGACCCACTCTTTCGCTTCAGATAGAGTCGGGGTCATCTCATGATCAGTCTTCGAAGAGGAGGCGTGGGGAGCAGGGAAAGGAGGTCGAAAGGTTGAAAGCGCGATTTCTGTTGGAGTGAGAGAAAAACACTATGATCGGGGAGCTGACTTTTATTTTGTGAAGCACGAGAGATTAGATGTGTAGGGAAAGGAGGTCGCCGAGGACACACTCTTCATTAGGTTTATGGAAGTTGACGAGCAGGGAAAGGAGGTCGAAAGGTTGAAAGCGCGATTTCTGTTGGAGTGAGAGAAAAACACTATGATCGGGGAGCTGACTTTTATTCTGTGAAGCACGAGAGATTAGATGTGCAGGATCAACTCTTGTACGAGAAGCTGGAGACGTACGTTAAAAGCTTTACCCCAGCCATCTTTGTGGATCGGGAGGGTAATGTACTCTTGAATGCTCGCGGGGAGATGGAGGTGGCTCATCGTTTTATAAACACTAAGGACCTTCTAGACCTTTAATCCGACGAGGGGGCACTGGCCCTTCTAGGTAACCTCCTCGCAGATCCTTGGTGTCCGCCGTTATTCTGATCTTGCTTCTGGTTTCTAACTTTTTCTCTTTTTATTTGTAGCTCGCATGCCATCTTTCGAGGAATGTATGCTGAAATTAAGGCAGAAAGATGTCTTTGGCCCAACCAAAGATCGTGTTGCCGAACTATAGGGGCGAGCGAGGATGGAGAACCAGGTGGGCGGACCCACTCCCTCCCCTCAGATAGAGTCAGGGTCATCTCATGATCAGCCTTCGAAGAGGAGGCGTGGGGAGCGCATGGAGTGAGGAGTTCTGGGGATGTCACTGGAGACCGGGGAGACTTTCGTGCTGCCCCCCAACTATGGGAATCAAAACATGTTTGACATTGAGAACTCCCTGAGGGTCCGGGAGGCTCAAAGGGAGGTCATCCTTTCGGCAGATAAGAGGACTAGGAAACAAGACCTCGACAACGATGTTGCAGCCATTATGAGGGTTCTCGAGACGGTGTTGACGCTGAAGGATGATGTCGCCTCTTACAAAGCTACTCTTGACCAGGCTCGAGCCCGGATATATGAGTTAGAGACACAGAACAGTCAATACCATGATGAAGTTCTGAAGCTTCGGGGGCAGCACAATAGGCATGTTCAACTGGCCAAAGAGCTGAACGTGCTGAGATTACAGGTGGACCCATTGACGACATAGAATAAGCAGTTGACTGCCCGCATGAAAGAGCTCGAAGAGCTTGTGGCCCCGGGTGAGGAGGAATCTTTCGGCGAGCAGACTCTCTCTTCAAGGAGGGATCTGGTTGGCAGGATTCAAATGCATGAAGACGACACTGTGGAGACGCTCAACTTTGGTTTTGACCAAGCCATCCTCCAAATGCATGTGGTCAATGACAGGGTCGACCTAGTGACCGTGGGGATTGGTTTTTTCCACCGAGTGGTCGATGGAAAGATCAAGCCTCCACCCGAGGTCTAGAAGTTTTCCTTTGGCGTTTTGCTGGACCTGTGCGTACTTGTTATGTTTGGTATGTGTGTCATTTTATTTGATTTGGAATATATTAGGCTAATTCCCTGCACATTTTGTTTTGGGCCTGTCAGGCTGTTTTGTAATATTTCTATTTGTTATTGTTTCATATGCTCGACATGTTTTGTCACTTCATATGTTGTTGTGTGTTATTTTATCTACTCGACCTTGTTATTTTTCTTAACGCACATGCCGAAAGGGCGGCCTCAGGCGAGGCTATAGTCGCGTTTGGGAGTTGTACTCCAGCTAGATTTTCTAAATAATACGCCCCCGTGCCCGTTCTGCCACGGACGCGGTAGGGACCATCCCAATTGGCGGTCAACTTCCCCTCACGGGATTCCTTTTGATTCCTCCGTAGGACCAGGTTGTCGACTTCAGACTCTCGCTTGATGAATTTAGTGTCGTGGCGCAAAGTAATTTGTTGTTTCAGTCGGGCCTCTCGGAGAGCTGCCCTTGCGTGGATCTCGTCGACCAAGTCCGGCTCCTTGCATAGTGCTTCCTCATTCGTCTCCTAGTCTAAAGGGACTTTGGTGCGTCGCAATGGTTCCCTGATTTCCACAGGGATGAACGTTTCTGTTCTGTACGTTAGTCGGAAAGGAGAATCTTCAATGGTAGAATGAGGGGTTGTACGATAGGCCCACAACACACTATGCAGGTCCTTGACCCATCTCTTTTTGGCTTCACCCAGTCGTCGTTTGAGTCCTCGTAAGAGAACCCTGTTGGCGGCTTCGGCTTGGTCGTTGGTCTGGGGATACTCGACTGAGGTGAAGTGTTGCTTTGTACCCAACCTTGCGACGAAACTTCGAAAATTCCGGTCGATAAACTGTGTCCCGTTGTCTGTTATGAGTGCTTGTGGGATGCCGAAGCGGACGAGAATGTTTCGTTTGAAGAAATGGAGGATGTTAAAGGAGGTGATCTTGGAGAGGGCTTCGGCCTCTATCCACTTAGTGAAGTAGTCAACGACCATGATGAGATATTTATTTTGGTAGGAGCTTTGCGTGAAGGGCCCAAGGATGTCCATTCCCCACCAACCGAAAGGCCACGGAGATGTGAGGGTGGTGAGCTTATGGGGTGGAGCTACAAGCATGTCCGCATGGCGCTGGCACTTGTCGCATTTTTTTACATGTTCCTTAGAATGTTGTTGGATAGTGGGCCAATAGTATCCTACCCGCAATGCTTTTCGGGCGAGTGATCGTCCGCCCAAGTGTTGGGCGTTGATGCCCTCGTGTATCTTGTACAATAAGCCAAATACTTTAGACTCCTCGATGCATTTTAGGAGGGGGAATGGAGAACCCTCGTCGATACAAGCGTTGCTTGAGGACGACATATGAACATGCTCAGCGTTTGGTAGAGGCGGCTTCCTTCTTGTCCGCGAGTAGTTCTCCCTTGGTAAAATAGTTGAATACTGGGGTCATCCAGCAGTCCGTGTCCCCGATGGCATGTACGTCGAGCATTAGAGAGGGCCTCACGATGCTCGGTTTGGAAAGGGATTCTTGGATTACGTATTTGTTTCCGCCATTCTTTTTGGTGCTTTCAAGCCTTGACAAGATATCAACTCGGGTGTTTTGCTATCGGGGAACGTGTTTGATTTTTTTCCGCTCGAAGTTCTTCATTTTTTCCTTTACGAGGTTAAGATACTCGACGAGATTATCGTTTTTAGTCTTATATTCTCCGAGAACCTGCGACGCGACGAGTTGGGAGTTCGTAAATATTTGGATCTCTCGTGCGCCCAGATCTTTGGCTAGCCTTAGTCCGGCGAGTAATGCTTCGTACTCGACTTTATTGTTCGAAGTTTGGAAGGAGTGGGTAAGGGAATGTTCGATGACAACTCCCTCTTTGTTTTCAAGGAGGATTCCCGCCCCACTTCCTGTCGAGCTTGATGCTCCGTCAATGAAAATAGTCCATCTTTTGTCTCCGCTTGGAGATAGTTTGTGGGCGGTCATTTTGGCGACGAAGTCAGCCAGTGCTTGTGCTTGCAGAGCCTGCTGGACCTCGTAATGGATGTCAAATTTTGAGAGCTCGAGGGACCATTTGAGCATGCACCCGACCATGTCTGTTTGGGGTAAGAGTTGCTTTATAGGCTTCGGTCCTTACAATGATAGTATGGGCAAGGAAGTAGTACCGAATCCTTCTCGCTGTGATGACGAGGGCTAAGGCGACCTTTTCAATATGCTAATATCTGGTTTCAGGTCCCTGCAAAGACTTGCTCGTGAAGTAGACGGGCTTCTGCCCTTCTTCTGTCTCATAGATGAGGATCGCGCTCACGGCCTCATATGAGACTGCCAAGTACAAGAATAGGGTTTCCCCATTTTATGGTCGTGATAACACTGGTGGTTGAGAGAGTGCCCTTTTGAGGTGGAGGAGAGCTTGTTCGCACTTCTCGTTCCATTCAAAGGTCTGACCCTTCCGCAAAAGTTTGAAAAATAGAAGTGCGTGCTGGGAGGATTTGGCGACGAAACGCGAAAGCGACATGAGCATGCCGTTCAAGATTTGGATGGACTTCTTGGAACTAGGCGTGGGCAACTTGGATAACGCTCGGAATTTATCAGGGTTTTACTCAATTCCGTGCTCGATTAGGTAGAATCCTAGAAATTTGTCAGCCTTGACTCCGAAGGTGCACTTCTCTGGGTTGAACCTCAAGCGACATCGTCAAGCCTGGTCGAACACTTTTTTCAAATGTGCAGCGTGATCGGTCTCAGACCGAGATTTGATAATCATGTCGTCCATGTAAACTTCGAGCATCTCTCCTATTTCGCCGCGGAAGACTTTATTCATCATCCTCTGGTATGTGGCACCCGCGTTCTTCAGCCCGAACGATGTTAGATTGTAGTAATAGTTGTCTGAGGTTGTCATTAAAGTTGTGCAGCGTTTGTCGGCCATCTCCATTGGTATTTGGTTGTAACCTAAATACGCATCCATAAAAGACAACAGTTTATAGTCGGCCGAGTTTTCGACCAGCATATCAATATTAGGTAAAGGAAAAGCATCTTTGGGACATGCCCGGTTAAGATCGGTATAATCAACGCACATCCTCCATATTCCATTAGATTTTTTGACAAGTACAACATTGGAGAGCCAAGTTGAATACTTGGCCTCAGAAATAAAATTTGCCTCTAGGAGGTCTTTTATAGCTTTTTCAACAGCCTCTGCTTTTTTGGGAGACTGCCTACGCCTACGTTGTATTATGGCCTTGAGATTGTATATATCCACCTAATATCTAACTATAGGTAGTATGCTAGCCCAAGAAGACGATAATGGCGTCGAAAGAGCCCTTTATTATGTTAGTAGGGCATTAAATAATGTAGAGACTATATATAGCACTATAGAAAATCTATGTCTTTGCTTGTACTTTTCTTCTAAGAAACTTAAGTAATATATAAACAAGTAGATGTTTATGTTTCATCTTATTTTGATGTGATGAAATATATGCTTTCAAAGCCAATTATGCATAGTAGAATTGGAAAGTGGGTCTTGGCTCTCATTGAATATTCCTTAGCCTTTAAGCCTTTGAAGGCTATGAAAGATCAAATAGTTTAAGATTTCATAGTAGACCACTCTGGGGTCGAAGATTCAACACTAAACTATGTTGAAATACAACCTTGGAAGTTGTTCTTCGATGGATCAACACACAAAGAAGGAAGTGGAGCTGGGATTCTTATAATTTCTTCTGAAGGAATTCCAACAAAACTCAAGTATAGATTAGAAGGCCCTCCTTGCTTGAATAATGAAGTTGAATATGAAGCATTCATTACTGGACTTGAAGCTTTTTTGGAATTGTGGGAAGACAGGGTCGAAATCAAAGGAGATTCTGAGTTAATAATTAAGAAAATAACAAAAGAATACAAGTGCATGAAAGAAAATTTAATTATGTATTTCATTATTGCCAACAAATTACTCAAGAAGTTTGAATATGTAGATATCAAACACATTCCCAGGATAAAGAATTAAGAGGCAAACGATTTGGCTCAAATAGCCTCAGGATGTAAGGTGTCCAAGGAAAAGCTCCCATATTTCATCGAAGTAAGAGGGAGAGTAATGTCTACTAAGTTATCTCCGTCAGAAATGCTTTGGCAGACACAGACTGGCGAAGTCCAATAATAAATTATTTGAAAGACCTTTCGATAGATACAGAAAGAAAAATTTAGTATAGAGCTTTATCCTATGTCTTAATAGGAAACTAACTATTCAAGAAAACTCCAGAAGGGATCTTGCTTAAATGCTTAGGGGAAAACGAAGCATACTTAGCTTTATCTAGTATACATAGTGGGGCATGTGAAGCACATCAACTAGGCCATAAGATGAAATGGTTATTGTTTCGATATGGTATATATTGGCCCACTATGCTCAAAGATTGCATAGAGTTAGCTAAGAGTTGTGAAGAATGTCAAGTTCATGCAGGCATCCAACATGCCCCTGCAAGCGAATTGCATTCGATCATTAAGCCTTAGCCCTTTAGAGGTTGTGCATTAGATTTAATTGGAGAGATTCGACCAACTTCATCCAAAGGACAAAAGTATATCTTAGTGGGTATATATTACTTTACAAAATGGGTCGAAGCAACACCCTTCGTAAATGTTGATCAAGAAATCATCAATGAATTTATCCAAAAGCAAATAATTTACAAATTCAGAATACTAGAGAGTATTACAACATACCAAGGATCAATTTTTACAGGTCGAAAGATGCAAGATTTCATGAAAGAAATGGGTTTTAATTTATTGACATCTACACCATATTATGCTCAAGCAAATGGTCAAGTTGAGGCTGCCAACAAGGTACTAATAAGTCTGATAAAGAAACATGTAGGGAGAAAGCCAAAGAATTGGCACAAGACTTTAGATCAAGCTTTGTGGGCATGTCGAACGTCTCCTAAAGAAGCAACAAATACTACCCCATTTCAACTTAAATTTCGACATGATGAAGTCCTACCAGTCGAAATATACTTGCAATCAATAAGAATACAAAGGCAGAGTGAAATTCCTTCTGAGCATTATTGGGAAATGATGATGAACGAACTGGTAGATGTAGACGAAACAAGGTTACACGCTTTAGAAGTTTTGAGAAGAAAAAAAGAGAGAGTAGCCAAAGCTTACAACAAAAGGGTCAAAAGTAAGTTGTTTTCAATTAATGATTTAGTTTGGAAAGTCATTTTACCTATGTATAAAAAGAATAAGTCATTAGGGAAATTGTCACCACATTGGGAAGGACCCTTTCGTATTCTACAAACGTTTTCAAATAATGCTTATGAAATAGAGGAACTAGATGAAGATCGAAGAATCTTGAAAGTAAATGGGAAATACTTGAAAAGGTACAAGCCATGCTTGCAAGAAATTCGAATCATATTAGAATCATAAAATTAAGATAAATATTAAGCCAAGATGGTATCAAAATAATAAAATTGCCAAAATGGATTTGTTCAAAATATTACAAGATTTGAAATTGGGAATGGAAATGTCAAAAGAAGAATACACTTTGATATTAAAAGGGAGAATTCGGTTTCAGTCTGGAAAACTTCGTCTTGCACAAATTCATCTTGCATTGAGTGGCAGTTTTAATCCCTTCAAGAGCTTTAATCTCTTCGTCAATTCGCTTAGCAAGCTCCATTTTTTTGAGACTCTTTGAAACAAGAGTCTCAAGTGCTTTTTCATCAATGGCTTTAAGGGAAGCTTGTTGACTTTGGGCATCTTCAATTTTCTTTTTAATTTCTTCGATTTGAGACTCCCAAAGCAAGATTGGTCGTCCAGAGACTTCATGCTTATCCTTCGTCTCTGCTTGAGAATGCTCCAATGCTTCAGCTTCTTCAGAGATCTTAGATGTCTGATCATAAGTAGCAGTTAAAGCTTCTTGCTTGGATCGAATCTTGGTATTAGCATCATTCTCTTTATTATACCCACTACTGATTTCATCCAGCAAGATTTGCAAATCATAAATTGTTTCTCTAACTTCAGAGGGACAAGTGCTAAGATCTATTTGGCTGAGTAACTTCTTCATAGCATAGTAAGTTATAGCATCTTCTTTCAATATTATGAAAACATCAGCTTCGAAGATGGTCCTCTTGACTTGTTGAAGAAGTTGGCCATAACAGCTTTTAGTGGCAACATCAGTCGTTTGGTCTGAGACTTTGGATTGACTTTTACTGGAAGGAGAACCCCTTTGTGCTAACATCATCTTTACATACTTCAGGGGATTGGTTCTTTTCAGTTCACCTTTCTGTTCCTCACTCAAAAGCAAAGAATCCTGATTTTTCACTTGAGGAGTGCCTGCAGACTTGGGATTTTCTGTCTCTTTCACTCTCTCTTCCTGAGCTACCTCCTCTTCATTCCCATCCGCAAAGTATTGACTAATGGTTTCGACTTCACTCTCTTCTTCTAAATTATCAGCAAATCAAACTCTTTTGGGAGAAGAGTCACTAGGAACTTCATCACCAGGATTTTCAACCTCATCACTCCTTTTGCCAACTTGTGGGGATCTTTTCGATGGAGGCGAATTCTCTTGTTCATAAGGAACTTCAGTTGTGTCATCTTGGGGCACACCAGTCGAAGAACCTTTGTTTCGAACAACACAACTAGAGTCCCCCTGTGGCGAAGATAGATCAAAAGGAGTAACTTGAGCACCCTGCATATGAATCAAATATTAGCATAAGCATATTATATGTATAATTTCGAATGTGGTACTAGGTTTACCTTTGGATTATCAGTTGATACATTGCTGCCAATTTGCTCAAAAACGATGGTCTCCGAAGCTTGAGTTTTTTTAATGTCTTTGGATTTAGTTTTGGGAGCAACGCTCTTCATTTCGATTCCAGGTTGATTAGTGGGTTGGTAGCCTTCATCATATTTCTTGCTCTTCTTTTTCTTCTTACTTTCGGATTTGAAAGGAGAGCGCTCAACGTCTCCACTTATTTTTGGTTCGTCATCACCAGTAGCAGGATCCTCATGCCTTCGTTTCTTTAGAGATTTAGGAGGAAGCCCACTAACCTAAGAAAACAAGAAAGATACTTTAGCGAAAAGTCAAAAGAGAGTTCGAAGAAAAGAAAAACAAGGTAATAAATTTTTCAATTTATTTTTCTTCAAAGTGTCATCTTGTTCTTGGGTGCGACCATTGGTGGTTTCAGTTGTTTTTTTTGAAGTACTGGTAGAGCCTGTTTTAGGGGCAGTCTTTTCTTTCTTCGCAACTTTTATTTCAACAGCTGAAAAAGAAATTGAAATAATAATTAATCAAAATAAAAAGTAAGATGAGAAAGAAATCAAAAAGTATAGAAATTCTTTGGTTCCACACCTTCGTGATGTTGGGATATAAGAGACATGGCTGATAAGTCATAGCAAAGGTGACCTTTGAAACTGTCCAAATCACTTTTAACCCATGTTACCCTTTGGGCAGGTTTTTTGGCATCATTTCCATATTGATGAAAAGAATTCCCACAAACGAGCCACCATGGGTATAAAGGAAAGAAGGCCAAAACCAACTCTGAAGTAGGCAGGTTTGGAAACCTTGGTGGTTGAGTTTTAAAAGTCCACCTATACCTATCTTCAGGTTTTAAATTGGAAGGAAATTTGATTTTTAAAAGTTGTTTTTAAATTTTTCCACCAAAGCTTGTGTTGCTTCGAAAACGGTTTGATGCAGGTTCATGGGATTATAGACAGTTTTAAAGTATTTATGGAATGCTTGGATTTCTTTGACATAAGTAAACCTACTTTTCTTAGCATGATCCTGCACAAGAAAAAAGGCTTCTATCAATTGTTGTTGGATTTTAATGGTGCTAAACATGTTTTCTAAATAGTAAGAATTTCACCAATTGTAGAAATCTTCAGTCATATAAAAGGCAGGTTCGAAGGGTATCAATGTGAAGTCAACAAAGCCAGCATATCGATCCTGACAAATAGTGACCTCTTTAACAACATAAGGTACTCCTGCAATACATATCTCTCATTTCTTGTTGAAAAGTGGTTCAGGGTAAGAGTTGGCACAGTCCAAATTGACGTGCTATGAAATTGAGTTGATAAGCCAATATGCAGACATAGCTTCTTACAGGTGTGATCCTAGAAATTATAAGCCTGGGATTTAGAAAAGCACACTAGATGTCTCAAATTTCTTCTTCTTTGATGGCTTCTTTGATGAGCATAGTGAACCAACATGGACAACGACTTCGATTGGAAAATGGATCCATCTAAGGGAGAATCTTATGCCTTTTGGAGAATATCATCATATAGTTGGTGAAGCAGGTCTTGAAAACTTCCTTATCAACATTGGGAGTCAGTTTTAATAACCTAGTGCCCTCAATGTTTCTATTAGAAATTTCATGATCTTCTTCATTAATTGTATCAGAAGTTTGAAGGGAGGATTCGAATGTAGCATTCAACCAGAGTTGAAGGAGCCAGAAGGGGCCAACCAGAAGCAAGTTTGTGCCAGTTTCAGATTTGCTACAGAAGACGTATTTTGACAGCCACGGTGCTAGAAAGGATATATGTTCTACTTCAGATACCTCCTCTCCAGCAGTATGGTAAAAGTTGATGTATTTCGAAAAGCCAGCATGTTTGACATCAAAATCAATGATGTTTTCTTTGTCCTCATTGGGATCGAACGTTTCCCCAATAAGAGAAAGTCCAGTAATTACGACAATGTCGAAGAAAGTTGGGGTTATCATCCCACAAGGGAGATGAAAAGTATTGTAAGTACTATCCCAGAAATATAGGGATGCTAGTAATAAGGGTTGATTGTAGCTAAACCCTAATTTCGACATTTGAATTAAACTAAGGATACCTAAATATTCCCACTCTTGGGACTTTTTATTTTCCATTTTCGAAAGCCAGTTTTGGTATTATTGGTCCGATGAAGGACATGATCGAAAGGGTTTAAAGTTTTCAGTAACATAATCCATGTTGAAAGCTTCTCTCCTAGGTTCAAAAGAATCCTCTTCAGAAGATTTATCTTTTGGGTTCTTAGAGGTTTTTACAACAAAATCGTTTTCTTTCTTCTTCAGAGGACCTGATTTGATGACTATGGGTTTTGTTTCATAATAAAAAGGAAAAAACCCCTTAGTTTGTTCTAAGCGTTCAGTAGAGATCAAAGGATCCATAATTCCTAAGTTTCTACCCGAAACAGAGGCAGGAAGAATTACCTGGGAAACATATATTGTTTTTTGTTCTGGAGAAAGTTTTGGAGTAGTGATGAACTCTTGATTCTCAAAAGTCACGATCTTGCTCACAGGCGTCTGATTGGAAGAAGAACCTTTGATTTTTCTAGATTTCTTAAGGTGAGATGATGTTTGTGCATGTGAGGAAGACATTGTTGGAAATCCATGTGTTCTTGCTGAGAAAGAGAAACTGGGTTTTTTGATGAATGTCTGAAGATTGAAGGAGATGAAAGTGTTGGTTGTGAAGCTGAGTTGCTTTTATAAAGGTTTTTGGCGGTTTAAAAATATTTTGACCTTTGGAAAATATGGAGTATGTGTAGCTTCGTTGGTGGGCAGGAAAGGAGGTGGTTTTCAAAAAATCTTGGGAATTGACGTTTAATAAGTCATGATTAACAATTACTGCAAAACTTGCACGTTTTGAGAAGTATGGTGAAAAGACGTTTTGCATAGAAGTAGTTGATGGCTGTGATGTCATATACAGTAAAGTCATCATGAGTTAAGTTCATCGAAGTCACATGTATGATTCAAAAATGGGTATTTATTTGATTATCGAAATATGATAACACATAAATGTATCGTATATTTAGCTGGATTTACTTAAGATATTTCCCATCTTTTATCTTAATTTAATTGCATTGAATTGCTATTACGCTAGTATTTGTTTATTTTGCAGATATTTAATTAAATGAAGAATTTTTGAGAAAAGAAGTAAAAATGGAGGAGACATGAAGAAAAAATGCTCAAAATATAAAAGAAAAGATAAAAGGCCCAATTATAGAAGCAAAGCTAGACCCATCAGCCAAACTTTCCATTATCACCCCATGATCTTTTCAACTTCCCACTTTTCCACTTCTTTCTCCACTTTCTCCATTATCATCACTACTTCTCTCATGATAACTTCCACAATTTCTCACTATATAAACTAGTTAGCATTCATTTTAGAGACATCCAAGTTTGTGCGCGGAAGCGCTATTCATAGTTTTAGGCAGAAATCATATTTGTAAAAGTGGTAGTTTCTCATATCGGGGAACTACCACACCATTAGTTTTAGGCCTACAATCTATGTACTCTTGGATCAAAATCTTGCCATCATAATAGAAGTTTATTTCAAGTTCTTCATTTCTCGCATTTACAGGTTCTTTATTGTATTGCTATTATTATTATTATTATTATTACCATCATTACTATTATTATTATTACTATTATTATTATTATTATTATTATCATTTATTGCTGTTAATTTAATTATCATGTTGCTCTTAATTTCAATCTTCATGTTTAGTTTGTTTATGCTAAATTCTATGTTTGGCTAAACCGAGTAGGTATCGGTATGTAATAGCAGTAAGAGTAGGAATTAAATCGTTCCAAGGCTAAAATCTTAATTAACTTAATTTCTGGTTATGACTTTTTGTAATTGAAAATCAATCTTTTTGTTACGAAAGTAAGAAAAGTAGAATAGGTTGGGATCGAGACCACGAAAATGTGAGGTTTTAACCAGATAGCTAAAGTTAGGCATTCAATTTAAATACAGCGAGAGCGCTTTAAAACAAATTAGATTTTATTAAGTTTTCAAAGAATATTTTCTAAACACTTATGGGCTAGCGAGAGCAGGCATAGAGCTTTAGGAGTATAATCCGAGATAAGACCACGAAAGTGTGAGTTGAGGGTTTTTAAACTGATAATCTCTACAGAACAATTAAGTTAACCATCCTTATACGCTTAGGTTCGATTAGATCCTATTAGGTCCACTCTATTTCATACCGACCGCTAATTATTATTCATTTAAAATCAATTAGTTTTACTTTCCCTTACCTCCCTAAAAACCAAACGTGACATCATTCGCCTTAGCTAAACTAGCATTACTTTCCTAGCACTAGAGTGATTACAAAGTCCCTGTGGATTCGACATTCTTTTATTACTACCGCGATAGACTGTGCACTTGCAGTTAAGATACCGTTAGACACATTAGGTCGATCGCACATCAAAATACACATTTCCGAGGAGCAATTTTTTAGCTGGTAATTTCGAAGAGCTATTTTGGTTCGAAGAAATGGGCTTTATGTTATTTGGATTTTTTGTTCGAATAAGGGGAATAAGGTCCAGTGGTTGCATTTTGGATGACAGGCAAGGAAATTCGAAAGAGTTATGTTTGTTGGAGATTTAGAGTTTATAAACTCTAAAGAAAGTTATGTTTGTTGGAGATTTAGAGTTTATAAACTCTAAAGAAGTTTCTAATTTTGAATGAAAAGAAAGAATTTCGAATGCTTTGTTCTGTTAGAAGCTTGAAAATTCGAAATAAAGGATTAAGCAAGTACAACGAAGAAGTTTCGAATTCAAACGGAAGATTTGAATTGATTAAGTTCGTTGAAGATTAGAAATTTAAATAAAGGCGCCATTCCATTAGAGGACGCGCGGAAACCACCGGTTGTAGAAGCCATGCAATCTTCGAACGTGGCATCATTCTAGAGTAAGATCGTTAGGGTCGAAATAGTATAAATAGAAGTTTTAGTGTTAGAATTTTGTGTGTTCACTATTATACAAAACTTATATACTTAAATTACCAAGTGTGAAAGGGAAACGAGTTGCAACAACATGTACGTATGGAAACACCATTGTTATTTTCACAGTTTAAATTAAAGTCTTTCATCTTTACAATTATTTCGTTTTCAGTCATTTCATTTTAAGTTATTCCTTTATCTTTCAGTCAAGTCTTTACTTTTCCAGAAGTCTTTATTCTTTTATCAAACTTTTACATTTTATTTGCAAACAATTTGCTTTACTTTACAAAGTCTTTCCTTTAATTTAGAGTCTTTTTTATTCGAAGTTATTCACAAGTCTATAATTTACTTTATCAATGTCTTTATGTTTCGATCTATAGTTTGTTAATTATTTTAAATCGAAAGTTATACAATCTGTAATTGAATTCTTAATAGAAAGCGAAATATGAACATTAAATCCCAATTCAAACATCAAACACTTAGACACATGTCTTAGGATCAATCTAATCGATCCTGTAAGTTACCAAAATCATTAATTTGGAGGACTAGCCGTTGTTTACTAGAAATCAATGTAAACACTTATACACAATGAATTATGTGGTGTGTCGAAAATATAATTCCTTGTGTCGAAAGTAGTATGTTGCTCCACTTAAGGTGTGCCGAAATAAGCCTAGTGTGTGTGATCGAAGTTGTAGTCGAGTTGTTAGATGTCGAAGTGTCGAAGTAGATGGATTCACACATTATTTCGACTTAGGTGTAAAATTAGAATTTTTGGGCTTTTCTATTTTGGGTTTGACTTATGGAACAAGCAAGCTCTTTATAAATAGAGAGTAACCCTATTTTGTGAAACAACTTGTATTCACAGAATTTACAATTGCAAGTGAATACAATTTTTCACAGTTTGTAGATATAGAAAAACTCCGTAGAAAATCACCATCTTCTCTTAATTTTGTTCAAAATCTAATTCTTTTTTATTGTTATTATGTATTAAAAATAATCATATATAAAAATTATCTATACATTTTGGTGGATTTTCAAGCGAGTCCAAGTTTAATATTAAAAACAAAAAGAACATTGTAGAAACTATTTTGATTATTTTGGGTGGGGGATAAGTAGAGTTGGAGCAAATCAATTATGAATCCCATCTATCATGTTAGTGATATTTCACAAAAACGGCCAAACTCCAAAGATTAAGGTTATACACAACTACTATCATGATTCATATATATAATAATTATTTGTGTAACAAGCCCCCACAATGTAGAGCATACACGTAGACTCATAAAATAATTGTTGTAATATCCAATATAATTTAGCCAAGCAATTCGAATAATATGTCATCAGCAATTTTGATTGCATAATTATCCTCAAAATTTTAGATTAAGTTAATCCTCCATGATTAAAGGGATGTTAAGTATTGATAAGAACGTGTGTAAAATGGAGATTTTAGTCAATTATTGAGAGATCTTTAACTTATTAAACACCTCTTTTATATTGACCATAGGAATATATATCCTAAGTTTCTAAATCAAGATATGCCGTATTACTTCCACTAATTGACTATATTATCAACAAATTTCCTCCATGCAATATTGTGAATCTATAATTTTGTTGTTGTAATGATTGTAAGGAACTTATAATTTAGGGTTTAAAATGTTTAAATGCATTCTGATCTCATATTCTATGGATATTCTCTTCCTTGAAGAATTTTTTTCAACCTCTAATTTTGAAATTTATTTTGTTAATATATGTCTAGTGTCTCTAGTTGACTAATTAGCTGAGAAGTTATTAGGTGGTGTCATAATGTATATTGTTCTCTTTTAGAAATTTTGATTGATTAGTATTTCACATTTTCTTCATTTTAAATTAAAATTATAAAATAATATTGAAATCAAATCAAAATAAAATAGTAAAAATTCATTCATATTTATCCATCACTTCGTCATTTGATTTAATGGTTTATTATTCAACTCGACATATCAATAAAAAAATTAAATTAAATAATAATATCATCAATGACAATTATGTGACAATCAGAGTTCAAACAAATTAATTAGTAGTATTGATCATTAGACTAATAATTAAAAGAAAATTGTAAAATTAAATTATTTATTAGAATTGTTTTTATAAAATTTTATTATAACTGTTTTTAAGATGGTAGAGTTGCAAGAGTTCATCAAAATTATGATAAATTTTATCGTTCAAAACAATATTTATAAAATAAACAAAGTCTTCACAACGATAATGAAAATTCAACTTTCAATTTTACTAATTATGTATAATTTTTTATTAACTATTGATTTCTTTTTAAAAAATCTAAATACTCGTAAAATATTTGATGATATAAACGATATCTATAATGCATATCTAGAAACATTCTAATGATCAAGTCAATAAAAATTATAAATGTGAAATAAAAGTTATAATGTGGTAAAAATTTATTAAAGTTTAAATTGTTTAAATGTTTAAAGTGTAGTCCAAAACAGTTACCAAATTGATTATCAAATGTTGATTAAAGTGGTAATGGTCCTAAGTTGGGTGGTTGAAAACTTGGACCCTATGACACCTATTTACTAAATAAAATAATCTAAGACTGTGCCTATAATAATTGGTGAAAATGACCATGTAGATCTTATGCACTTCAACTTCCATTATTTAATGCAAACCCGTAGAACCAAAAATTACAAACCATGGAAAACCAGAACTCAAGTAGATGAAAAAAAAAAGAGCTAGAAAGTGATTAATATAGTGTGGTGTAGACTTTTTAGCTTATTGATTCTTTCTGTGTCACAAAAATACTTAAAAATAAAAACATGATAGTTACGTATTTGTCAAAACCCTAACAATATTGAGGTGTCTAATGCGTTACTCTTCTTGGTTATGTGTCTTTGAAAGCTACTTTTCAATCTTTCACATACCCTCAATAATTCCAACCACCTGGGTTGGCTTTGAGTGAGACATTTCAATTAAAAATTTCTCATTATTGTTGGTTTTATATTGATTATTAATTTTGCTAAGTTTGTTTGTGTGTGGAATATATTCATTTCTTGTATTTCTTTTGTATATAGAATTTAGCAGCCTAATTTTTTAGGGAACTTAATAAAATAATTATATACTATTGATGTCACTTAATTTTTTTATTGGCTTAACACAAATTCAACTACAACTTGAAATGTTTTTTTTTAATATAAGATACAAGTTGAAATGTTGTGTAAACAAGTATAAAAATGGTGACATTATGACACTCGAATTATGATGTTAAAACCATTGGATTCTATATTATTTACAAAATTGATTCTCTATTCTAGAATTTCCAAATTTTGATCCTTTATATTTTTAAACTCTAAATAGTGATGTGATGTATTTTAAATCATGTATTATATGATTCAATTGTTGATTAAAGTTATATTATGTGGAAATTCTATTAGGTCTTGTTGTAGGTAGGTAATTAGAGTATCAACTATGTCATTCATACACTATAATAATACTTTAGTCAATGTTCACAGTTACCGTGAACAATGACATGAACAGAAACAAGTATGTAAATATTTGCATAAACAGTTTTTGTGATTAGTAACATGAAAAGTAATAATATAAAATTAGTTAATTGAATGTAAAATGTTGGTTAAAATAATGTATAATTTGATTAATAAATGTTTAGATATTAAAAATATTTTTTAATAGTAACAGAAAGTTGGTTAATAAAGTGTAAAATGTTGGTTAGTGTAATGATAAAGTTGGTTAATAAACGTCCAGATATTAAAAGTAAGTTATAGTAATAAAACAAAGTTGGTTAATAAAATATAAAATGTTGGTAAATACAGATATTAAAAATAAGTTTTAATAATTAAAAAAAATTGGTTAATGAAGTGGAAAATGTTGGTTAATAAAATTAATAAGTTGGTTAATCAAACAATTTTTATATCGTGCTCTTTAATCCAAAAAAAAAAAATTACCGTTGTACTATAGTCACAAAGATATGCACCATTAGTCCAACTACATTAATAAACAACGATTGTGTTTGTTGTCTTCTACTTTACAATTGGTTAGTGTTCTAATAATTGATATTAAATGGAGAATAACCTTGGTGTGAAATTTGAGGTGACATAATTCGACAAAACGAATAATTTTGGATTATGGCAAATGAAATGATGGTTATAAGGATATGTTATCTCAATAGAGTTTAGAGAAGATGAAAATGATTGACATGAAGGAAATCGATTGGGCACAAATGAGAGAGAAGACTTCAAGATTGATTCACTTATGTGTTTCAGACGAGGTGATGTACTATATCTTGAACCTAACAATATTAAAGGAGGTTTATGACAAATATAAGAGTCAATATATGTTAAACATGCTAATGAAAATATTATTCGTGAAGAAGCACATATACATTATGAAAATGCATGAATGATCCGATTTACAACAACATGTCAATGTCTTCAACAATATAAACACAAGACTTTTGAGGCTTGAGTCAAGATTGATGATAAAGATAAGACAATTATTTTGTTGTGCTTGTTACTAGGTTCTTATTACCACTTTGTAACTATTATTACCTATGGAAAAAACACTATCAGTCTTGATGTGATTATCATCATATTTTTGTCTCATTATCAAAGGAGACAAAGAGTAGAGGAAGATATAGAGATATAACAGTGTATGGAAAAGTGATAATTTGTTATTAATTTCTATCAGTATAAATATACAAACTGTCGCATCTAATTTAGGAGAGAATCAACTAAGAAATCTCCTATTAATTCTCCTCTAATCAAGTTCTAGACTTTGCCTAAAGAATAGGAAACAACATTTTTATATTTACAAAGAAAATAACAGATTTAGAAATCTTATTAATTAAAACTAATTAATATTATTGATATCTTCCCGCAAGTTGGATAATCTGGAAGAGAGATGCAACTTGGACAGTAAGGACTCGAACCGAGGACGAAGCAAAGGCTTGGTTAGAATATCAGCAAGTTGATCATTAGTAGACACAAAAGACACTTGAAACTTGCCTTGTTGTACATTTTCACAAACAAAATGATAGGCTAAGGCTATATATTTCATTCGAGAATGGAAGACAGGATTAGCACTTAGATTTGTGGCACCGAGATTATCACAATATATAACCGGATTGGTGTTTGGCGTGTGACCAAGTTCTGTGAACAAGGAAAGGATCCATAATAGCTCACTAGATGTGTCAGCCAAGGCTTTGTACTCTGCCTCAGTTGATGAGCGAGCAATAGAACGTTGTTTGCGTGAGCTCCAGGAGATGGGAGTGTTACCAAGATACAACAAGTAACCGGTTGTTGAGACATAATCATCCTTGTCACCCGCCCAATCTGCATCCGAGAAGGCATGAAAGGTAAGCGGGGCAGTCGCCGAGATGAAGATTCCTTTAGTACAAGAGCCCGCCAAATATCGGAGCACTCTTTTGAGTGCAGACCAATGCGCCGTTCTTGGGTTCTGCATGAATTGTGCAAGTTTGTTGGTGCTGAAAGCAATGTCGGGGCGTGTAAGACTCAAGTATTGGAGACTTCCAACAAGTGCTCGGTACTCAGTTGGAGAAGGAAGAAGATCACCTGAATCCTTAAGCAATGGAACACTTGCAGACAGGGGAGTGGATGCTGGTTTCGCATATTCCATATAGAGATATAACAGTGTATGAAAAGTGATAATTTGTTATTAGTTTCTATCAGTATAAATATACAAACTGTCGCATCTAATTTAGGAGAGAATCAACTAAGAAATCTCCTATTAGTTCTCCTCTAATCAAGTTCTAGACTTTGCCTAAAGAATAGGAAACAACATTTTTATATTTACAAAGAAAATAACAGATTTAGAAATCTTATTAATTAACACTAATTAATATTATTGATAGAAGAAACTCAATGTGGCAGTCAATATGTGAATGATGGCCAAGATCGTGGGTAGAAAAATGGTAATTGAGGTTCTCGAAAGAAGAGGTATAAATTCAAGAATCTGAAGGAAAAAATTGGAATTTATAATCTCAAAAAGATTGGAAATTGGAAGATGGATTGTCCAAATGTGGTTCAATCCGATGATTTTGCCAGTGAATAAGATATATTATATGCTCGATACACCAGGTGCAAAGATGTGTGAATTCTTGACTCTGGTTGATCTTACCACACAATATCGCATCCAAATAGTTCACAATATAATGGTTAGATAGTTTTAGATTTGTTTATTTGGGTGATGATGAAGTAAGCACTATCATTGGAATAAGACAAACTAAAATTTCCATGGACGATGGTGGCATATGCGAACATTGAACGATGTCAAATATATTCCAGAATTAAGGAAGAAGTTGATTTCCCTAGGTACTCCAAATGCAAATGGTTTTTTCTACATGTATAATAGAGATTGGGACATTATGAAGGTTACAAAGGGTGAATTGGCTATGACGAGATTAATGAGGACTACATGTACATCTACAAACTAATTGAGAACAATTTTGAAAAACTTAGCAGCGAAAATTAAAATGCAGAAAATAAATTGCAGAAATTAAAGGAGTTAAGGAAAGAAGAGAACACCAAGATTTATACATGTCCAGTCAAAAACGGCTTAGTCATGTCCCCAAAAATTAATCTTGAGAATATCAAATAAATGTTGAGAGCTTTTATTAGGAAAGACTCACAAACTTCCTTATACAAGGACATGATGGTTCATCTTCAACCAAATAATACAAGACGATAGATACGGGTATTTACGTATTTTTCATAATAAACTTAGGAGTTAAATGGCGAATCTTCCTTCCCAATGGTTGATTTAAGCGGTTAGTACTCTCTACATAAACATGAACCTTGAGCTCAAACTCCTTGGTTTTACACCTGATGACCAATAACCTAGGAGATCTTAACACCGGATTTTGAACTTGTAAGGCTTTTAATATATAACTGATCTTAAACTTGTGAATCTTTTAATATGGAGATGATTTTAAACCTATCTTGGTTTTATCAGGGGATGATCTCCAACCTATCCTAGGACTGAATCACATAATCCCAAACCAATGTTTTCTTACGAGTTTAGCTTCTAACCCAAATAAATCAATAAATAGATACTATTAAATCAAGTTGTATACAAAACATTCCCTTGGTGAATTTAAAAATTTTCCCTTTCCAGAATTACAAATTTATCCGCACTCACAACAAACTTTTCTCATAAAAGCACTTATGCTAAAACATCAACGAGAGAAAGTTAAAGAAAGGTTTAGAGAGAGAGAGAGAGAGAGAGAGTTAGATATGAAAGTGTTAAAAACATTATTCTAGATGATTTGGAATGAGAAATGGAACATCTATTAAACCAATTTAATGTGTTTTAAGGTAATCTAATTGATTAGAGCTTCTATTTAACCGGTTAGATGGTTAAAATAATTGTTTGTAAGTTCTCAAAAAGTAATATTTATATATCTAGCCATTGCACAAAATCAAGGCGCCTTCAAAATAGTTTGAGTCTTAAGTTTGCGCATTTTTAACTGATTAGACAAATGTTCTAACCGATTAGAAAAGTAAAAAATTTGCCTATAGCTATTTTGATTGCTCCCAATTCATCTAACAAACCTTCCAGGTTTTTTTCAAAATATTTTCTTTTGGTAAAACATTTTGAAAATAGTTTAGTGTATGTGTGTCCTTTTGCTTTACGGTTGTGTCCTTTTGAAAATATCTAAGAAATACTTAATTCATCTCATCACCCTTCTCACTAGAATTCATTGGGGAGATAAAATTTCTTTCTTTTCGTTTTCTTGACGAGCATGTTGATATTTGAATTTATTTTTATTTGCTCATCACGGATTTCACTGTATGTGTTGGATGTAGAAGTGTTCCTATGATTCCAATTTCTTCTTGGTTGTTGAATGACAAATACTCCTTCTTGAATTGTGTATCCCATCTTTCTTATAACATATTGCCATGACTTTGCGTGTACATAGATAAGTTCTTTTCTACAAAGGGATAGTCGGTCTAGTGAAGGATCTAGTTGATCACTTCAGCATAGGGTTGGATTTTATTTTTACTTTTACTAACTAGTATATGATGAAGAACAACATATCCACCGTTTTTTGGAACATGTTTGCTAAAAACCAGACAATGTGGATGTCTGATTTGGAAAGGGTGTTATAGTTGCCATTCCTTGTGAACATAACACAACTTATGGTATATTGCATTAGTCTTATGTATGGGAGAATAATTACAACATCTAAGGGTGATGGAATAGTGGAAGTGGGATCAATGAGGAGTGAATGAACAAGAGTGTCAAAGTTAAATTTGTTACCTTCAAGTATCGTTTGATGATAATCTTGCTTTATGAATGTCATGTTGCTTATATGAGCAGAATTTTAAAGAAGTAGGGTGATTGGATGTTTCTTGACTTTAGAGTTGACGGTTCCATTTGTATAGGAGATTGCATAGAACATTTTTTTCAAATCCTGGTACCTCTTCTGGGGTTTCTAAAAAACAAAAGAAACTTGAGACTTCACACATAAGAGAGAGAGTGAATTGCATGATTTTAAAATTTTTGGTTTTAAAATACTTTGAGAAACAAAATCAGAGTTGAAAAATATTTTTGAAAAACTTAGCAGCGGAAAATAAACTACAAGAAAATAAATTGAGAGAAATAAAGGACTAAAGGAAAGAAGAAGAAAAACAAAATTTATGCAAGTTCAGTAAAAAAAAAACAACTTAGTCATGTCCCCTAGAATTAATCATGATAATTTCCCATAAACATTGAGAGATTTTAGTAGGAAAGACTCATGAACCCCCTTATACAAAGAAATGGTGGTTGATCTTTAACCAATTGACACAAGACGATAGATATGGACGTTTACGTCTTTTTTTCAAAATAATCTTAGGACTAAAGCGGTTAATCTTCCCTCTCAATGATGTATTGAAGTGGTCAGTCCTCTCTCCACAAACACGAACCTTGAGCTTAAATCCTTGATTTTACATAGAATAACCAATAACTTGTCCAATTTTAACACCGAGTTGATCCCAAACTTGTGAAGCTTTTAATACCAGCCTGATTTCAAACTTATGAAGCTTTTAATAAAAATATGAGCTTTAACCTATCTTGGTTTTAGTACCTTACTGACTAAAAACCTAGGTGATTTTGTCATGGGTTGATCTCCAGCATATCCTAAGACTGGATCACACAATCTCAAACCAAAGCTTATTTACAAGTTTAAATTTTAGCCCAAATAAATCCCTAAATGGATGATATTCAACTCAGATGTGTAAAAAATATTCCCTTGGTGATTTTACCATTCTACCCTTTCTAGAATTACAAATATATCCTCACTCACGAAAGGACTTTTTCCCAAAAGCCCTTAGGCTAAAAAATTAGTGAGACAAAGTTAAAGAAACTTTAGAGAGAGAGGGGGGAGGGGGAGATATGAAAGTGTCAAAAACATAATTTTGGATGGTTTGGAATGAGAAATTGAACCTCTATTTATAAGTTTGAGGTTGGCTCAAAAATGAATTTTAATTTAACGCATTTTAAAGCAATCTAATCGATTAGAGCTTTTATCTAACTGATTAAAAGGTCAAAATAATCGTTTGTAAGTTCTAAAAGAGGAAGGTTAAGATATCTAGACATTGAACAAAATAAAGGTTCTTTCAAAATAGCTTAGGCCTTAAGTTTGCGCATTTTTAACCGATTGGACAAACATTCTATCTGATTCGAAAATTCAACAATTCGCTTATAGCTATTTTGACTGCTCCCAATTTATCTAACATAACTTTCAGATGTTTTTCAAAATATTTTATTTTGGTAAATCATTTTAAAAATAGTTTAGTGTGTATGGTTGTTTTATCTGTGTGCTTTTTTATAAAAAAAACTCATTTTGCTTAAAGTCTTAGTTTTACATGAGATATGCAATAATTTGTGAGGTTTACATGGGTCATCCAAAAAATGTGATTCTGCTACGATTTTATTCAAGATTCAACACGAATTCAAGAACCGATATCAATCACATAATGCATCGCTGTTTCACTCGTGTTTCCCTGTAGATCTGAACCAGAGTTCTAGATACTAATTGTTAGTGCACAAAATGATTAAAATAGAAAGGAATGAGAGAATATATTTATTGTTTTGCAATGATGGCTACAAAAGTTATAAAAAAAGATTGATTATAAGTTTTTTATTACAAACTAGTATATATACACATAATAAATTGTCACGTAGACTCTAACAAAAATAAAATATTAAGTTTTCCATCAATATCTATCTTGTAAAAAAACTTTAAAAAATAGATAAACTTCTAAAAATAATAATTTATCAAAACAAAATTGACTTTCATCTAATAGGTGAAATCTCGACAACTCGAAATGTTGACACAAGAAAATCACTTTTCCACTTTTCTCATGCACCCAAAATGTGAAAATCTTTGCCAACTCCATTAGCCATTAAGCTCTATACTTTTTCCCACTTGAGCATAGCCATGCATGCATATTATTGGAGCTTTTCATCTTCCATTAGTTGATTGGTATAGTATGAAAGAATAAGAAAAGGAAAAAAAGAGTTTAGGTAAAGTTTGTTGACTAAGAAAGCTACAACATGTGATGTGTAAAGAAATTAAGTATAGACACAATATATAAAAAAGCTACAACTCAACAATATTTTATGTTGCCTTTGGCTTTGAGTATGGGGAGTTATTAGATTTCATATATTACACATCATATACATGATTCTGTGGATTTTGTTTCTAACTTTAATGTGCACCTTATTACCGAATTGATTAATGCAACAAATAAAAAATATGATTAAAATATTACTGTGTCTTGTAAGCAAAGTGTAGTCCCGTTGCAAGATCAATCAAGAAAAGCCCAAGAGCAAATTTTAAATAGAGAAATTTCTTATCTATTTCATAGTGTTGAAAAATATTATAAAATTTAAAAAATATTTATGAAAAAACAGAAATATATTTCTAAAATGTACTTACACATGTATAATTTATTTATTTTTAAAATTCGTTCCTTTTTATAACAAATTTATTACAAAAATACATTTCTAAAAATGTTCAGAAATGCACTTTCAATAAATAAGACATGGCATCTTCTATGTCTAACTTGTAGTAATGCTATGATTTCAATACATTTGATTAAAGCATAGCATATGAGAACACATTCTATACAAGTGGAAAAAAAGCTTACAGTATCATGATTGCGCTATGCGTATTGATTTATGTGTCTTTAAAAAGTCTAAAGGAGTGGGATAAAAAGGCTAAAAAAATTTGAGAAAAAAGGAAAATAAACAAGGATAATTTTGATACATTATTGATATGAAAAGATTTTATAGAAAATAAAGTAGAATCTTGGTTTAAGAAGTTTGTAAGATTAAACTTAAACGCTTTATTAATATGATAATAATGATTCATTGTCAATTTTTTTAAGAAAAAAAATCAAATTGACAACTATAATGAATCTTTAACATTCGAAATTATCTACAAGTGAAGATTCTAAATAAAACATTTGTGTCTATTAGAAATGTATTTTCGTAAATATATTTTTGAAATAAAATTTGTCTTAAAATGGATAAATTCTAAAAAATAAATGAATCATGTGTGTGGAATTTGAGAATATTTTTGGAATTTCATGTGATATTAGAAAACTATAAGTGGGTTAAGAAATTTCCCTAAATATTGTGTCACAAAATAAGGTAAATCTTCACTTTAATTAAAAACTCATAAATTCAGCCTCTAACGCATCAACTACCGTCCAATTCAATTAGAAGGTTGTTTGGATAACGCTTCATAATTTATGTGTGAAAATTTTCAACTAAGGGTGATAAAATGGGTCCATCTCGTTGGACATGTCTGTTTTGCACGCACTTTAGTGCGCAATAGATCATGAGGTTAACATCGTATTATCTAATGTGCAAGCACGTTCTACCTCATATTTTGCATATATTTGCGCACGCAAACATTAACATACAATTTTGTATTTATAGATTTAAAATATGTAATGCATGCAGACCACTTGCTCCACACCTTCACATTTTAGAGAGTGGGCCAATATTTTAGCCTCGCAACCTGAACTTGAACTTTGTCAGTCTCATTCCATTTTTCTATTGGCTTTTGTGGGATGAGCTAAAACGAATTGGGCATGTTCGTTTGTCACTCCTATAATTTCAACTACTCTTAATATACAAGTGCCATCTTATGTATTCAAATTCATCTTTCATTTCACATTATTTCTAGTTTCTTAATTATTTTTGCATTGAAATGCTAACTTTATAGATAAATTTTGCTCTATTAAATCGAAAATATTATTGTATTGCAATGACACGCAACTTCATCATCTCATCTTCTATTTACAATTTCCACCTGAACAATATGTGTATTTGATTTCAATTAAAATTCTCTTTCAGAAATATATATAATGATAGATAAAAAAAAAAAACTCTACATTATCAATTGAGAATTTATAAAAATAAAAAATAAAATAAAAAAGCTTTAATTTGATCCAAAATCACGTTTGAAGTACTAAAAAGTGGTTTAACTCTTTGAGTTTCCGTAGTACTACTGATTAGATATGGCTAAGACTAAAACATGATTAGGTGAGATCCAGATATTGATACTGCAAAGACCTATCATAGGGAACATACACAAAAAAGTGATTAAAGCATTTGTTTTTTACTTCCTATTTTTAACTAAATTACTACTACTAGCTATAGTAGCTTTCAACATTAATAAATTAATAATCATTTGACAATTGACACAGAGAGCACTTTCAACCGTGCTTATTCCTTGCCAACCCAACTTAAAAGTGACATCTTATAAATAAAGTAAATAAAAATATTTACTAATTGTTCTAAGAAAAATATACTATAAGGTTAACACAATCACTAGTGATGGTGACTATGATTTTTACGACTAGAAATAATTCAACTTTATTTTTAAGTTGTTATTTAAATAATGTTCTAGAACCAAATTAAATATCATATAATTGAGTACTTATCTATGGTAGAAGAGTTGTATGTATTCTTCTACAAAGAACAATTCTAAAAGAAAGGCATTTGTTTAGGGAAAATGTGTTATTCAATAAACACACATATTTGAAATTTTAATTTGATAGAATGTCACAATTTTTTAGTATGATTGTTTAGAAAATCACAAAATACAAAAGACTCTTCAAAATGTTAAGAAAACATGGGGCCTCTAATATACGTTTGGTCCAATGGTGAAATTTATAAGCCGGTCCATTATAGCATATTTATTTGAGATTGCTTATTGCGTTTCTATTGATGTGGAAAAAAAATATATATCTCTATAATATAAAGAATTATTTACAATCCACCATAACCTCTGAATAAATCTGGAATTATATTTTTAGAAATTGTTGTGTTTGGGAAATAAAAAATAATAGATGTAGATCGAGAAGAACAACATAAATTAACATCAATCATTGTAATGGCATACATAAAAATTATTATTATATAAATAATTGTTAATGTAAATTTAACATTACATTTTATCATCAAGTGATGGTCGAAGACGTTTCAATATTTTTTGAATATCTTTGGTCGATCTCACAACCTTTGTATCCATCTCGATCAGACTTTTTGTTTTATAACAATGATATGTACTCTACATAAATCTTCACCAGTCTTTAGCTCAAACGTGTTGAATTATATCTTTTATTTGTTGTCAATCAAGGATGAACGATAGCAAAATTTTATAACTCTTCGATTGTCTACTAGCAACGAATTAGTTAATGTAGATTTTTGATCGACAAGACATGTGATCTTTGTGAACCTAAATTTACGATTTAGCCTCTCGTTGCTCAAGTAGACAAAAACGAGATTTAAATATTGAAACATTTTGTGTGATTTTGATAACAACATAAGGAGCCTCATATTTATATAAATTTTAGATCAATATAGACCTTAAAAACTCATTCACCTTTTAGAAAAGACAAGAAAAAATGGTTTGTATAAAACTTGAATTTAACTCATGTTAGTTGTTGTTTTGCCAAAAAAAAAATGGCACGATGTTTTATTCACAAAACAAATACTTTTTTTATTAACATAGAAAATTTTACAACTAAAATTTATATAATTAATGCTTGATATACATTAAAAAAATATTAAAATGTATCAAAATTATATTTTTGACGATCACAATTAAACATTAAATACAAAATAATCCACATTGATGATGTTCGTCATATAGAACATATTGGTTTCAAATAAACTAGAACAAAGTATAGGAATTTTGAAAGTTACTAAATACACATAATCATGTATTACAATCAATAATTAATTTATCCTTCCTCCTTTGTATTTCATTAGTCGAATTAAAACGAATTGTAACAACAACAATACCATGCTTTTTATCAGTCGATTGCCCATTCTAAAATTTTAACTCCGATTAAAAAATCGGCCAAATACAACAACATATAATTAGTAAAAAATAATTTATTTAAGATCAATAAACATACAAATAATAATGTGTAAGTTCAACAAAAAACTTACGGTATCTGTGATGAAGAACTATGCCACATTAGTACAGAAATCCGTAGAAGAAGCTGAATCTACTGACTTTGAACTGCCTAGGCTTAAAATTTCATATGCAAGCATACTAGAAATTTCAGGCATAACTGAAATTTCTGATAAACCAAAAATTTGATATTTTCGATGTTAAGCTAAATCCGGAAATTTGGAAAAATTTCCGGATTGTACAATATTTTTGGAAATCGTCTCGAAAATTTGGAAATTTCCATATATCACAACTGGAAATTTGAAATTTCCGATATATCGCAATCGAAAATTTGCAAATTGCAAACTATTTCTGGTATTCGCCAATATTGGAGTACCATAAATTTTGCTTTTCCCCACCTTGACCAATAGTAGTTTTTTTTACAAATGTAAATCTTTTAGAGTAAATAGTGAAAGGGGTATTTTGAGAATAATGAATTACGGGGAGTTGGCATGTATAATTGGGGAATGAGACGTTAGTTCCTCCGAGTTTCTACATAGTACCAGTGGACCTAAATTGAAATAAAGAAGATACCCATTAGAAAACGTGGCCTAGAAAACACAGTATCACCAATAGAATTTTAAAAGAACACAAGCCTTAGTAGCATTTTGCTCATGATGATTGATCGTGACTTTAAGAGTGTCTATAAGAATCCTGACTGCAAGTGCACAGTCGTATCGCGTAGCTTTAAAAATTATCGAATCCCAAGGGACTATGAGTTAAACTATCGCTATCTAAACTTACTATGTAAAGCTAAAGCTAATGATGTATTCAGGATTATTGGGTTAAGTTAAAATAAACTAAGGTTTGAATAAATATCGATAATAGGCACCGGTATGTAATTTGCCGGACGTCAGGGGTTCAATACGTCGTAGGCATGATTCAAGATACTAAAAATACTAATTCATTAGAAATTATTGATTTAAAAACCTTATCTCACACTTTCGTTCTATTGGCTCAGGTTATACTATTAAGCTTAAGTGATCACTCTCGTTATTTCATTTGAAACTTAAAAGTACGTTTTGAAAACAAATAGGATCTAATTAACTCTAAAATGCTCTTGCTGTATTTAAAGCTAATGTTCAACTACTACTAACTGGTTAAAACATCAAACTCTCGTTCTGTTGATTTTACCCTTAGTTTGTCTTTACTCTCGTACAAAACAGTCTAATATTAATTTTAGAAATCAAACCAAAAAAAGGTATTTCTTTTTATAAATGGTGTTGCCTATTATTATCGAACCCCTTCGGTTCTTAAGACGCTACATACCGGTATTAGAAATTTAGCTAGACATAATATTCGATGTAATCACAGGATAATAATAAGAATCATAAATTAATTCACACATGCTTTCTAATATAAAAATAATAAATTGCATATAAAATAAAACCTGGAATTAAATAAATACAGTGTAAATCCTTGAACTGGTAGTACGAACAAAATCCTCCACAAAGTGGCATGATTCCGTTCACAAACAAAAGAAAATACAAAATAAAAACTAGAACCAAATGAAAACTAACAAGTCTGGAAGTTTTGAAAGAAACCAAAAGTTGCAGTGGCTTTCCGGTGTAAAAAACCAAAGCTCAGGTGGAAAAATATATGTGCTGCTTAAAACTAACAATAAATTCTAAACGATAATGCAATTTCTGGTTAAAAAATTCGAAACCCTTCAAGTTCACCACTCTACTCTTTATATAGTGCTTCAAGTATTTTTCGTTTAGAAAAAATAGGAAGACGTGGAGCAATTATTCTTTCTCTCGTCCAAGCGAACTTCACGGAAGACTCAGCAAAGGTAGGAGGAAATATAGGATATCGTTGCTAAACGTGAAAGAAGAGAAGAAAGTGGAGACAGGAGCCACTTGCAAGTAAGTGGTGACGGCCACTTATGAGTGGCAGGGGCCACTATTGGTTAAGTGGCGATGGCCACTAATGGAGGTGGTGGGCGCCACTTCTCATGTGGCAACGGCCACTTATGAGTGGTGGGCGCCACCCTTCAATGGACTTGGACCTTTTTTTAATTTTTCTTTCTTTTCACACCCTTCTTTTGTTCTTTTGCCAAATAACTTCACTTTGTTTCTTCATTTTCTTCTTTTTATTCGAATTTTCGACTTGCTTGATATATCTAAAATAAAACAATAATACCTGCATAACAAGACATAAATGAATAAATAAAATAAAATAATTTATTCGAAATCAAAGCAAATAATCGTTGTAAATTCACATTATCAATGACCATTATGATGCAATGTCACTTGACATTCCAACTGTGGTGGTTGAAGATTGGTTAGAAAACAAACATCATATACATTAGTAAATGATTATGTATGTATGCATGAAGCAATTCAACGCATGTCTCTTTCTAGTCAATTGTATTATAATGTTACATATTTAGAACATTCATTGTGCATATTGAGAATATGCTTGAATTGTAAACAACTTTGCAAGTAAGAAGCAATCAAATACATGGCAACAAAACTGTAACATATCTGTTATTATTTCACCCAATTTCAAGATACACAAAATACAATTCTAAAATACAACTTTTCACAATGGTTAAACAATCCCTTGACAGCACCTTGATGAGCTGGTTTCTTTGTACATTAGGTTTATCAACAGGACTCTACAACTGTAACCCCACATCATCCAAAACCTAACAAGACCGGAAGACGGGGGAGAAGAAGCCTAATCTATGTCTAACAAATGGTTAAGCAAAACAAAACAACAAAAAATTTGTATGTTATCAATATCCATACGCGCATATACATTACATAATTGCCTCAGATACATGCAGCAAACAGCTCTTCAATACCTACACTTCAGTTATTGAACTTCGGATGGCACTTCACCATTCATTTCGCATTGTCATTGCTCAATCATTCTTCTCAAGAAATGACCACTGCAAAGCAATGTGAAAACATCATTTGGATGTTGATGCACCTTTTGTGAGATCATAGACTGTGCGGAACCTAAGTCCAGAACCTATATGGTTCACCGTTGGCCACAGCCAGCTAAGGATATTTGGTCCCAAAACCTGCAACAAAATAAATCAGAAGCTCAAACTCACACATTGTGATAAAAGCAGCAGCAGCAGCAGCATAATCATTGATACGTACGGATGTCAAATTCTCATACGGGCCAAGGTCATACGGATGTTTATAGATACTCCCACCCTTCTCTTGAAGCCACAAAGCTCTCACTCCTTCATAATACTGCCAACACAACTGCCTAGTTGAGAAATCCGAAATCAGTCTGGTCAAATAAAATAAAAGATTTTAGTTAAAAGCATGTAATAACCTCGATGGTGGTTTTGTTATGTAGGATGAGATAGATATGCCATCCTAAAAGAACACATAATGATATAGATAAGGGGGCCAGTAAGATCACAGAAACAACCTGCAAAAAAGTTAATTTCGTGAGAAAATAAACTTGCTAACTTTACTGAAGTGAAATAAATGCGTTTTTGGTTTTAGTAGAACATACATATACAGTTCTATAAGAGCCGCCATTGTTCTCATCATCTGGTAAACCATCATAAGCTAGACTACCAACAAGTAAGACCTACAAAGTTAAACAATTTTGAATGAAAAAGATTGTCAATACAGAACTATCAAATCTAGCCCAGCACCATGAAAAAACACCAAAAGGAAGAGAAACCAAATCAGGCCACGAATTTTATTCATGCAAATAGAACTTGGTCGGAAATTCAAAATTATTATAAAACTTAACTCAAGCACATAATAAAACAAACAAACATACCATGGAGTAAATGCAGGCAATTGCAGCATACGTGACAAAAATGAAGAAGATCTTGTAGTTTGCGTGACCGACGCAATTATTTATCCAAATGCAATGGTGATCCTTAAAACCAATAGACAACACTATTTTTCATTATCCAAAATATCAAAGATAACGTTGATTGATGATTTAGAACATGCATACCATTCGTAAAACACATCTTTTACAAACCCGGCAATGATGTGCACGGGGAGGCTTATAGTGAGAACACTTTTGACAAAATCGCAAATCTCCACCCTGCTTACAGATCCAAAAAACATTACATGATAGTTAGTTTTCATGAAGTTCAAAATTGATATACAATCACATGTTTATGGGAATCATTGGAAGATCATAAGTATATTTACTGATATCCGTTAACAGGTAATTACTCACTTATTATGGATGATTTTTGTGCATACCATTAATTACCATCCCTGAACTACCAGACTCATAAACTCGCCTTCAAACTTGCAAACTTACATGACTTAAGCAAGTTTGATTTATTTTACACAAGTATATCAAGCTGCAAGCTTTTAGGTGTGTGACCACAAACACAAATTTCTTATTTATTGGAGTTAAGACCGTAAACTCGTCAGTGTTAATGAGTTAACTTTATTTGAGAGTTCGATAACTAAGTAAATGACATTGTGAATATTAATGAGTATTACTAAAGACGAGTACAAGACTTCTTCTAAAGGAAGACAACCAACCACGTCTACGATACTCCACTTGAAAAAGCCAGCATTTGAGCAGGCACCATAACAAGCATTGGTTAATTTGGATTTTAAAATAAAAAGTAAAAACCTTAGCTGTTGAAACTTGAAACATATCAGTTTATAGGAAAGGAACTACAAAATTTCATTCCATCACAGTAGTCAGGGGTGATTAGGAATATAATAAATTTCAGTGAACAGAAGGCCAAATACATCATCACATGACATAATACCAACCTTTTTTCATTTACTACAAGTACAATAAAAAGAAGGTTAAAATTAATCGTTGCAGTCAATAACAGTGCTGCATTGCATAGCATAACGACCCTTAGGCACCACCTGAAACCCGAATGTGTTGTGTTTTTAGTAGCGGTAAAAACCTCAAATTATCCTCAACTCATAGCAGCCCCTACAAAAAAGCTCCTATAAAATCCTCGAATTATGCACAACCAATACCAGCTTCCTTTTTTTGGATTAGCTATAACTATGTTTCTAATTTTGTATGCTCTTCTACTTTCAAGTTTTTACATGTGTATCGGCGGCAATTGTGTTCAACAACATTCTTCATAAACACATCAAACCCAAAAGTTTTTGCGCATCAGTAGTAATCGACCACAATTTTCTACATACTTAAGACTATGAAGTGACTACATACATCCAAGGTTTTAAAAAACAGTCTACAACCACGACAAAACGGTATCGACCAGCGTCAATACCGATACCGTTATTATGTGAAAGAACAAATTATAGTTAATTCACACTGCAACAACCACATTCAACGCCGCAACACCTGTACTAACCGAATCACGAGAGCCTTTACGCAACCGATATTTAAAACCTTACCAAGATCCCGAAACCTTGATCAAGACTAAGTCTACCTATCCAGCTAAAATTTCAGACCTTTCCTCATACCTATGGTGAAGCTAAATCACGAACAGAAAGAAGAAAAAGAAATCACTTTTTACTCTCATTATGAAAAAATTCAGCTCAACTTCTACACCAAGAAACTCCAACTTCCAAATTACTATATTATCTAACTAAAAAACAATGTACTTAATTGATGTCTAGCAATCAATAATAACCAATTAATCATTGTCATCAAAATATTAATAACTAATTAACATGCAATTAATACATACTCATTTCATAAACCCCAAATTTCAAAACAAGAACAATAAAAATGAAAAATTGAATTTTTATTACCTTGCGTTTGATCTCATGTAGCGGGGTTGTGTTATCTTCGATATCCGGCGTGTAGGTAGCCGGAACCCGACCCGGATCCGTGTAAATAGCCGCCCGGTAAGAAAACAGCGACATGATCGCAAAAGCGGTGAAAACGGCGGCGTTAGCGATTCCAGGGGAGGAGAAGAGACCAAGCCATCGATCAATGAAGACAAAGACGGTGGAGAAGTAAATGTACGCGATGGCGGAAAGGACGACGGTTACCGGAAACGAGAACGCGAAGCGCGGTTGTTGCTGCTTCGCTTTCTCGGCCATTTCGCCGGCGGGAGCAAAACGACGGCGTTTTGAGGAGGGGAGGTTGGTGGTGATTGCTGAGTTTGAAATTAAGATTTTCTAACAAACAAATTAAAGCAAACGGTTTCTTTGATTTTACTCTATTGAAGTTTTCTTGAAATGTGGTTGTTATATTATTTTATATTTTTCTTTCTTTTTGGGTTTCTCTTCTTGAGTTTTCTTTTCTTCTTTATTTATAATTATAGTAAATAAAAATAAACAAACATATGTTTTAAATTATGAGTTACTATTTTAGAAACATTAATTAAAAAATAACTATTTTATTTTAATTTTTCAAGTTTTTGATTTGACTTTTTTTAATTAATAGAGAATAATCTTGTAATCAATATATATAATTTACTTTTGTATATAGAATTAATTGTATTTTTAAAAGTTGTTTGCTTGGCCGCGTGACTTTAATCCAACTATGCAAAATGTAACTTTAGCTCAAGTTTGGGTCAGATTTTTTGGCCTCTCTCAAGAATACTGGAGGCCACAGATACTTTTTTCTATAGCAAGTTGTGTTGGTACTCCGATTTGCATTGACGGGGGCCTCTTCCAAGCCTAGAGTTGATCGTACATTTGGGCAATTTGTAAGAGTTCTGATTGACATAGACCTGGCTCAACAAATCCATCATAATATGTTGGTCAAGAGGGAAGGGTTTGCCTTATTTTTAGATATTGAATATGAGAACATGCCTGAGTTTTGCAGTCATTGTAAGAGAAATGGGCATGTGGTCCAAAGATACCGCTTACTGGGAAACATTCGATCGTAGAAAATTCTAGGTGCGCAGCAAATGCAAAATATTGCAAAACCTTTGGAGGAGGTGCGAACAAATCAAGACAAAAATGATGAGGTGAATGCTCAAATTCATGAGAATATCATTGAAAGAATTGAGGGTGAAGTGCATGGAAACGTGCAATCGGAAGTTGAAGAGGAGGCTGGTGATGACTTTGCTGCACTGTTACTAAGAATCCTTTTAACTTTCTCTCACAATTATCAGATGATGGAGATCCTTTGGAAGATGCCACCTGTGTGGAAACAAATCAATTAAGGGAAGGTCTAGCTGAGACATAAAAAAATGATGAAGATTCACAAGGACATTACCGATGAAGATACTGATCAGAATGAGGAGCCATTCACTAATGCGGTTTCCATAATCAAGAAGAAACAATTAGCTCGATCAAAGAAAAAATAAGCCATAAGGTCTCAAGCAGGACTGAAATGCCTGTCATCATGAAGGGCTTATTATGGAATATTCGAGGTGTGGCTAATACCTCATCTAGATTAGCCTTGAAGAGACTTCTCAAGTTACATAATCTTGATTTTCTTTTTATTGCGGAGCCAAAAATGGAATTTGCAAACTTTCCTCATAACTGGTCCACTCGTCTGGGGCTGAAACTAGTGGCTTTTACGAGTACCGTGCTTCCCTCGCTTTGGTGTTTTTGTCATGAATCCTTGGGTCCAATCATCATTTCTGTCTCAGAGCAATTCGTTGTGTTCTCTGTCGCGGTGGAGGGTTGTGTTTTGGTGTTGGCAGTTGTTTATGCTTCCACCAATTTATTTAAAAGAAGAGAGTTGTGGGAGGAGCTTAATGTTCTTCAAGCTCGGCACAGGTTTCCTTGGGTGTTTTATGGTGATTTTAATGCAATTATCGGTGCTTTTGAGCATCGTGGCAGAATTTCTCCAGGGAAAAGACCTATGTTTGACTTCCAGAACTGGACAGATAATAATAATCTCATCCATTTCCCTACTACAGGGGCCAAATTCACGTGGTCTAATAAGCGGGATTTCCCTTTCTCAGTGGATAGAAGGCTCGATAGATGCATCGGTAATCAGAGTTAGGTTGATAATTGTAGCTTTATTTCGGTCTATACTCTCTCGGAAGTTTGCTCGGATCACTCTCCTTTGCTCTTTGATTTCCATCTTTCCAGCATCAGTGTAGTTTCTCAGTTCAAATTTCTCTCTGCTTGGATTCTGCATAATAGTTGTGCTGAGGTTATTCACTCTGTTTGGTCTCAACATTATGTCGGATGCCCCATGTATATTATTAACAAAAAGTTGCAATGTCTTAAGAAGGATCTCTGTAGCTGGAACAAGAATATTTTCAGAAACGTCGAGGCTAATGTGCAGCTTGCTGAGAAGGATTTGGAGACAGTCCAACAGGTTATTCAGCATCAAGGTGTTGATGCTGCGTTGAATAATCAGGAGGCAGAAATCCAAGCTAAGTTATCCAAAGCTCTCGCCATGGAGGAGAGTTTTTGGAAGGAGAAATCTAGAATCAAGTGGCACTTGGAGGGGGATTGCAACACTTCCTATTTTCACAGAGTTACGAAAATTAAGTAGAAATTTAAGCCGATTTCGATGCTTCGTGATGGAGATACTTTACTAACTGATATTAATGACATAGTTGTGCATACAGTAAGCTATTTTACTCATCTTTTTTCTGCTAACAATACTGTTTTGCAGGATTTTACTCTGGTTGGTGAAACTATCACCTCTATGATTAGTGATTCGACAAATTATACGCTTACGACTCTTCCTTCTTCTGAGGAGATAACTGCTGCTGTTTTCAATCTGAACAAGGGTAACGCATCGGGGCAGAATGGGTTCGGAGCGGTTTTCTATCAAACGTATTGGGAGATTGTTAAAGAGGATGTTTGCAATGTTGTTTGGCAATTCTTCACTTCTGATTGGGTGATGCCAGGTTTTAACGTCAATTCTATTATTCTTGTGCACAAAGTTAAAGAAGTTGACTCTATGTATTTGTTTCATCCTATTGTTGTTTCCAACTTCAACTTCAAAATTATCACAAAGATTTTGGCGGATCGTTTGGCTTCTATTATGCCTTATCTTATTTTGCAGGAACAGAGAGGTTTTATCCATGGTAGGCACATCCATAACTGCATTGGTCTTGCGTCGGAAGCTTTCAATCTTCTGGATTCTAAGGCTTGGTGCGGTAATGTTGCTCTTAAAGTGAAGATAACGAAGGCGTTTGATACTCTTAATTGGGGGTTCTTGTTGAAAGTTCTAAAAAAATTGGTTTCAACGAAAAATTCTGCTCTTGGATTGACAGTTTGCTGCATTCTGCGTCTATGTCGGTTAATGTCAATGGTTCTCTTCATGGATTTTTCTCGTGCTCTCGTGGGGTCCGGAAAGGGGATCCGCTCTCCCCCTTGCTCTTTTGTCTTGCGGAAGAGGTCCTAAGTCGTAAGCTTCTTCATCTTGTGGCGTCTAAGAAGTTAGATCCTATCACGGGGCCTAACCATATTTTGGTTCCTACCCACATTTTGTATGCGGATGATGTGTTTATTTTTTGCAAGGGTAAAATCTCAAATATCAAAAATCTCATCTCCACTTTTGAATCTTATGCAAAAGTCTCGGGACAATTGGTTAATCGTGGGAAGTCTTTTATTTTCGGAGGAGGAATGTCCCCGGCTAGGCTGAATATTTTGGCTAACATTTCTGGTTTTGGCAAAGGCTCGGGTCCTTTTATTCCTCCTTCAAAATCTTGTTTGGTTTGGAAACTTCTTCATAATAAAGTTCCTACAGATGAGCAACGGAAGCGTAGAAGCTTTGCCTTTCTATCGCGTTGTGACTTGAGCAAAGAAGATGAAGAATCCTCCGTGCACTTTTTCTTCACCTGTAAGTTCGCTTCTTTACTTTGGCTGTGGGATGGTAATAAGCTGAACTTTCCCCACTCTATTCGTGGTTGGCCAAACATTTGGAGACTCTATCATTCTTTTGGTCCGGGCCAATGTAAGATTGTAGTAATGGATGTGATAATTTTTGTCTTGAATGATTTTGGTGGTCTAGAAACATGGTGAGATTCCATTCTGTTTCAGTTTTGTTCCCTGGGGTTCTCGCTTCCATTAGTAACGTTGTTGCTTTGGCTGAGAGTCACTCCCCTGCTGGGAGATTTCTTAATATTCATGATTTTGAAATTCTCACAAGATTTAGAGTGATTATTCGGCCTCCTAAAGCCCCTAATATATTTGAGGTTATTTGAAAACCCCTGCCTTGAGATTGGATTAAAATCAACTGTGATGGAGCTTCAATTTTATCTATCCGTATTTCAGCCTGTGGAGGTTTAATGAGAAATCATGATGGTAACTTTCTGGGAGTTTTTGCCTCTTTTTTGGGTTCTTATAATTCTCTCATGGCCGAACTCTCGGGTGCCATTGAGTTCGCCTAGGAGAAGAAATTGGAATAATATTTGGTTGGAAACAGACTCTACAGCAGTGGTCAAAGTTTTTAATTCGCCTTTTATGGTTCTTTGGGAAATTAAGAATAGATGGTTGAATTGTATACATATAGTGGCTAATTGGAATTTTGTTATCTCCCCTATTTTTCGGGAAGGAAATAGTTGTTTAGATATTCTGGCTAACATAGGACTTACTCTTTCTGACTCCATTATCTATTCTTCTATCCTACTTATATCAGAGCTGATTTTGTAAGGAATAGGCTTGGAATGCCTTTATTTAAGTTTACTTAGGCTTTATGAGTTTTGGCTTGGTCCCATGTTTTTATATCAGCTTTATTTCTTAATACATAGCCCTATTTAAAATTAAAATTTAAAAAAAATCACAAGTGCAATATTATATTGTAAATTCATTAAGGACATTTGTTAAGTTTTCAATATAAATATAATCTTTTTTATGTAAAATTTGTAAAGTATTTTGTTCTTTGAAATTGTGATAAAAACCTTTTTCAAATGAATTTTAATTTGATTTTGAATTTGGGAGGTCTATTCACCCCTATAGACAGTTCATAGTCCATATTCTCACCGAATATTTTTTTAATGTAGCATGGATAAGTCCAACTTGGTTAGTTGTTGCATTTTCAAAGTCTCTGTAACCTAATTGGTTTAAGCACAAACAATATTTTTCTTCATGTGGTCAGGAATTGTACTTTTAACATATTTTAAAAAATTCAAGGCTTAAATACACTTTTGACCCCCCCCCCCCTATATTAATTTTCTAAACATTTTAGCCCCCTATAAAAAAAATCAACTATTAGATCCCTCAATATCGTATTTTATGTTTTTTTTAGGTCTTCCATAACAAAATAGTCTAATTTGCATATGTGGCATTGAAATTATGAGGTGACATTTTTTAATTGTTGTCGCGTCATTAAAAATAGACCCAAAAATATATTTTTTAGAATTAAAATTTATAATATATAATTTTTAAATAAATATTTTTAAACAAAAATAACTAAAATAATTAAAAACGTTTAATTATTATAAAGAAAACTTAAAAAAAATAATAAAATTTTAAATATTTATAATGACGTGACATCAATTAAAAAAATGTCACTTCATAATTTCAATGTCACCTATGCAAATTAGACTATTTTATCGTGAGGGACCACTAAAAAAACATGAAATATAATATTGGGGGACCTAATAGTTGGTTTTTTTTTTTTATAAATGGACTAAAATGTTTAAAAAAATTAATATAGGGGGACCAAAAGTGCATTTAAGCCAAAATTCAAATATTTTTCACATACCTTCTAGAAAAGTATAACAAAATCGACATATAACTCTTTTGTAAAAGAATTTATTATAACATTCAAGGTATCTATTATTGTTTCTAGTATCACACTACCTTTGAGTGTTTTCTCATCTTCACTCTTTATTAGTTTGGTCCTTACTGTAAGCTTAAGTCTACTTCTCACATTATTTGTGATGTGATACCTACAAAGTATTACATCTGAAGTAGGAAATATCTTTGCAACTGAATTCATCAATGTGCTATCACAATCATGACAATGACATTCAATATATTTTCTTTGCACTTAAACATTGTCCAATACGCTTCTAAAGTCCAAGTAACGTTGTCTCTTTTTTGCTTTTCAACCAATCGAAAAAGCCTTTTATGTAGAAGTAACACCAACGTGTAGTCGAATCGGTGTCATCTTGTTTCAACTTCCTGATAGGAATTGTATACTTATCACTTCTTTCGCATCTCAATGTCAAAAATGCAAGTCTGGTATCTAAACAACTATCTGACCTACTAATTACAACGTCAAACCCCAATTTGGCAACTACATGTGGGTCCATTGGAGCATATGATCACAAATAACAAACTATTTTCATTTGTAAATTGGTTGCCAACATCAACCAGTTTAACATTCGTAGACACAATAGATTTGGTGAAAATATCAAGGTGCACCATATTTATGGTCAATCATAACGCAAAATATTCAAAAATTGTCTAAATTCAACTCTGAACTAATATGGAAATACACATATGATTTGAGATAAACAAGAATCTGAAAATGCATTTTTGACACAACATTCATTTTTTAAAGAAAAACCAAATTAATGTGGGTAATGAAGAAGGTAATACATGTATATTACCATAAAGTTCAACTTATTTTGATGTGAAAAAACAGACAAATGATGTTTTGAAATAGAAAACTTGATTGAGTGTGGAAGAATGTTTTGATAAGATTTGAACAAAAATAATGTTTTTGATCATGAGTGAAGCAAACATGCAAGATGATGTTTTATTAAATTTCCCGTTTGATTTCTCCGAAAATACATTTTCAGATTTGACACTGACATGCAAAGATGACATTTCTCCAAATTCCTGGTTGACAAATTCAAAAATCATTGAAGGAATGTGTCCGAAGATGCGCATCCGAACTAGTATTTTAGAAAAAATAAGAGTATGTGTCATTAAAGGCATATTTTAATTAGATCTACTTGGTCTAAAAATACACTTTCGAATTCGTAGAGATATTTTTGAATTTTATTTAATATATGGAGGGAAATAGATTGAATGAGATGATAAATTATTAAGAGTATTGTAAAAAAAAAAAAATTATATCAAAAGTAATAATTTATTTGTTGTGTTAGTATTTGTAAAAACTCTAACAAACTAACTTATAATAAGGGAAATTTCAAAATACTAATAACATCAAATAGATAAATTTAATACACTGCATATTTTTTCGATATGTGTGAAATAATCATCAAATAAAACTTATAATAAGAGAGTTATGTAATATAATACAACATATATTATGGAATTGAATCTTGTCAAATGACCAACAAATTTAGTCCAAAACCTCCTCCCTCTTCGAAATATGTACGCGTGCTGCGTCTTTCTGAGATAAGACTTGATTGTTGTTGTTGAAAATACACGTCACTTAAACGACAATATCTCGCTCATTTACAGTCTACTTTTTGTCTCAGAGGCAAGTCCAGTTTGAGCAACTTAGTGAACTACAAAACAAGTAAAAACATGTTCAGAATAAAATCAGTGTTGTGAATAGCAGATCATAGAAAATTAACAGTTTGTTCAAATTTCGCTATTTGCTATAGCCGCTATTTGACAACACTGTCGAAAATGTAACAAATGAGGTACATTCAGAAACACACTTGAGATGTCTTGAGTTCTAACTCATCCCACTCCAAATATGGATTGCTTCCTTCCACTATTCCTGTTCCAGCATATATCAAAGCACCTAACTCCTACATAAAAAAAAAAACGATCATGTCGCGATTCATTGTAAAAGGAGTCTATAGCTAGAAACATGAATCGTCTAGGTCTACAATCGGTCTATAGCTAACCTTTTCCACCAATGCTGACCTTATGCCAACAGCAAACTCGCTTTCTCCTCCTCCAAACCAACCAACCGGTCCAGCATACATCCCTCGATCAAACACTTCTGCACCGTGTTTGAAAATAAGAACAGTTTACCAGAGCAAATAGAATCGAAATGGATGTACCTGTTTCTGCAATTAAAAGCTGTGCTTCTTCGGTTGGAAATCCACAAACTGCGGGACTTGGGTGAAGCGATGACAAAATTTCAAACTAGAAAAATAAAAAAGACAAACTTAGTTATATGGTGTGGATTCATTTGTAAAGACTGAAAAGTTCAAGGCTCATTGGTTACCTCGTCCTCTTCGCTTCTTAACCTGCCTGTTAGTCGAGCAAATAAATGTTGGATCCTCGGTAGTTTCCTGATCACTTTCTTTGGCTTGATTATAACCTTTTCGCAGACTGCCTGTGTCGATAAAGAATTCATCCTCGAGTTAACCTTAGAAGCTCTAAAATGATTGTTAGAAGATATTTAAAAAATAAACATACCTCCAATTTTCTTCTTATGGATTCTCTTACTATAGTAAATTCAATGTCGTCCTTCGGACTGTATGACCGAAGTCAAACAGAAAACGATTAGAAAAAGCACAAGCATTGCGGACACACTATTGTAGGTCAAACAATTAAGAAAAAGTTTTTTGACTCAAGTCCTAAGCAACAAGGTAAACCTGGTAAGTAGGTCAAGTTCAATTTGATGGTCTAGTGTTAGTGACGATCCTCTAGCACGGGTTCCGGCCAAAGCCTCACTAGTAATATGGAGCCGTTTTCTGTGAAATAGTTGCTCTGGCTATTCATCAAGTTCATAAAAATTAAAATGGATAAAATTTGTCGAAATTTCAACATATCTTGAAATAGTATGTGATAAAGCTTGCTAGTCGCATACATGGCATACTTACTGTGTTTCCTATAAACGCCGGTGCATTAGGCGGCTGAATGAAAAACTGATAAGCATTTTCACCTTCACCCTACAATAGTTTTGATTGAGACATAAGAAACCAGCTACTACAGCCCTATTTCGATAAACAACTTCATAAGCGCTTCTAGAAATAAATTTCAACTGTTTTCATATAAGCTATCTTGAAGAGCTCATGGAAATAAGTTGAATACCTTTAAGCAAGCTAGCCACGTTAGAGGATCAATATTAGTAGTCGGTACTACTCTCGTGCTCCGAGCTAGCACCACCTGAGTTTCCAATATGGGAGAGAAGAAATTGAGCTTTAAAATGGATTCTTGCAACACAAGGAACAATACAAAAACAGCAAAGAAAAGGAGTCAACCTTGGTCAGCGAGGAATCGTTTCGCTCTATCATCTGCAGAGCTCTATTAACACCAAGATCCCAATCTACTTTACTAGGAATGTTATGGCTGCTTAGTATCAATGTTGGAGGAGCTTGCTTAGGAAACTTCACAATAGAAGAAGAAATCTGCAGCACAAATATCGATTTTTCATCATAGAACCAAAAATACACTAAATCAAAATCAATTTTTTTCACTGCAGAACCACGCAGACAAGAACCTATCTACACTTACTTTGCAAAGTGTTTCTTGAAGTTCCGCGATAGCATTTTCCCATGACCAAGAAAGAGCGTTATCCCAAGCAATAGTAGTGGTAAGCATTGATCCTCCTTCAAGCTCATTAAATTCAACCTGTCAATTTTTTTCCGGCTAGGTATCTCTTGCTGTCAATGCTATAAATACTACTAACACCGTAACATACATGGAATAGCAAATTAGCTTTTTTGGGAAAGAAAGAACACAATGTATGCACCTGAGGAATCATGAAGTAGAAAGAACCAAAGTCCAGCCACTCTGATGACACCTTAGCTTTCGCATTGAAACGAATAGCTCCATATGCGCGAATCAAAGGACATCTCTCAGAAAGAAATCTTCAAAGTAAAAAAAATTCAAAGCTAAAATCAAATTGTAGATGTGGCTGGCATATAAGATAGTGTGCAGAAAATTTTAATAGTACAACAACCAAGTCCTGGATGGTGTTTTATCTAGGACCAGGATTCTATCCAAATCGTTAATATCGAGATCTTTCTTAATAACTTTTCATATAGTTTTTCTAGGTCTTCCTATACCTCTAGTTGTTTGACTCCTCTCGATCTAATCGACTCTTTTTACCACTGTGAATCTACATGTCTTCTCTCTACACGCTCAAACCACATAAGTCTATTTTTCACCATCTTTTCTACTATATTGTCATTTCGAATCTTATCATGTCTAATCTACTCTCGCCTATGTTAGATTTGCTATATATAGCCGGTCTCTATGACATGGATCGACTACGAAATTTTAACAGTAAAATCAAATTACCTCCTTATAGATATCCAATCCCAATGGGAAAAAGCATGCGGCTTCGAAAAGAAAACGGCAGAACCAACACCAGCAACACTGATCAACTTTCCACTGCAAGATTTCTGTTCCCTACCAGAAAAATAACATCTAGGAAGCAAAACATGACTCTGCGAATGAAGCCAATCAATAGCTTCAACTTGCTCTTCAATAGGAACCTCCACTCTCATTATACCAGAAGATGTACAAAATGGAGAATCTTCTTTCAGCTCAGAAATAGCCATTTTAAGACTGTACATAGCCATTGCAGCTGAGGATACCGTATCCAACCTTCGCGTTTCTATAGTCCTAACCGATTCTCGTGTTCTTTCGCTATCTTCTCCTTCTACACAACCATTCATTGAAAGATAACATCCCTTACACATTGCTCTCTGAATGAACAAAATCAATACATACCAAGATATAGAATCAAAATTTAGCTATTCAGAGTTTCAAAGCTAAAAAGAAATGCTTATAACACCTAAATTATTAGCAAAAATAGTATAAAAAAACTGAAAAGTAAAACTTGTGAGAGTGTTTTGCATAACATACACGGTGGCTGTGGATAAAATACAAAGACTGTTGCTGAGGATGATGTTGTCGATGTTGTTGTCTGTTTGAAACATGTTGTTCAAGGATGTTGTAGAAGTTTGATAGCCACTTGTGAGAAGTGGCGGTTGACATGAGATTATGAGTGAGGAAAGAACATGAAGGAGAAGGAAAATGGTGATGTTGTGTTGCGTTGTAACGTGTTGCTGTTGTTGTTGTTTCAAAGTGATATGGTTTGGTGGGTCCATATTGGTGTTTCTCTTGATATCTAATAGGCTGTTACATTACTTTTTGATTTTCAGAAGAGTGTGTATTTGAATAATCAATTTTATTTTTAAAATATTTTTTTATTAATTTAATGTATAAAATAATTAGTCAAAAAGATATAAAAATTAATTTTTTCATAAAAAAAATTATTGATTTATATTTGAATCAATAGCTTAAACTCATAAGTTATTTCATTCAGCCATATAAAATTTATGATTATATTATAAATGAAAGCGAAAGTGTGAAATAAATCATATACTAATTTAAATCAAATTAAATACATATATAATTTGATTCAAATTAATATATGATTTATTTTACACTTTTGCTTAAGTAATTAATTTAATTTTGAAATTAATTTAATTTTGAAATGTATTTTTTAAGATTAGTCTATAAATTATTATTAAAAATCTATTTGAAATATAATTAATAATAATAATAATAATAATAATAATAATAATAATAAATATTTTTGTTTTTGTTTTTTATATATAATTTATAAAATAAATGAAGAAAAGTAATTGAAATAAAAATATTAATATTAACCTTTTTGTAAAATAAAAATAAAGGTGTGAAATAAGTTATATGTTAAATGAATAAAATAAATCTCAAAAGATATAAAAAAACAAAGAGTGTGGGTTCAACTCCGATTAGAAAAATTTATTTTTTTTAAATTTGAATTCTGTTGGATGCTAGAAATTCTTTTTTTGGATTAATTTATATAAAATTTTGTTTTGATTTTAAACAGAATCTTCATTAATGGACGATGAATTTCATTCCTCTTGAATTAGTCGATCGCAAGACTGAACTTTAAGATTTCTAAAAAAAGAGCATTTGTTTTGTAGAAAAACAAAAACTAATGAAAAGAAATTATACATAATTAAATAAAAGTTTAATTGAATATTATTAATAGAAACAAAGAGAATATTTTTAACAATGGGATTATGACATATCCCAATTGATATTTATTAATTGAATTAAATGAAAGTGAATAATTTTTCGTTAATATATTTTTTTATAATGCAGTCATTATGATTTTTAGGCGAAGTAAAATATTATCATATTAAAATGTGTATAAATTTAATTAAAAAAATAAAAAGAGAGACGATGTGATGTGATACTCCAACCATGATTTAAATTATCCATAATCTTTACCGTGGGACTTATTGCTATTTTGATATGCAATGTTCCCTTCTTTGGTTCTAACTTAGCTTAAGCCTTAACAGTTATTTTTTGTTCATTTTTATGAATAATGTTTCTCTTTTTATGGATGATAAACGTGCAGGTGGGAAAGCTCTATATTAAGCTAAATCTTACTCCTAATAGTAGCTTTCAAGAATTCATTGAGATAATCTAGTATCAAAAAGTGACATTGTTGTCTTTTTTTCTTTTTTTTTTGCTAGTGTAAAAGAAAATAAATTATGGAGAAGAGTAAAGACAAATTTAAAAGAAAATAAGAGACAATAACACAAAGAATTGTGTTTACATTTGATCAAATTGATTTATTATAAAGATGAGAGCAATTCTCAAAATTTTTATACTTCTAAAAATTGTTATAAAAGATTATGAAAGAGATATAAGTAAATAGTCACTCAACTTGATCAACAATAAATTCTATTTTCTCTCCAAATATCTCACAACCTCTCCAACTATATATATGAAACACGCAACTCTAAAGTATTTAAAGTGTTTCTCAATCCCCTTAGATATCTCTACATGTTTTTCAAATTTCAAGAACTCCAAAATTTTTTTTACCTTTGCCTCTCTAAGTTTCTCAATAGAATTCCCTACTTTCTCTTTATCTTTAACTCTAAAGTTCTGAAAGTCGTTGACAAGAATGATAGAGATACATATTTATAATTGATGAAATCCAACGAATCTTTAACATGCCCAAAACACAACCTATTAACGAACGAATTTGCGAAGCGAAATGACTAAACATGATACCCGAGGACCATGACTCGTCCAACCGACCTTCTCCGGCCGAGAAGACAACCGTCAACATCCGTCGACTAAGTCGGCCTCCACAGTCGACCGACCTCTTGCTACTTTTCTAACATTCCGATTTATGACAATCTCGAAACATTTTTTATTTTTCTTCATCACTCATGGTTTTAAGGCATCCTTATGCCATTCTCCACCTTGAATATAAACATTGGCGATGTAAATTTATCCATTAACCACCTTGTTTCTCTCTCTGATTTGAATAATCATTCAACCACTTTGATCAAGTTCAAGCTACACATGAGCTTTGATCTTGCAACTTACATTTCACTTGTCTTCAACCACTTTTTATTGTTTAGATAATCAAACAAGCCAACAAGCATAATTTTTCAACCATATTTTGTTTCATATGCTTTCGAATGACTCTCTAAAGGTCTCTGTTTAAGAGTTTTGCAATCCTTCAATCATATTCAAAGCATAACATCCAATGTCAGCATAATCATATCTTTGAGATGGTATAATCTCCCTTTTTATCTTATCTCGAGTCAAATAATAATTAAAGGTCTCTATAATTATTTTCTTGCTACTATTAGTATCTGTAATATGAACCTTTAACTCAAACTGAAACTTCTCCATTATAGTTTCTAAAACATTCATATATATGTTGTTATTATTCCTCCCCTAACGAGACTCACTTAGAGTAATATGTTTGTGAATGATAAACTTTGATCCTCCAAATTTCATAAATCATAACTCATGTTCACACCTTACGGATAAAAATTAAAGACACAATTCACAATTTTACCATTAACATGGATATGTTTGATTTGCACGACAGACAAAGCTCTGACGACCTTTAAAATAGAGTATGTTATAGTTTTCATACTCTCGACCCCCATTGTCTTCTGCAAAACTCATTAAAGTGCTAAAAATAACCTCCCAAACATTTATCATGCGATCAAATCTCATAGTTTGTTCTTGTCATAAAAACGTTCACTGTAACACCCCTTTTTTACCCCGTACGAAAATAACGCATAGATGGCAAAACAACAGAAATAACAAATATCAGAGTTAAAAAAACGGCCATCAACAGCGCCAAAAGAGAGTGTTTACATTTTGAAAACCAAAATACATACAACATCTGCTCCTAATGCGATACATAACACAAACGGGAGATATGAACACACACACACACACACACACACACACACACACACATATATATATATATATATCTGTCACAGAATAAAAGCGGAATATCTACAACTGAAATGTTTCCCAAAATATCATTTATCATACAAATGATCATATAAATAAATCCAAAATAAGTCATATACAAACGACTATCAACGGTCTCCCGACTACCCGTGCTAAGTATCAAAGTGACCCACAAAAAAATGAAGAGCTACCTCTTCCAAAACGCCTCCAAGCGACTAATCTGCACGATGCCATTAAAGCATCATTCAAACAGAAAGGTGAGAATCCCAATCATATCATAATTGTATAATAATATGTAAACACATAACATTATCATGCACAATGACAATTCACCCAGAAATCACCAATATATATATAGACGATGCAATGTTATTCAGAGTTTCAAAGCTATAAAGAAATGCTTATAACACCTAAATTAGCATAAAAAACAGTATAAAACAACTGAAAAATAAAACTTGTGAGAGTGTTTTGCATAACATACACGGTGGCTGTGGATAAAGTACAAAGATTATTGATGATGATGTTGTTGTCGATGTTGTTGTCTGCTTGAAACACGTTGTTCAAGGATGTTGTAGCAGTTTGATAGCCACTTGTGAGAAATGGCGGTTGACATGAGATTATGAGTGAGGGAAGAACATGAAGGAGAAGGAACAATGGTGAAGTTGTGTTGTGTTGTAATGTGTTGTTGTTGTTGTTTCAAAGTGATATGGTTTGGTGGGTCCATATTAGTGTTTGCTCTTGATATGTAATAGGCTGTCACATTTGAAGTTCACATGGTCTTTTTCTATTAATCCTTTTGATTTTCCAAGAGTATTTATCTCTAAAATATTTTTTATTAATTTAATGTATAAAATTATTAGTAAGAAAAGTATAAAAATAAAATTTTCATAAATAAATTGTTGATTTATATTTGGAACAATAATTTACACTTATCTAATTCAACTAATACATTCACCCATATAAAAATATTACTCCCTCCGTTCCTTTTTAATTGTCACAATTTGACATTTTACACATACCAAGAAAATTAATAATGGTTGTTACTTTTTAGATTATGATTTTTCTTTTTCCTATAATACCCTTAATTTTTAATCATTTCAATATACTTTTTTCTCTCATAATAAATAGTTAGAGGTAATTTTGACAAAACTATAATAACTACTATATTGAAATTTGTAAACGACAATTAAATAGAAACAATTTTTGTTCACAAAAGTGACAATTATAAAGGAACAGAGGGAGTACTTATTAGCATTTGTTCAATTACAAAATCAGAATTGATTGGAGACGGGAGGTTGCAAGATTCAATGATAGACTTGAGTTATAATAACATGTTAATTTTTGGGTGTGGGATGCGGGGAGATCTTGGATCCAGATCTCATGTGCTCTACCTCAAGATAACTATCCTATTTGGCGGGTGACATAGAAGACTATCACTTTCTCTAGGTCGTGGATGCAAGGTTTTCTGACCGACCCTGGACAGTTTCCCCCAAGCCCTTTCCTATGCTCTATAGTGTGAGGGTTTTTGTCATATTTGTTCTTTCATGTCGGTTGCATCCTGACTTAAATGGAAAGTCAAGAGATGACATTGATGTCCTTGGAAATTCACGCCTTAAATGTACCTCGTATTGTAGATGTCTTTTCTTAGGTCCTATCATAATGATCTTTGGAAATTGGAATACTTGAATGCTTACCTAAAGTGATTTGGTATGTTGATATTGCTTATTACTTTTAATAAGTTATACACGATCTCTGAAGAGTCATCTCTACATTTTATTGAAAAGCTATATTTGCTTCTTTGTCGTTTGTATTTCTAAAACATATTATTTCCTGTAATCGAATGAAGTGGTGTTTGGCATGAGCAAAAAATCAAAAGAAGATACTTCCGCTTCTTGGGTTGATCTTGTTATTTCAACATTTGCCTCTACCTTTGTTTGTGAAGGTAGTCTTGATATGACCTTTCTAGACATGGGTTCTTCTTTAGATTAAGGTGTATTGACCCCTAAGAAAGACAAGAGCATTTATAGTGAGTATGACAGGTGTGCCATTCCTTTCTATGAATGCATATTTTTTTATCTTGGGTCTCTGTTTACACTTCAACGACTTCGAGATTGAAGTTTTGAACTACTTTATGATCATTCATTCACAGTTGAATCCTATGAGTTAAAGATATATTAAAGTTTTCAAATATTGGTGTAAATATCAAGGGGGAAACCCTAATAGTCCTTTTTCCAACTTTCTAGAGTACAATGTAGTTTAGGAAACCAAATGTATGACCAAAGTTTGATTACTTTTGTACATGTTACCCGTTGTTTTAGGGTGTTTTTGGAGAGTGTGATGCATTTCAAAATTGATTCTTCTCGGTTTCTCCTCTTTGCAAAGAGGCTTATGCGATAATATCCGCTTGAGGAACTAGGACGACAAATAGGTGTAGCAGTCTATTTCATAAGTATATAAGGATCATTTTCTGGCAAGGAATTGATCATACAACTACAAGGAAAGTAATATATCTCAAGAGGAGTTTTATATCCCAAACGCAAAAACACAAAAACATAAACCCTCACTCCCTTTTGAAACCCCAATCACCTCAATTTTGTTTCACTATTCTTTAGGATTTACAAGTTACAAACATAAGTCAGAAACAAGAATGAAAATAATAACACAAATCCAAAAATAACTACGGAAGCGCGACAACTCCGACAATAACATCCATTTACTTCTTATACTTCTTATGCTCTTCTTAGGTGAATATGGATTGTTAATTAGATGGAAAAAGGAGTTGAGACTCATCATGTTTTTGTTATGAGTGAATCTGTAATTTGATTGTGAAGTTTGTTGCAATAAGCATGAGAGACATGAGTTGTATATGTGATGTATGAAAATATGTATATGAGTATGTATGTGAGAAAAATGTATTTTGATGTATGATCAGATTTTTGTTTCTTTTGTGTTTGTGTTTGCAGATTGTTAGGCTTTGGCATAATGATATCTTTGCAGCATGGTGATAATAAATCGTACGGGGCGATGGTGAAGAATACATTGACATGGATGTCATGAGGATGATTTGTTTGAAGTAGGGGGTTCATGGTTCATGAACTGCATTGAACTAAGCCACATATATGGTTCAATTCAGCTTTTAATAACCATTTCAATAAAAATTCAATTAACTGTTAGAATTGTTCGATTCAATTTAAAACTAGTTTAGAACTAGTTTATATTTATAATTAGTTTGCAATTTAAAACCAATTTTATATTTTAAATTCAATGTTTTTTTTATAAAAGTTTTTAAAACTATTTTTAAAAAAAGATTGTATTTTTCAGGAAAACTATTTTTTTCAAAATATTTATTTTGAGAAAATATTTTTTTCAGAATTTTAAAAAAATATTTTTTTTATTTTGTTTTAGAACTTTTTTTTCCAGAAAATTACTTTTTATTTTTATTTTGTTTTAGAAAAAAAATTTGTTTACTTTTAGAAAAATATTAGAGAAATTTTTTCCTAGAAAATTATGTTTTTTTATTTGTATCCTAGAATCTTATTTTTCGGAAAATAATTTTTTTAAAAATTTATTTTTTTCCAAATTTTTTTAAAAATTTATTTATATAAAAAAATAGTTTTAAATCCATTTTAAACTGAATTCCAATTATTTTTTTATTTGTTTCCTAAAATCCATTTTTTAAATTTTTTTTGAATATCCCTAATTTAAAGCCGGACTTGATGAGTAGAAATAATATCCTCTCTTTTTGCTTTTACTGCAATACTGTCCTTTTTATTTTCAAATATTTGTAACATTGTAACAAAAACTAAATGTAAAATTTACATAATAAAAAGCTTTTGTTTAAACCATTTAATTTTAGTATCCATTTACTTTTTTAATTTCTTATTAATAATTAAAATATAAGTTTAATCATCAAAATTCAACCAAAATCAAATAAAACTGGAATCAAACAAAGTCTAAAGTAAAAAAGTCATAGATAACAAAAGTCAATCAGAGACCACAAGTCAGAGAAAACTAAAATGCAAATATAACAAACATGAGGACCAAAATGCAAATGAACTATGAGCATGTAAAAGATGAATGCATTTTAACTAATAGGGAGCATGACCTTATGGAATGGTCATGCAATTGATTCAGATGATTAATGAAATGACTAAAAAAATATTAGGATAAAATTTAGGATATGACAATACCAACATAAATGAGTTCTATATCTTATACCATACAACACATGTCCTTCTAATACTAGAATGGAAACTTTTATTGTAGGTGAACTCAATCAATGAAAAATAGTTATCTCAAACACCTCCCCGCTCCAACACGCAAGCTCTCAACAAATCTTCCAAGGATTGGACGATCCTTTCCATTTGAACATTCGTATGCGGATGATAAGCATGACTCAACCATAACTTAGTACCCAACGCTTCCTACAAACTCTGCCAAAACCCTGATGTGAATCTCAAATCTCTATTTGACACAATACTCAATGGAATACCACGCAAACTGACAATCCTTTAGATATATAACTTAACCAACTTCTGCAACGGGTAACTGATCTTAATTAGAAGAAAATGAGCCAATTTTGTCAGTCTATCAATAATTACCCATTTAGAATCATATCCCATTGTCATCCTCGGAAAACTCGTTACAAAGTCCATGGAAGTTCTATTCCACTTCCATTTAGGAATGCTCAACAGTTGCATCAGACCCAACACTTTTCTATGTTCAATCTTTAACTTCTAACAAGTCAAATAAGCATAAACAAACTCTACTACCTCCTTCTTCATACAAGGAAACCAAAAAAATTTCTTTAAGTCTTAATACATCTTAGTAGCATCAGGATGAATACTCACACCACTTCGATATCCTTCCTCAAGAATACTCTTCTTAAGTCCAGACACATCTAGAATACAAAATGTGCCTCTAAATCTCATCACATCATTCTCGTAAATTCTGAACTCACCACCTATCCCTTAATTGATTAACATAATTCGGACAACCAATCCCAGGTTGATCTTATAACCTTTTATGATCTCTTCTAGAATATGCTAGTCAGCTTCAACATACCCAACTTCACACTATTAGTAGTCCTTTCATATATCAAACTGAGATCTCTAAATTGTTCAATCAACTCTAATTCTCGAACCATCAACGTCGACATATGCAAGGATTTTTTGCTCAAAGCGTTAGCCGTCAGCTACAACATTTTCTTTATCTGGATTGTAACTCAAGCCAAAATCACAATCCTTCAGAAATTTAAGCCACCTATTATGCCTTATATTCAACTTTTTATGATCAAATAAGTACTTCAAACTCTTCTGGTCACTAAACACTTCAAATCTGAAGCCGAACAAATAATGTCTCCAAATCTTAAGAACAAAAACCACCACTGCTAACTCCAAATTATGCGAAGGATAATTACTTTCATGAATCTTCTACTCTCTTGAAGCATAAGCCACGACTTGGCCATTATGCATCAGCACACCACCTAGCCTTATCTTTGAAACATCACAATACACCACAAAGGACTCACTCAGATTCAGCAAAATCTATATCGGAGCAGACGTCAACTTTTTCTTGGGTTCTTGAAATATCTCTTTGCACGTCACATGCTAAACATAAGCTTGACCATTTCGAGTCAACTGAGTCAATCATAAGTGTCAAACATGTCTATTTTTCCATACCAAAACTTGGCAATTTTAAGCTTTTTTTAATGCTTTTGATTAATGAAGTCCCAATGTTTGTTTTAAAATAGTGTTAATGTATATATTTATGGTATGTGTGATGTATATATTAAAGCAAAACAGGAATATTTGTGCCACAAAAGCAAGTCCAAGTGAACAAGAAACAGAGAAAAACTAAGACAAGGTTTTTGGCCCAATTCGCCCAACGAGCTTGGGGAGAAAGTCAGGCGTCATCGTCATGCGATCTTGGGGCAAAGTTGGGGCGAGCCAAAAATGAATAATTTCAGTAGCTTATATTTTATGATTCATGGAATTTTCGTTGGGTGCGCTTGGAGCGAGGAATTCGCTCGACGAGGCTTGTGGGTTATGGGGAAAAGTGGATATTTTGGGCCAATATGGGTTGAGTTTGTGCGCCGTCAGCTGGCAGCTGGGAAAAGTAGAAATTTTCCTGGCGATTATTTTGGGAAAAGGCGAACCAGTTTGATTAGTTTGTGTATAAATAGGTTCGTGTTAGATATTTTTGGGGTAACATTCCAATTTCTCATACATTCTAACCTAGAAACACTTTGTAAGAAAACATAAGTTACTAAAATCATTTAATCGGTTAATTGGAGTTGAATACACATTCTTAACCGATCAATCATCTTGGATTCTCATTCATCTATCTTCTATTACTTGTAAAGCAAGCTACATAATGTGTAGCTAAACTCTTGGTGTCAAGATTAGAGGTAGTTAGCCAATATAGTATGTATTTATCTTAATCTTTTGTATGTGAACAAGTTTATGATCAATATAGATGATTATTTTTATCATATAAGTTATATCTTTGGTTTGAATAATTATTGAAAAATATTTTTCAAGTCTTGTTCTAAGTTATCATCTATTAAAATCCAAACTCTAGATATTAATTTGGATTTGATATTCACAAGTATCAAAGCTTAAGGTTATTGTGTTGTTTAATGAGTAGAGACATCTTCGATTAAACAATATGGTAAAAACTATATCATCGGTTAGACATAAGCGGTGTTGATGATTGATACATGATTATATTGATTATGAACAAGTTCACATGTTGTATTATTTATGTGGTACCCTTTATGGATTATGGGAAAAATAGCAAGTGTACTATTTTGCCTCTTGTAATAATAATAGTGACTGCATAGAATTATCGAGTTCAAGGACTGCACAGAATTATCGAGTTCAATTCGTGGTTCAATTAAACAAAAATTAGAGTTTGGGTTTGATTTGCTAAAATAAAATAATTGCGAATAAAATAAATAGATATTAAGGACTATTTTGACATATATGAGTAACATGCTAGGGAAGGTGTATGATTTGCCACAAGATAACTTCACTCTTTGATCTTTTCAACAAGTTCATATCCTTGATTACCGATTCTTAAGATTATTTTTTCCTAAGTCCTTAGTGGAAAGACATTTAACCTTATACCATAATTTCAATGTCCATTTAAATTAGTGTTGAGGTTAAGCATTTAATTATCAAGAACTATTATGGTTATCAAAGGATTACCCTAGGCCTAGGTGAAATCCTATATAATATTATTGTTTAGAAAAACCTTAACACGACTGGCCGGTTCTACTGTGTTAAGAAAAGTGAAACCCTATTGGTCTGATAGGGAAAAACAATTGATTAATCTGAACAATAAAACCAATGATGAATAAACTATAGAGTTGAATAAAACAAAGAGATCAGTATTCTTAATTCACAAATCAGGGACACCCCCTAGCATTTGGGGATTTAGCTACTCATATTATTCAAAGAAAACAAAAGATAAATTATAAACATTACAAGTATTAAGGAGAAATTTGATCTTCAATCCTGTCCATTCATGAAAATCTCCTTCCACCATAACCCTTGTGTTCTCCAATCTTCTCTTGTGTAATTCTTCGCTGGCAAAAAGTCCCTCTCCTCTTTTACAAACTATGTTAAATAGTGTCATCTTCAATTCCAATCGTAGCAAAAGGTCAAAAGTGCCCTTAATGATCAAAATAGGTGAGAAATCTCAAAAGTGAAGTTTGCTGCTCGCGCCTGCCAACACGGGCCGTGTTGATCAACATGGGAACCCGCTTGGCTTCCTGACTTTATAAAATCACGTTTTGGTATCAGGGCCATCAACACGGGCCGTGTTGAGGCACACGGGTACCCATGTTGATGCTGTGACTTCATTTTTTCAATGTTTTCCCGCAGCTTTTCAACACGGGCCGTGTTGATTCACACGGGGCCCGTGTGGACTCCTCTGTAGCCTCTAATATTCTGATTTTTGCACTTTTTTTGCCCCGATTTGTCCTATTTTATTCTTCTGACTCTGAAAACACTCAAATACATAACCAAAGCATAAAATGCGGTAAAATGACATATAACACTAGACAAATAAAAGAAACGATAACGGAATTCAATGCTAAATATCTGCGTAAAAACCACCGATCAATGGACAACACAAGTCCATCTCGCTCCATGATCCCCACCATAAGATCATATTCCCTCTTGAAATTAGCACACACCAAAATCTTTATTAATCACCATATAGTAACGCTTCACTAATCCCTCAATGGAATTAGCTACTCGCACACGATTCTCACCATAGGACCAATGTTCACCAAAATTAACCGAATTTCGCACACCATGATGCATAATTCTCAAAACTAACATGGAATCAAACACGTGCACATCAACCCGTCTTCTAACCGTTCATGCCACCACCAACATCACCATAAACAATATAATATGCATATATTCAAACACGCAACATCACCAACAATATCGCCACAACATATAACATGCATACAATTATTCATCAACATGTTTAGAAACATCACATAATTATTGTAACTCAATAATCATGTTCAACACAATGTTATCACCAACGTCACATAATTATTGTAACTCAATAATCATATTTGGCATAATATTGTCACCAACATCTAAGCATTTTTATCAATCATCAACGGATTCATTAAATCAATTAGGATCATGTTTAATCATCAAGTCACCTCAAAACAACATCAAACAATATCCAAACAATAGCTAACAATGGTACAACCTTAAAAATCAGGACTGACAACTCAATTCCATCAAAAGTAAAAAATTTACGCCACTCTGGTGCCATGATGAGCTAACTGTCATCATGGTGATGCCTGTCACCGTCCTCATAGATCTCACTCATAACTATTATGACACTCTCCACACACGACACACATGAGGACCATGACGGTCTACCCGTCAAGCTACTAACTCCCGTCAACACCTCAAGGTTCGTGACGACCATGTCGGCATGCTGGTAGCGGCCATCATCGATCTTCAAGCTGCATAACTTGTTTTCTACTATGGAGTTCAATGCGGAACTCTGATTTTTCACTTCCAACACTTCAACTTGACCCAAAATAGTACATACACATCATATACACATTTATATCATATTATTGCATCAAATTAACACCCTTAATCAATTATTTTCATATTTTCAAAAAATCCTTAAAACCTTCAAAACTCATCAATGGCTCCCAACGTTAACAATACTCAAACATAATTTATACAAAAATTGGCATACGAAATTAATCATTACAATCAACATACATCAACATAGCAATCATCAATTCGTTAATTCAATCAAGCCCAATAATCCTATTGGAGGTTAAGGACTCCTCATTCTACCCATATGCATACACTCATTGGAGAAGTAGTTCTCCCCTCTTACTTGGTTCTTCTAGCAAAAATAGAATTATAAATTGATTGATGTTCTTCTCTCTCCCAAAACTCTAAGTTCCAATACTAACTCTTGTCTCTTCTACATTCTGACATTTTTTCTCCCCCTAAATTAGGTTATTTCTTAACCTTACTCCAGTCTTAGAATCATAATTTTATCCCCCTAGTTACCCTCATTTTACTCCTTCCTCCCTTTATTTCTTCTAATTCTCAAATATGACCCAACTCTCTATATTTCTTATTTTAATTATATAAAGCAACTAAAACTACTATTATATTAATAATTTGAAATTCTAAATAATTCCAATCAACACACATCCCAAGCTTTCCATTCATTTAATTACAACAACACAAAAGTCAAATAAATCATGTAAAATTCATAAGTAAATCAATTAAAATAATTTAATCAAAAATAGGGTATCCTTTGTCATAATCCGAAACTACTCGTTCCATGGAACCTTATTACTTTGAATTTTGCACCAAAGTTAATCGCAGTCTAATACTAATTGTTAGAACATCAAACAACATATATAGAAGATTAAAGATAAAACGAAAGTAAAAAAAATAATGAACATGATTTATCTTGATTAAAAATAAAACGAAAGTAAAAAAATAATGAATATGATTTATCTTTGTTAATGTAGTTCGGCTAATGATACCTACCTCTGCGATTTTAGAGTAAGTATAATTCCCTTGATTTGTGTCTTATGAATTAATTACGATTTCAATATTACAAGCCTAATATTATGGTTCAATTTACCTAAACATTAATCCTAATAACTCTCAACAAACACTTATCTCTATAAATAATTATCTCAACAATATAAATTATAATCAACCACTTTAATAACCTGAAGAATATGTTTTCATATGTTTTCATATGTTTTCAACTGAAAAAGTTAAAAGATAATGCAAGAAACTAGGAGATTATTCTATAAATGGGATGATTCAATAATTTCGTATAGCTTTTTACAACTAAGAAAAGGGATTGACATATGACATCATTTGTCTCGCATATTTTCTAATAAAAGAAACAAAGTAGAGGAAAATAATTTCTCAACCAAAATCTATAGAGCTATTTAGACTCAGACAGCAGATTAGATCAGTGATTACTTTAAAATGTTTCACACAATTAAATTAAAAAAAAAGAATCCATCAAAATCTACATACTTTTGAAATTAAAAGAAAATAAGTTCTATATCAAGTTACATACCAACTCATTCAAATACTCTAAGAAAAAATCACAATAAAAGTTTCAATTCAAATTGCTAGAGAGTTAACTTCATCATCTTTCCAAATTCCTTCCTCGTATCTATACCACCTAGGAATTCCACAATCATATTTTGTTCTCCGACACATGATGCATGATGCTTGTTCCTTGCATATGATAAACTCACACAACCTAGAAGCCTTTTCACTTATAATACTATTGTCAATCTCATTGATAAACATATACCTTTTATTGTTATAATAATCAATCTTCACAAAACAAGAATGTGAAATGTTGAGCACTTGTAAATCTTCAAGCTTATCTAAAATTAAAACAAGAGCATTCATATCCAAAGCTGAACATCGAATACTTAGTACTTTTAGATTTGGAAGATGCTTAATGAGAGCATTAGCAAACCGCATATGTAAACGCCCCATGATCTTTAACTCTTTGAAATTCTTGCAATTCTCTGAAATTTCTTCAAATACATATGTTGGATCACTTATACTAGGCATTGTCATTGACTCTAAATCCTTCCATCCCCTAATGGCTTTCTTAATTGATATTTTCTTGATTCTATTCCATGACACAAAAACTAATCGTCTCACAAGTGGACACCTATCACATACAGTTTATCAACCGTCAGTCATCAGTTATAATATATATATACTATTTACCGGTCATCAATCATAATATTAATTATTTATCCGTCATCAGTTCAGTCATCAGTTATAATATATATTTTAATGAAAAATCTAATTACCTTTTAGCTGTGCACATGAATTGATCATCGGTGAGATACAAATTGTAATGAAAAATCAAAGTCTTGATATTTCCATGACTGGAATCCAATGCAGCAGCCAACAGAATGTATAAATTGTGGTCAAAGCGAGAATTAACCCAAACAAACGGCGCAACTTGAGACTTAATATAATCCGATTTCAACATGGAGAAATCAAGTGTTTGCCAATGCTCATCACTAGCTTTGCGCCATGCTTTGAAAAATCTATCAACCACAGAAGATGATTCAAACATATCTAAATATTTAAGAACTTCAACACATAAATCATTGTTGAGATTCTTCATAAGAATTTCAAGAGAGACATCATTGTTGAGATTCTTCATAAGGTTACTCATCATCACCGTCATCTTTCCAACTTCCATTGTATTATCAAGTCTTCCAAGTTCACCGGACATGATGAAATCAGTGCAAAAGAGAAGTTTAGGCGACGGCAACAGTGAGTATATATAATGTTTAACCTATTACGGTATTTTATATATATATATATAAATCAAAATAGTAGGATATTTTAAAATCAAATCTCAACCTAAAACAAAATTTGTTTCTTATGTAAATATGTAATATAGGGTGGCTTATTAATCTTTTATTTTTAAAATTGATTTTATTTAAAAATATTGAATTTTTTTAAATGATTTAAAAAATATCTAAACCTAACTCTCATTTATTTCATATTATTTCTTAACCTAAATATTAAACTAAATCAATGAATTAATTAACCTCCAAATATCTAATTATGGATATTTAATTTTAATATTGAATTTAATTCACAATAAAGATAAAGATTTTTTAGATAACCAATTTTAATCTTTAAATTATAAAAAGAAATATTTGACTTGAATATAATAAATATCAATCGGACCGAGCCCTAAACGTTCCGCCCTTAAGATGTGTAATTGCTAATAGCATAGACAGAAGTAAGATGGATTCTATGATCTATAAAGCTAGCAGAAATAGTAGAAAAGGTTTAGGATATGTGTGCCTTCTAAAAACGAAAAACCTGAAGTAGATGACTAGGTCATAAAATACACTCCACTGAAATCACACTTCACTTATGGTTACCCTCATGACATAAAATATACCAATGATTCATATTATGCGAGATCTTATGCTAAACCAAAGTTCAAACAGAACTTTAGAAATTCTAACCAAAAAGGACCCAAAAAGATATGGGTACCTAAGGACAAAATAGTATATGTTGCAGATGTCTTTGACAGCAAAGTTGAAACACCAATCTTGGTACCTGAACTCTGGATGCTCTCAACACATGACGGGAAGAAAGCATATGTTCCAAAGTCTGGAACTTAAAGCTGGTGGTTACGTAGGTTTCGGAGGCAACCAAAAGGGTAAAATCATTGGCTCTGGAACTATTGGTAATGATTCTTTACCTTTTATTACTAATGTTCTGTTAGTAGATGGATTGATGCATAATCTGTTGTGCATAAGTCAATTAAGTGATAACGGTTATGATATAATCTTTAATCAAAAGTCTTGTAAAGTTGTTAGTCAGAAAGATGGAATAATCCTCTTTAATGGTAAAAGGAAAAACAACATTTACAAAATCAAACTTTCTGAACTTAAGACTCAGAATGTTAAATGTCTTATGTCTGTGGACAGTGAGGAATGGGCCTGACACAGACGATTGGGACATGTTAGTATGAGAATAATATCTCAAATTAACAAGCTCAATCTAGTCAGAGGACTTCCAAATTTGAAGTTCAGCTCAGATGCTCCGTGTGAAGCATGTCAAAAAGGAAAATTTACAAAACCTTCTTTTAAATCCAAAAATGTTGTTTCTACCTCTAGGACATTAGAACTTCTGCATATTGATCTGTTTGGACTAGTGAAAACTGCATCCGTCAGTGGCAAGAAGTATGGATTGGTGATCATAGATGACTATAGCAGATGGACATGGGTAAAGTTCTTGAGACACAAGGATGAGTCACATTTTGTGTTTGCTAACTTCTGTAATACATTCTAGAATGAAAAAGAGTTTAGAATTGTAAAAGTCAGAAGTGATTATGGTGGAGATTTTGAAAATAAAGATTTTGAAATTTTTTTTAATGAAAATGGTATTTCTCATATTTTTCTTGTCCTAGAACTCCACGACAAAATGGAGTTGTAGAACGTAAAAACAGAACTTTACAAGAAATGGCTAGAACCATGATCAATGAGACTAACATTGCTAAACAATTCTAGGCAAAAACAGTAAACACAGCGTGTTATATTCAGAATAGAATCTCAATAAGACCTATTCTGGAGAAGACTCCCTATGAATTGTGGAATAACAGAAAGCCCAACATTTCTTATTTTCATCCATTTGGATGTACTTGTTTCATTCTCAATACAAAAGATTATCTAAATAAATTTGATTCTAAGGCACAAAAGTGTTTAATGTTAGGATATTCTAAACGTTCAAAAGGCTACAAAGTATACAACACATAAACACGAATTATGGAAGAATCTATTAATGTCAGATTTGATGATAAGCTTGGTCCTCAAAAGTCAAAGTAAAAAGATTCTCTTGCAGATATAGAAGTTCATATTTCAGAACCAGAAGATAGTCCTGGCAAAGAAACAAGTTCTGAAGAAACCATCAAGGAAACATCTGAAGGACCCATTTAGAAGAAACCATCCAGAAGCATCATAGCTCATCCAAAATAAATGATTATGGGAAAGAAAGATGATCCAATCAGAACCAGATCTACATTCAAAAATTCTGAAGAATCTCTCATGGGTCTTGTGTCCTTGATCGAACCAACTTCTACAGATGAAGCTCTTCAAGATAATGATTGGATCATGGCAATGCAAGAAGAACTAAATCAATTCACCATAAATGATGTATGGGATCTTGTTTCCAAACCAAAAGGTTTCAACATTATTGGAACCAAGTGGGTCTTCACAAACAAGCTTAGTGAACAAGGAGAAGTAGTCAGAAATAAAGCTCGACTGGTAGCACAAGATTATAGCCAACAAGAAGGGATAGACTATACAGAAACCTTTGCTCCAGTCGCCAGGTTAGAATCCATCAGACTTTTAATTTCATATGTTGTTAATCACAATATCACACTTTATCATATGGATGTAAAAAGTGCATTTTTAAATGGTTACATTGATGAAGAAGTATATTTCCATCAACCCCCTGGTTTTGAAAACACAAAACATTTAGAATTTATTTATAAACTCAAAAAATCTTTATATGGTCTAAAACAAGCTCCCAGAGCTTGGTATGAAACACTAAATAATTTTCTACTAAAAAAGATTTCACCGGAGGGAATGTGGATACTACTTTATTATGTAAGACATTTAAAAATGATATTCTGATATGTCAAATCTATGTTGATGACATAATTTTTGGTTCTACTAAAGCCTCCCTTGGGATAGATTTTGCTAAGTCAATACAGGCAGAATTTGAAATGAGTCTCATAGGAGAACTCAAATTCTTTCTGGGAATTCAAATAAATCAGACCTCAGAAGCAACGTACATACATCAGAGTAAGTATGTTAAAGAACTTCTAAGGAAATTTGACATGTCAGATAGCAAACCAGCTAAAACTCATATGCATCCCACGTGTATCTTAGAGAAGGAAGAGGTAAGTAAGAAAGTAAATCAGAAGATCTACAGAGGTATGGTTGGCTCTCTCTTATATTTAACCGCCTCAAGACCTAATATTCTATACAGTGTTTTTCTCTATGCTAGATTCCAATCAGATCCTAGAGAAACTCACTTAACAACTGTTAAGTGAATTCTCAAGTATCTGAAAGGTACTACTAATCTCGATCTGTGTTACAGAAAATCCAGAGGATACAAACTCGTAGGATACTGTTATGCTGACTTTGCTGGAGACAGAATAGAAAGAAAAAGCACTTCTGGAAGTTGTCAGTTTCTAGGAGAAAATTTGATATCGTGGTCCAGTAAAAGACAATCCACTATTGCTCTGTCTACTGTAGAAGCAAAATATATAGTTGCAGCTAGATGCAATACTTAGATGCTCTGGATGAAAAGTCAGCTTAAGGACTTTTAGATATTCGAGAGTAACATTCCTATCCTCTGTGACAATACTTCTGCTATTTGTTTATCAAAAAAATCCTATTTTACATTCTAGAGCTAAGCACATAGAAATTAAACATCATTTCATTAGGGACTATATTCAAAAGGGAATACTTACTTTAAAATCTATTGACACAAACCATCAATGGGTTGATGTTTTAACAAAACCCCTTGCTGAAGATAGGTTTAATTCCATTCTTAAACATCTGAGTATGGAATTATGTCCAGAATGAAAAGTTTAATTTTGTATGGTTAACTCTTAGAAATTTATTTTTTTGTGAACATCTGATCAATTGTCCTTCAGAAAGTGAGTAGGGTAACTGAATTAGAATCTATCAGAAGATCTGAATAATGACCCAGCTCAAGATAGAAGCATACAGTTCACCAGAACAACACCTGCCAATCTTAATCGTTAAGTCATTCTCAAAAAATGAACATGTGTTCAAATTCTGATAGAGTGAAACGCTTGAGTTGATGCATTGAGGCGTTGGTCACATCGGTAACTGTTCATAAAATCTTCACACTATCTCCCTTGTCAGCAATCATTATTGTTTTTAATCATTATTATTTTCTGCATTTAAATCTCTTAATTGCGTGTTTTCAAGATTTTTTTTCCTATAAATAATCCCTTATTTACAGTTTTCAAACTCACTATTTACTTTTTTCCTCCTTTCGTGTAAAATCATTTTTTTTCTTAAAGCTTTCTCGTTTCTTCCCTTTTCAAATCCTTGTCTGTGAACATGGCTTCCCCATCTCAACAACAACAACAACCTCAACCCATCAACAATGAAGAAATGTTTCTTGATCCCCACAGAATGTTGAACACTCCATTTGAAAATCTTGAGGTTCTCTGTGAGTTTCTTGTTGATTTTGAAAGTATGAGAGAAAATGGGCATGACCTCCTTGAAGAAGTATTGTTTCAAGGATGGTCTCAGTATTTCGATCTTTTGATTGGTCCAGTTTTTCCAAAACTGGTGAAAGAATTATGGATTCATGCATCAGCTGCTCAAAATCAAGTCACATCATATGTGCTAGGGAAGAAAATCATCATCACTAAAGACCTAATTGGAAAGCCCATTGGTCATGACGACAATGGAATCTAATGCACTGAAATGGCTGAAAAAGCTGGCTCTGACCTAGCTTCCGTTTCCAAAAATATTTTTATCTCTGGAAACCCTTCCAACAAAATCAAAGATCTGAAGGATCACTTCAGAATTTGGGCCAGATAATTCTGGGGTGCATTAACCATAGGAAACCGTCAAGTTCTACTGACTACATCAACATCGACCAACAGTATCTTCTCTACTTCATCGCCACAAAACAAAAAATTCATCTACCTCGTAGCTTGTTCAATCATTTGAAGACCAGCGTCAAAGAAACAAGAGAAGGAGAACGAACCAAAAGAGAATGAATTCCTCTAGGAAGGATCATCTCAGATATTCTGAGAGAAAACAAGTTGATCGACCATCTAAGTGAATCTAAGCTTGTAGATGATTTGAATCCTATTGTTGGGAAAACTCTGAATTCCAAAAATTTGAAGAAAATGAAAATCATTCCCTCTCTCAAGAAGAAACCCACATCTATGGTGAATGAAAACATTTCCATCAGAAGAATTCCCTTGGATGACTTTCCTCTGTTCTCAGATATTGATGATTCAATACCTGACATCATTTGCCATTATATGCAAGTCTGCAAAGAAAGTGGTACTGATCCAAATCTCAACATCTGAGATCTTCACCAACAATCTGCCAATGTTGCTTTTGGAAAATCTAAGAAGAGAAAAGCAGCTGATGAGGAACTTCTCAGAAGCAACCCAAAGCCGTCAAAAAGAAAGGTAACTTAATGTTTGTTTCTTTTATTGAACCAGTATTGACACCAACATCTGTTTCCACTCCTTCCTCTCCTTCCAAAAATACCATACCAGAAAATTCACCTAAAACCCTTGATGATTTTGACATTGAAATTGATACCTTTGTTCCCACAAATGAACCTGTAACCACTCCTCAACCAGAACTTGCAAAAGTTCTGTCAGATATTGAAACTTTTGATTCCACCATTGAAACCCAACCAGAAATTGCCATCTCTACTACTCCATCGTCTACTTTTTCTCCTCAAGCAGATAATCCAAACGAAACTTCTAAGACACATCCCAAAGCTACCACCACTTCTACCCCATTAGAAAATCCTGCTTCCCAACCAGAAAATCCAAAAGAAACTTCTGAGCCACAACCAGAAGATACCATCACTACTAAACCATTAGAAATTCCTACTCCTCAATCAGAAAATCCAAATTAATCTTGTGACTTCCCACCAGAAACAAATTCCACTATTCTTGGCATCACCGTTCCTCTCAATTCTTTTCAATCTGATCCCAACACCTTCACCATTCCAGCTTTAACATCCCTTACAATTCCAGAAATTCCATCTCCATATGAATCCACACCACTAAATTCTCCAAACTCTCAAATCGTCCTCTCTAATTCCCCATCTCCTAAGAAATCTCCAAATGATCCCCACAAAACCATTGTTGATCTATATACTTGGAACTATCTTCTGAGTGCACCAAACAATGTAGTAGTTCCCAAACCAAAACCCCAACCCTCCCAAGCAGATGTTGGTGATTCTTTAGTGATTTTTGGAACAGAAATACAAGCCTGGGTTGACTCTCTGAAGCAGGCTTCTGTGGATAATCTAAACCCAACGACATCTGACTCCGTCTGGAATTAGTTCAGAAAATGGTTTATGTCTGAATCTAAGAGGCAGAAGGAGATTTGTTATGGTCTGGCTCAACATAAGTTTGGTGAATGGCTGAAGATGTTTAAAGAACATGTTGCTCGGTTTAAGGATGCCCACAATCTGATTTTGACAAATGCTCTATGTGAATCCATTGCAGCAGAATCATCTCTCTAGAAGGAAAAGTCTCAACCTTTGGTTATTTTTCAAGACAAAGGAAAATCTGTTGCTGCAACCTCTGAGGCTCCTGCGACTAAGTCTCTTGCTACTGCTGAAAGGGATGCTTCTCCACCTTCTTTTGTTATTCAAACTTTGGAAGCCTTAAAGAAGGAAAATGAGGAGGTCATAAAAATATTGGACAAGCAAGATGAAATAAACCAAGAACTCAAGGAGATGATGGGAAAACAAGAAGCTTCTACATCTGAGATCAAAGAGATGCTGAAAGCACTGTTCACAAGACTTGCTACGCCTTCTTAAAACTCTGCTTTCTTTATGTTTTTTTGCTTCTGCATGTTTCCCTTTCTTTCTGTTCTTTGTTTATGCATATTTTCTTCTGTACTTTGTTTTATTTCATCAATGCAATTAGTTTCCTTTTGTTATGTTTATTTTATACAAACATTTGATTTTTGATTTTTGACAAAAAGGGGGAGAACGTAAGATATTTTGAACATCATAGTTGCTGATAGACTAAGTCTCAAACATTATGATATCACTTTTGATTTCTTTTTTTGTCTAAAAGCTTAAACAAGAAATATTAATTCTGGAAATCAACTTGGATTCATTAGAACCCTCATCATACTCTGGATGAAACTCTTTAGGGAAGTACAACAATGTATTTAAACTTATATGAATATTAAACTCAGGGGGAGACCTCTCCTTTTCAAAATATTTATGTTTTTGTCATCATCAAAAAGGGGGAGATTGTTAGAACATGGTTTGATTCTACACCTATCTTAGAAGTTTTGATGATAACAAGTATTGTTGACGACGTTTATGTTCTGACCCTGTTCAATAAATATTTTGTTTGAAACATTGTTGTCTCCTAATTTGTTATTAAAGTATGCAGATGATGTTCTGATCCTGAATGTAGAAGGAGAACAAGTTACAAATTTGAAGATATAAGAAGTTCTGGTAATTTGTAAATGAAATTCTAAAGCTCTCTTCAAGACTATCACGTTCATAAGAAGAAGTTATGATTATGATAAAGCTTCTGAAAGCACCATGCTGCACTATAATATTTGATTCCTATATGTTAGTTGCTTAGCTTTGATTCTGATGCATTACAAAACTCAAATGGAAATACTCAAAGTAACGGCTGTTTCCAGACATGATCTATATTTAAGGAAAGGAGCACTTATTGCATTTATCAACATTCTTTTTACAAACTCTGATGACTCTCACCGGTTCAAAAGCAACGCCTATATAAACAAGTATCATCTCCATGTTTCGTTGCCGAATATTTCTCACGCAAAAACAACGCTCAAGATTTCATCTCAAATTACTTAAAGTTGTTTTATATTTTCATTGAGTCTAAATAGTGTATACATCAAAGTTGTGATATAGCTTTTAAGAAGCACTGTAAACACATATCTTTTCTGTAAGTTGTTGATACCTTGAGAAACCAAGTTGTGGTTTATCTCAAGAAGACAAAGGCAATGGTCTTTGTGATTTGTAATCTATTCTTGAATAGTGAATTCAGACCTCGTTGAGAGAGGCAAATCACCTTGATGGGTGGACTGAAGTAGTTTGAGTTCAAACGAACCAGGATAAAAATAACTGTGTCAAATTGTTTTAATTTAGAAAAAATCAATTCAAACCCCCATTTCTTGTGTTTCTCAACCTTCATGTATATCCAACACTGCATAAATAAAAACACCCAAATAATTAAAAAAAATCTAATAAATTATAATATACATGTAACAAGCTCGGGTAACCAACAAGTTTCCTGGTGTCAGGACGAGATGCAATATCAAGTGTCGTGTACATCATCGTCAAGGCCGCCACTCCACAAGCCCAACATGGAGTGTCAAGGGCGTTGAATAGAGACAGGTATCAAACATTTATATAAACTCCAGACTTGTCCGTAAAGAGAGTATATGCTACTAGATGTAGCATGTACGCCCTAGCGGAAGCCTGACACCTCTCTGCCTCCACGTACTCTTTATAAGTACTCCTCAACCAAGACATCCGAAGATGAAATCCCCAAGTCTCATCAAACTCACGTAACACCTCCATCCCATCAACCTCCAAAGCATCCATAACCATGCGTACTGCTGTCGCCTGGTCCTTATAAACTGGTGTTAAAAACATACTAGCAATCAAAATGTGAAAGAGGGCATCCACATCATCTAAAGTCACAGTCATCTCCCCAAATAGAAGATGGAAAGATGATGTCTACGGGTGCCACCTCTTAACAAAAGCTGATAACAAGGAGGCGTTCAACATCGTCAAGGAGCATCCAACAAAGTCCAACAACTGGAAATCCTCAACTATCCTCCTCACCTACTTAGGCATCAGACTCTCGGGGAAGTTCTTCAACTTCGACTCATGAGAAACGACCTTCAGCACTGGACACTCATGTAATAAAATAATATAATTAAAATAAATTATCATACATCAAATCGCGTAATAAAAAAAAATTGAGCATTTAAATAAAACTAATATTACATACCTCGCCCTGCCATATCCTACAAGCGACATGGTCCGTGTATCCCGTCAACACGGACATGTCAGAAGGTCCTTCAGGGAAACCTCAATCAGTGTGTACAGGTGGCTCTGTAGATGCAAGAGTATGTGTGTGTGTCTCAGCGGGGGACACCACGTCAACTCGTGCAACAACAACCTCAACTACCGACTCCTCAACTATGTGCTCCTCAACCACCCGCTCCTCAACCACCCGCTCCTCAACTACCGGCTCCACTGTAGGAACAAGAGTTTGATCTTCCACAATAGGAGTTTGAAGCTCCACCGCAAGAGTCTACACCTCCACAACAACAGTAGATGCTCTACCAGTCCGACGATGAGGTGCACGAAAACCTGTCACCAGCTGCTGCTCAGCCATCCATTTCTAGTGAGAATCGGTCGAAGGACGACGTCCAGTACATAGCTCTAAGGCATACGCCTCATCAGTAGCTCAAGCAACAACATCGACTCTATCAGTGGTTCGTTTCGCAATAGAATCGCCCCTGCCTTTGGTCTTCACTGCAAAATTTAAAAATATATAAGAAAATAATTTTTTTTTTTAAAAAAATTGAAATACCGAAAATTTCAAAATTTCCGTTATGATATTAGGCACCACAACTTTTAAATTTCTGGTATTATTGATAAATGATAATACTTGAAATTTTGAAATTTCCAATATGAAAATACTTAAAATTTTGAAATTTCTGATACAAAATATCACAAATTTTACAAAATATATCGTAAATCTTACTTGTTTTCACCAAATTTTCGATACGTCTTCGAAATTTCCGATATCATTAGAAAATTTGATTCTTCCCGTAAATTTGTAAAGATATAGTAATAAAAATTAATTGAATATCTTTTTTTTCTTCATAAATTTGACAGAGTGACATGTATAACGTAGAAGTGACAGATAAATTCTCCATCTATTTGTAAATTATATAAAATATAAGTCACACATTTTATTAATATATAGATTTATACGTCAATACTATATTACTTTAGTATATTACTTGTGTTGTCGATTTCTTTCGATAAAAAGAGAGAAACTTAACTCCACCCTCCCTCGAATTGAAAGTTAAATTCTTCTCCCCGCCACCTCTTCACCATCTCTAATATCTCACTGGAAAACGTCAAACATATCCTCTGTCGACAACAACATGCGTACGAGGTTTTCCAACAACCTTACCTCAATCCCCTCGACCAATCTCCGCCGCCTCATCTCCCATCTCTCCACCAACCCACCACCAATCAATCCCCCCCAACCCCACCCCTCCACACGCCTCTCTCAAACCCACGTCTTGCAAACCCTCTTAACCCTCAAATCCAACCCCAAATCCGCTTTCAAATTCTTCAAAACCGTTCGGAGAAAACGGGGATTCATCAAAACCGTTGATGTTTTCTGTTTACTCCTTCATATCCTATCCACCACCCCAAAAACTGTTAAGTATGTTCCAAATTTGCTTAATGTGTATGTTTCCAGTGATTCCACTCCTTCTGGGAAGATACTCGTTGAGCAGTTGCTTGAGTGTTCAGGAAAATATGGGTTTGGATTGGATTCCGATTCGGGTTCCGATTCACGGGTTTTTAATTATCTTTTGAATAGTTTTGTTAGAGCTAATAAGTTTACTGATGCTGTGGAGTGTTTTAGAGCTATGTTGGATAATGATTTGGTTCCGTGGGTTCCGGTTATGAATCTACTTTTGAGTTCGATGGTTAGGAGGAATATGGTTGTTAGTGCACGCGAACTGTTTGATGAAATGGTTGAGAGAGGGGTGTATGGTGATTGTTGTAGTTTGCATGTGGTTATGCGTGCATGTTTGAAGGAAGGGAAGTTTGAGGAGGCGAGGAGGTTTTTTGAGGAGGCTAAGGGGAGAGGGTTGGTGGTTGATGCGGCTGTGTATAGTTTTTTTGTTCAGGCGGTTTGTAAGATGAAGGATTTGAATTTGGCGTGTGGGTTGTTGAAGGAGATGAGGGAGATGGGGTTGGTGCCGTCTGAGGGGACGTATACGGGTGTCGTTGTTGCTTGTGTGAAGTGTGGAAATGTTAAGGATGCGTTGAGGGTTAAGGATGAGATGGTGAGCGTTGGGTTGCCTGTGAATGTAGTTGTTGCAAGAAGCTTGATGAAAGGGTATTGTGTAAGAGGAGATGTGAATCTTGCGGTGCAGATGTTTGACGAGATTGTTGAAGGTGGTGTTGCTCCTGACGTGATTATGTTCTTGAATTTGATTGATGGGTTGTCTATGATTGGGAATATGGAGAAGGCGTATGAGTTTTACACTCAAATGAAAGTTATGGGAATCCAGCCAACTGTCTCGATTTTGAATTCTCTGTTGAAAGGATTCCGGAAACAGAATTTGCTTGAAAATGCATACGGATTGCTTGATGAGGCGGTTGAACTTGGTATTGCTAATGTTGTTACTTATAACATTGTTTTAATGTGGCTCTGTGAATCCGGTAAGGTTGACGAGGCTTGTAATTTATGGGACAAGATGATGAGTCAGGGTATTACACCTTCATTAGTTTCTTACAACAATTTAATACTCGGTCACTGCAAAAAGGGTTGCATGGATGATGCGTATAGTGTTTTGAATGATATTCTTGAGAGTGGTTTGAAACCGAATGTGGTTACATACACTCTTTTAATAGACGGTTTCTTCAAAAAAGGTGATTCCGAGAGAGCCTTTGTTGTGTTTGAGCAAATGAAGGCTGCGAATATTGCGCCTACAGACCATACATTTAACACTGTTATAAACGGCTTGTGTAAAACTGGCCGGGTGTCTGAGACACATGACAAGTTGAACAATTTCATCAAGCAGGGTTTTATTCCTACTTCCATTACTTATAACGGCATCATAAATGGATTTGTCAAGGAAGGTGCGATTGAATCTGCAATGTCTGCCTACCAGGAGATGTGCCAAAATGGAGTATCTCCTAATGTTATCACTTATACTAGTTTGATTGATGGATTTTGCAAATGTAATAAGATTGGTCTTGCTTTGGAAATGCATAATGATATGAAATACAAGGGTATGAAATTGGATGTTACTGCATATAGTGTTCTCATTGATGGTTTCTGCAAAAGGCAAGACATGGAAAGTGCAAGCAAATTTTTCGCCGAACTTTTGGACGTTGGTTTGACTCCAAACAAAATTGTTTATAACAGCATGATTAGTGGCTTTCGACACTTGAATAATATGGAAGCAGCACTTAACTTGCACCAGAAAATGATAGAGAATAAGGTTCCATGTGATTTGCAGATATATACCTCATTGATTGGCGGCCTTTTGAAAGTAGGTAAATTGAGTTTCGCATTAGATCTTTACTCAGAGATGCTTTCCAAGGGTATCGTACCTGACATTGTCATGTATACAGTTCTAATAAACGGACTCTGTAACCATGGACAACTAAAGAACGCAGACAAGATTCTAAAGGAGATGAATGGGAATAATATTACTCCTTCGGTTCTTGTATATAACACTTTAATTGCTGGAAACTTTAAAGAGGGTAATCTGCAAGAGGCTTTTAGACTGCACGATGAGATGCTTGATAAAGGTCTCGTGCCTGATGATACTACGTATGATATTCTTGTAAATGGAAAACTCAAGATATCACATACTCTTGCTGGAGCTTAATTCAAATAAATTCTATTACAAATGAGGCTTGAAATTGGTCCAATCTTCCATTGTTTACAATGCACCACCGACACTTAAGATTGAAGACATGTTCAGTATCCGACACTTGTTAGGGTTGGGCACCGACACATGTGTTCGCAATTTTAAAATTATAACCGGTCTGTCGCAATTTTGTTATCATAGGAAGAGTAAGTTCTATCAGTTAGATTATTTCTTTGGCAAGAGAATAACAATGTCATGGCCAGATATTGGGCAGAGAATGAAGCTTTTTGGTAGCATCAGTTTCATATAGCTACAGTGTGGCACAGATTGTGGCTATTCAGGTGTGATCTGAACAGTCTTATTGTTTCGTTTTATATATGGATTACATTTTTCCTTTCATTTTGTATGAGAGGAAATGTTCTAATTTCTTTTGTTTGATGTTCTTGTTTTAGTGAGTGATTGTAACATATGGATTATTGTATTAATCATATTGGTTTTAGCATTAGAAATGTGGATTATACAATAAATTTCAACAAAAATATATTTATTTTAATACCAGAACAATAAGGAATGTGGTTGTATAACTAAGAAATATATTTATTTTAATACCAGAACAATGAGGAATGTGGTTGTATAACTAAGTCTAACAGGAAAAAAATGATGAAAAAGCTATTTAAATTCGCCCACCGTGGGGCTCGAACCCACGACCACAAGGTTAAGAGCCTTGCGCTCTACCAACTGAGCTAGACGGGCTTGATGAAGATTCACTCAACCAAAGAAAATTAATCCCTGATAAAATTCACAATTGTCAATGATATTCTGAAAAATAAGCTACTATTAATTAACTTCTCTTCTAATGATTTATCAAACACACTTGTGAAAATATTCAATAAAAAATTAAGAGATTGAGACACCTTAAATAAATAGTTTGAATACAACTAAGTCACTTTGCTTAACCGATTTTTCAACAAAGATTGATAAATATTTCATACTTGTAAATAATAATTGAGGTTAGAAGTGAAATGTACATAACTAAGAGAAAACGTATTATTATTTCAATACCGATCTCATAAACAAGCTAAATCCAACACTATTTCCTTAAGTAGATCATGAAAAATCATGTGATCCACCTCTAAACCAAAACATTCATCATAAAATTGAATGTTAACCCACCCATCATTTTTTGCTAAATCCCCACTTACATGATCATCTATCTTTTGGCCAACTTTATATCCCAAACACAAAGACTTACTCATAAGATTCCATACTTTATGAAGAATATGACACCCTACTCTAGAAGGGTAACCATATGACCTACCATAAATTTCCAACATTGTCTCATTAATCAAATCAAACAATAAATGATGATTACATTCACCACTTCTTTTACCACAAAATTCAGGATCATTTTCCATTTCTTCATATAGTAATGGATCAAGTGGAGTGTCTTTAGAATGCCATGCTGAAATGCTTTCATTACTTGTGAATCCAGATATTTCAAGAACATATTTCACATAGTTAAACTCTTCTTTGAGTTTGGCGTCCACGTGAATTTGAGGAATGTCATAGTTCAACTTCTTGGTTGGAATCTCAATTTTTTGAACCACATTGTTCGGTTTATCGCCATAATCCAACTTAGATATTGAACCTATCAACATTGGTTAAAAAAAGTTAGTAACTACAATCTACATCCAGGATCGTCTTTAAAAACGTGTAAGGAGGGCTATTATTTGTCACAGTTAAAATATGGCCCTTTCTATTTGGCTAGAGTTCAACTTAGGTAAATTTATGCAGAGCTTCAAAAACTTAAGACGGGTCATGCTGCAACTACAATTGAATTGGACACTATTTATGCTATAAGTACTTATAATCTCATAAATCATGAATATCGTACCTGATGATTTCACAATATTACTGATCAGCAGATCATTTTTATCTATAATGACATGAGTTTCCGGAGTAAAATCAGAAAAATCTCCCTTTTGAGAAGCATAGGAAAAAGATTGAAGATCAGGTAATGAAAGAATTCTTTGAAGAGGTATCAACATTCTCAACGGCGAATGTGCCCTTTGTTTGTCTAGTTTTAGTTTCTCTGAATGAGAGGTTCTTGCTTCTGTTTTGAAGTTGTTCTCGAGCATTTTACAATAACTATCGAGCGGTTCTTGAAGAGACACGCTCCTTCTTATAGAGCTTACTGTCCTTCTTATGAAACTTTTGTGTTGAACTTCTCTTTTAGTATTAGGATCTGTCAATTTCTTCAAAATTTCATTCTTCAATTCATCTGATATCCTTTGGCCTTGAGGAAGTTTATGAATGACCGAATCCATTGCAACGCGAATCTTTTCTTTACCGCTCTCGCCAGTTACATGCTCAATTTTTTGTTTGAGACTATTTTGACCCTTTGCTGATACTGAAGAAAACTTAACATCTCTTACTATAATAACAGCTTCATTCATATTGAAATTTCCATTTACTCTTGCTTTTGCTACCGATGGCATGACCTGTTCACATGTTGTTCTTGATGACACGGATGGAACCGGCTTTTTTGTTTTGTTTTCGCTGTATAATCTTTGGATCCCTTTTGTTTTAGATAACGAGTAAGGAAAAGGAAATGATTCAGACCTATTTAATGTCATTTTTGCTCTTTGCAAATGCTGTTGTTTATGAAAGTGATAGACTAAAGGAAAAACAGGATCGTGACAAAATGTTAATAATATTTTCTTGTTCATATTGCTTGTTTCCAAACCACCAACAAAATGCTTGCACAGATGAGTGGAAACTCCAAATAAATGCTTCCTTGCATAACTTTCCACTCTATGCTTCTTTTTATCATTTACTTGTGACACAAGTAAGTCATTTTCCGTATGTTGATGATGCTTGCAGCATAAGTTACATTCCGAGTAATCGCTGCTAGATGTAGAAGAATCACATTGTGAACATCCTTTTCCATCTGAAGAATGCGGTGTCACCTTTTCCTCAACCTGTCATGCTTCAAATTAGATGCTACTATTAGAAGACACATTCGAAGACTAAGCTAACTGGCGCAAGACACATTTGATGACCAAACCGACTAACGATAGACATATTTTAAGATATTTTTGTAATTTTGATTAATTTGAAGACTATAGCTATAGCAACAATGTCTAATATATTTAGAGACCAAAATTTATATTTACTCAAAATAAAAACTTAGAGCAAGCAAGAGGGAATATAAACCAAAGTCGAACGACGAAAATAATAACATGATGGTTAGAACTTACATTTAAGTTGCTTAACTTTGCAAGGCTTAGGTTCTTCCTTTTGTAACAAGAGAAAGCTCCATCCCTTTGTGCAAGTACAGTTCCTGCAAATGAGATTAAGTAATAAGTTTTCAAATATGTGAAGGAAATGACATCTTTAATGTCTTGCATTAGGGCCGTCTTTAATGGCGTACGTGCAAGATAGGGTTCCGCACAAGACCTAAAATTTGACAAGTTTAAACCGCAGATAAATAGAATCTCCTAAACTATTTGTCTCAGTTAAACCGTGATAAAATAAGATTTGTCATACTTAAACTGTTGTTTACCTACACAAGACATCTGAAAAGTTGAGACGGCTCTGTCTTGCACAATTTTTTATACGAGTTACATGTTCACTTGTAAATTTCATGCAACTCTTACGTATATTATGTATTCAGAGACATATAAACACAGTCGACTGAACACCATGACCGAATTTCACACGTTCTTTGTATCGGTTTTCTTTTAAACCATGGTTGACATTCTAACATACGAGACATGAAATTGTGCTAACCTGTAACACTTGTTTCGCCATCGTCACAGTTGTTGTATGTCTGTCTTTTTTGTATGAAATGGTGACATAAGGGATGGTGCTTAATAATATGATAGAGGCTTTTACTATACTCAGGATGAGAATCAGAATGCTTCTGCCTTCCCATGGTTCACAAGATTCACCTTTTGAAATGATCACCATTCAGATCCTGCTACAAATTTGGAATAAAATATCAAAACAATAATGGATGGAAAAAAATATACTCAGATTTCATGCAAAATCAGAAGAAATAATTTTTTAAAATTATTATAAGAAATCTAAAACACAAAATGTTAATTACTAATTCCTAATTGTAATCCAAAAGAAAACAAGATTGTCATAAATACAAGATTGTAATAAATAAACATTTACTTTTTTTTCTATGTTCTTTTCAAAATTTGATTGTTCATTGCTTGTTTCAGAATCGTTACCTTTTGGAAGAGAAAATAAAGGTTGATGATAGGTTTGTTTTATGAAATACAAAGTCAAAGATAACATGTATTTGTCACCAATGTTATCGGTTTCTTAATTATCTCTATTTCTTTGATTCTATTTTTATTTGTTTTTACTTGGCCTATAAGTTTGATTTGTATTTATAAAATGTTATGACATATTTCATGTATATCAAAAAGAATTGATAGTGTAATTAACGGGTAAATTTTATATGTAACAATTAGTTTTTCTAATGAAATTTTTCATTTTTTATTAATATGTCACTTTACAACTTTCACACTATTAATAAAAAGAGAATGATATTTATTTACGAAAATATAAAAGATATTTTATAATGTCAATTAATCACAACCGTTAAATTTTTATAAGTTGTTGTAATCACATGTAAAATATAAAATATAATGTATGAATGATTATGATAAAGTATTTTATATTGACAGAGTATAAAAAAATATAATTATTTTTTATTTTATGTTAAATATTGCAAATTTTCTATTTTATAAATTTATAAATTATTTTATAATTTAAATAAATTGCTAATACTATTTTTCCTAGTATTTAATACTTTTTTAATTGCATTCAAATATTGTATGACTTTACAAATGTACCCTTCAATAATTATATTGAAAATCAAAATAAAAAAAATGAAAGAAGAAAGAAAAATAAATAATAGAGGAAATATCAGACAAAAAATTATTAATGATGTATTGAGATTATAAAATAAGTTATAATTTGAGATAAATATTTTTGGCAAAATATAGGTATTAATTTAGGACGGAGAGAATTCCATAATAATAAGAGTTAGTTGCTTGGTTAAGTTATTAGGAGCTATTTTAACTAACTCTTAACAACTTTAAAAAAGTTAACAACCTTAAATGCACCAAATATAAATTTCTTATTTACAATAAACTATAAAATTAGTATCTCCTAATTAACACTATATTTTATAAAAAATGTTTATTATTTAAGATAAATTCTAAAAGTGTATTAGTTATATTTAAAAATTTAAAACTATTACTTCTTGATAATAATAAGAGTTATCCTAACTAACTCTCAACAACCTTAAACAAGTTAATATCCACCTAATAAACTAATAATAAGAATTGCTTATCATTTATTTAGTTAACAACCACGTCACAAACAATTTTAATAATAAAAAAGTCAGACCAACGTTATAAATAAGAAAGTCAGAGTTTTTTTTTTAAAAAAAAAATTGCGACGTGACACACGCGTTGCTATATAAAAGAAAAAAAATAAATCAAACCAAATATGGAACGCTTAGTTGGAGGGAGGTTTAAAATTTTTTGAATTTTGGTTGTAAAGTTATACCCACGTTGCTACTTTTTAGATAGAAAATAAATCTGACTTTGACTTGATTGATTACAGGGTGATAGACTGACCAATTAAATTTATTTGTCGTTGGGAGTATAGCGACGTGATTCTCACGTGGCAAGGTTGCGACGTGATATTCACGTCGCCACGTGGCATATAAATCTCAAAATTATAACGCACCCCTATCAGAAACCATATACCGTTTGATTTCTTCTTCTTCTTCCTTTCCTTTCCTTCTCTTCTGCGTTTCATCACTGTAATTTCCCCAAAAAATTTTCCTTCTCCAATTTTGGTTCAAAGTATCCTTGATTAGAATTCCAATATCATATAAGGTAATTATATGTTGTCTAATTTTAATTTTATGTATTCTATATTTATTTTGGTAATAAAAATTTAATGAAATTTGTTTTGTTTAAGTTGTAGAATCTTGAAGAAGAACATCAAGAGAGATATATACAAGAAGAAAACGATTAAGTGAAGGATATACAAGAGGTATTTATGCAATTTTTTTATATTGTATTCTGTTAATTTCAATTAATTTTTTTTTAAATTTTTTTAGTTTTAGGTTAGTATTATAGGTTAGTATTTAAAAACAATTTAAAATTAGAATTTTCATATATATATATATATATATATATATATATATATATATATATATATATATATATATATATATATATATATATATATATATATATATATATATATAAATGAAAATTTAAATATATAGTAAAATAAGATTTTTTAAAAACAAAAATTAATTTTTTTTATTATATATGTATGTTAAAACATAAATTTAAAATCAAATTTAAAAACAGAATATTTATAGTAAAAACAAAAATATTTAATATATAGTAAAATAAGAATATTTATTTATATGTTAGTATATATAAAAAAAACAAAAATTTAAAAAAAAGAAAATTAAAATCTTATTTTTATAGATGTATATATATGTTAAAACATAAATTTAAAACAAAATTTATATTTTATTTATTATAGTAGTTTTAGTTTATATTTATATGTTATATTAAAATAAGAATTTATAAAAAACATAATTAAAAAAGATATATTATATTATTGTTGTAATATTATTGTTATATATATAATAAAATATATATATATATATATTATTGTTTTTTGATATTATTGTTATAGTAGTTAAAGTAAAAGTTAATACTTTAATATATATTTATATGGTACATGTTTAATTGTTAATTAAACAAAATTAATATTTTTAAAAATAGTAATTAAATAGTATACGATTAAGAATATTATTAAGTTGATTAATATTTCTAATGAAAAAGACAATGATCGCATAAATGTGCAGTATGGAATATTATCGGTATTATCGGAGTTGGATGTACGATAGAACATATCCAGGAAGAAGTGGACTTAAACCCAATTTTATAGTAGGAGTTGATGGCTTTATCAAGTAGGCGTTTGCTCAGGAATGTTGTCGAAGCGAAGGAGGGGTTAGGTGTCCCTGTCTTAAATGTGAATGTAGACAAATAATTAGTGACTCAGAGGAAGTAACATGTCATTTGCACATAAGGGGTTTCATTGAAAATTATTGGGTTTGGACGTATAATGGTGAAGAACTGCCGGGTAATGTACCAGAGACTAGCAACACGCATGCTTCAAGTAGTCGACCGTTTATGGAGTATGAGGAGAACTTTAATCTGATCGGTGAGATGGTTGAAGATGAATACGCCGTTGTTTAAGGGGTCGTCAGACTCAAAGCTATCAATGTGTGTGAGATTATTGGCCGCCAAGTCAAATTGGAATGTTTTTGATCAATGTCTGGAACATTTCGCAAAAATGATATTGGACTCGAGCGCTACGAAAGACAACTTGCCTACCAGTTATTATGATGCAAAGAAGTGGGTGTCGAAGTTGGGTTTAAAAGTAAGAAAGATTGACTATTGCATTAACGGTTGCATGTTGTTTTATGACAATGAGTTTGGTACTCAAGATGGATCGTTAGAGGAGTGTAAGTTTTGTAATAGTCCAAGATATCAAGTTCGCATTAGAGCCGTTAACAGCAAGCAAAAGCGTGTAGCAGTAAAATCCATGTTTTATCTTCCGATAATACCAAGGTTAAAAAGAATGTTTGCTTCAATGCACAATGCAAGTCAAATGACATGGCATCATACAAACCAAACAAGTTCTGGCACTATGCGACATCCATCTGAAGCAACTCGATTTTCAAAAATCGTTTAAATTTGCAAAAACTAGTGAAATCGCCACCTAATTTTATTTGTTCTAAAAAAGAACGGGAAAATATAGATAAAATCCCACAGATGCGGATAAGGCGGTCTACGACCAAAAACATGGAATCGGGAGTCGGTTATGTAAGGGGAAGGTATTAGCACCCCTTACATCCATTGTACTCGATGGGACCCATTTAGTTCTATGCGTTTGTGTGTGTTTATTACTAAGTTATGAATACCAAAAGAAGAAAAAGAATTTGTTTATTATTATTTTGAGTTTGACACGGTTTCAGAACCGTGTGCCTATGTATTCCCTTGTGCAATGGGAAATTCAAAACTCTGTAGTTCCTCTCAAAAATGTTTTAAATTGGTTGTATTGATTTTATAAGAAAAATCGTGCATTAGACATTTCAAATGCTTGAACTTGGACTTGTTTAGTTTGTTTGAAAATCTTTAAGTCCACGTCCGTGTTTGAAATGACTATTGCACACTCTTTGTCGGAAAAGAGTTTTTATAATCGCATATGAGCAAAAAAGAGTTTGAATGAGTTGAGTTGATTTTTAAGTGGGTGAAAAAGTACCGAACAATAGGACTAACGTCTTACGATTCAAATACTAGAAACCCGAGGAACTAATGCTCGAACGAGTCGTCTATCACCCCAAAAGGTTTTCTTGAGAAAAAGTGAAGTGAAACGAGTTTCACGTTATTTAGAAGTCTTTAAGCAACTGGTCTAACGTCCAACGACTTAAAGACTAAGAGTTCATTTGGGACAAATTTTTAAGCAATTGGTCTAGCGTCCAACGACTTAAAAAACTTGGATTTTATTATGAAAAAGTTTTTGAAAATGCACTCGACGTTGGATCGAGGTTTGAAATTTTATTATGAAAGTGTTTTTGAGATACGTGCTGAGATGAAGTATGGAATCGGGTTACGATTAATCAAGTATATGGATTTGATTAACCTCGTGAGGATAGGTGCTCATATCCCCAACCATGAGACCCTGGTGCATGGTAATTGGTATATAGACCAATGTTGTTTTCGGGTCATGATTGATTAAAGCAACAAGGGCTTTAATCAATCTCGTGAGGATGGCCATGCCCATCCCCAACTATGAGACCCTTTAAGAAATCGGCATATGAGCCAATCAGGATGGAATCGAATTAATTTTAATGTTATTTAGGTGCGAAGTGTACAATGGTGTGAATAATGCAAGACAAACAGATAATCATCACACAATACAATTGGAAATTTAAATAGTTATTAGAAGCGATTTTTCCTATTTGATAAGAAATCGACTAATAGTTTAATCGATAAATTATCAAATAAGAGCTATCAGAACTAATTATTACTTAGTACATCGCACAAAATATTATTTACATAAAAATAAAATAATTGAAAAAAAGGTGAAGGTTTAGAAATAGCCTGTATGACGCGAGTCTGAGCGGTGCAAAAAGAAAACCAGAGGCGATACTCTTGGGCCCAAATAAAGGGCCCAATGAGCCTTCAGAAAACTTCATATGGAGCGTCGTTGATCAGAAAACCGAAACTTGAGGCACACGGCAGTGATGATAGCACAGGCATATTGCGAGGATAATATAGAGAAAAAAGAAAAAAAATGCTAGAAATTTCCTATTAAACAAAAGTATCTAACTAACATTATTATTATTATTTTATATTTTTTAGAAGTATACTAATTATTTTATTGATTAAGAAAATAATAATAATCATCATTAATTAAGAAAATAATAATAGTTATTAATAATAATAATAGTTAATAATAATAATAATAATAGTTAGTAATTATATTAACAGTTAGTAATAATAAAAAAGTAATAATAATAATAGTTATTAAGTTAGTAATTTAGGAAAATAAATAACAATAGTTAGTAAATTAGTAATTTAGAAAATAATAATAATGATTATTAAGTTATAAAACACTAATTCTAACTATTAAAAACAAAAAAACAAAAAAAACACAACACTCAAAGTTTTCTCACATGACTCAATCGATTCCTCTCTTCAAACGTGATATTCATCTGTAACCCAGAAATCCCAAATCGCTCTTCCTCACCGTTTTCACGATCTCTCCGCCGCTCTCTCTCGACCTCACAGGCTCTCATCGGTCTCTCTCACTCTCTGGAAACTGAAAGGGGCCGCGATTTCGTACCCATCATCTTTCTCGAACGCTCTTGGACGGAATCCTAACTCTACCGATTCTGTTTGGTTTGGGTTTACTTCTTCATTGTTTGATGTTTCTAATGTTGGATACCATTGATTTTGCAGATCTCACCTGATTTTGGCCGAAACTGGAAAGGAAACCGGAACCTCGATGTTGGATTCGGGTGAGATCGTTATGAAATTTTCTCTCTTCTCTCTATATCAGAACTGTTTATGAAACTGCTTTTTTCTGAAGGGTGTGTTAGGGAAGATGATGAATAGGTTAGGGTTTTTTCTCGTTCTGTGCTGGTTATAGTTTTTGAACTTTCTGGTTTTTCAATGTTTGTTATCTTTTGGAACTGGTATGGCCTGCTGGTCTTTTGAATAGATACCCACCATGGTTTTTTCTTGAACAGATACACACTATGGTTTTTCTTGAACAGATACACACACTGGGTTTTGTTTTTTTTTTTAATGTTGTTATATTTTTGAGCTGGTTGTATATAGAACAGATACTATCTCTTGGTTTTTTTTTTTGTTTTCTAAGGTTGGTTCCCTTTGAACTGGTATATGCCTCTATTTTTTTAACAAATGCCCACTATGGTTATATTTCTGTTGTCCTTTTTTTACTGCTGGCTTGGTCTTTAGAACAAAGACAGATGCTATACTTTGATCTGAACAGAACCTGCTTTTCTCTGATTGGTATCCCTGCTGCCATGTTTACATTCTGATGTTGGTTTACCTTATGGTTTACCCACCTGAAGCAAATCTCCTTTTTTTGATCCTTACCTCATTAAGTGGTTAAAATCTGAACAGATACCTCTCTTGATTCTTGCTTAATATTGGTCCTGTTATCCCTTTAATGTAAATTCCAACTGTCTTTCCTTGGAACTTAATTCTGTTGCAGTCTGTGGTTGCTTGTAATTAAACTCACTTTCCTCTTTTGGATAAGTCATTGTGTTATTTAAAATTGACCCTTGGCATTTTGTCATTTCGTGTACACATCCTCGCTATGGTGAAAAACATTCACATTGTCTTGATAACCAAGTAATGGGGTAAAATGTACATTCTTTGCCGACTGTTATGCTCTCTTCTTGACTGTTATGCTTTTGAAATATGTTGAATTTGACTTTATATTTTTAGCTGAACTGAAATTTTTGGAACTGTTTGCCAAGCTGTTGGTCTGTTGGGAAAAAATGATGTGTTATCTGATTTTCTGCTTTATACCTCCCTTTGTGAACCAACAACGAAAGTTGTTGTGATTTGCAATAGAGGTAGTGGTCGATGAAGGAATTTTAATTTTGAGGCTTTTAAAACAATTAACCTTACAAACCTGATTCCCTAACACAACCCTCATGATGAGTTCGAAAAGAATGTTTGGTTTTCATATGAATTTTGTTTCGTTTTGTAACTGCTAACTTATGTTCTTGTTTTTTGTTTCATGAATGGCGGCAACGGTCAAATGGCGGTGAAGATGAAAAGGAGTACCCGTATGTGAAGAAAAGTTCGGAGAAAGACAAATACGCTCAGACAAACTTCAGAAGTTGTAGCATTATATTAGGACACCTTAGAAACTTGTAGAGTTATGATATTTTGTACTTTTTTGTAACTTGTAATTCAAAATTGTAATGGAATTTTAATGAAATAATAGTAAGAACTTCTTTCCAACATTGAATCTTTTAATTCCAACTTTGTATCTTGAGATGAATGAATACCAATTATTTGCATAGTATTTCGATCGAATGGAAATCCATACAAAAAACAGAATTAATCCTAGCCCGAGTGCCTTTTGCTTGAAATGAGTAACATCTAATAAAAATTGAATGACTTCATGTAATTATATCTTGCTAGCAAATACACCAAGAACAACGTTTTTCCCTCCATCGAATTTAAATTCACCAAGTACCGAAGAAATTCTTTTAAAATTTAAATTCTAAAATAAATAATTATTTTCGAATTCAAGTTCTAAAACAAATAACCCCTTTTCGGACAAACAAATCCAAACAGTTCTTTTTCGAACCAAAAATTCGAAACCATTCCTCTAAAAAAATAATTCGAAACCTCTTGAATCTGTTTATTCTTAAATTGAATCAGTAACAAAATAAAACCTTCCTTCGAAACTCAACACAGTTTTTTTGAAAATTTCCCAGCGGAAATTCCTCTGAAGCCACAATAAACGAACATCTATGCTTGAAACAACGAGGTAGAATAAAGGGAAAATTTTGGGGTGCGACACCATCTAATGGTGAGGCATGGAAGCACTTTGGTCGGACACATCCAGATGTTGCTGAAGAACCTAGAAATGTCAGGCTTGGATTATGCTCTGATGGTTTTTCCCCATACGTGCAAGCATCGGGAAGTGCGTATTCTTGTTGGCCAATTATTGTAACCATTTACAACCTCCCTCCTGAGATATGCATGACAAAACCATACATGTTTTTGACTTGCGTCATTCCAGGCCCGCACAGTCCAAAAGCCGAAATTGATGTGTACTTACAGCCTTTAATTGATGATTTGAAGAGGTTGTGGATTGGAGAATGAACTTATGATATATCCCGTAAACAGAACTTTACATTGCAAGCTGCCTTGATGTGGACCGTTAATGACTTTCCAGCATATGGCATGTTGTCTGGTTGGGGTACGCATGGCAAAATGGGTTGTCCGCATTGCATGGGATACACCAAAGCATTTACGTTGGATAAAGGTGGGAAAAGCTCGTGGTTTGACTGTCACCGCAGATTCCTACCAGCAAATCATCCCTATAGAAGAAACAAGACAAATTTTAAAAAAGATGTACGAGAGAAAGATTTGTCTCCGCCTCAATTGCCACCAGGGGTTATAAGGAACCGAGTTTGTGAACTACCAAAATTTACAGATACTGGTAAAGCATGCCGAATTGAAGGATACGATGTCACCCACAATTGGACAAAAAGAAGTATATTTTGGGACCTCCCGTATTGGAAAGATAATTTGTTGCGCCATAATCTTGACGTTATGCATATTGAGAAGAACTTTTTTGATAATATATTTAACACAATGATGGATGTGACAGGCAAAACAAAAGATAATGAGAAGGCCATACAAGACATGGGAATTTGGTGTAATCGAAGAGAGTTGGAGTTGAAGCCTCAACCGAATGGAAAGTTATTAAAACCCAAGGCTTGTTTCAGTCTGACTTCCCAAGAAGCTGAAGCATTTTGTCGATGGTTAAAAGAATTGAGAATGCCCGATGGGTATTCATCAAATTTAGCAAGGTGTGCTGACCTTAACACTGGAAAGTTACATGGTATGAAAAGTCATGATTGTCACATTTTTATGGAACAATTGCTACCAATTGCATTTGGATCGCTACCTAAACATGTTCTTGATCCACTAACTAAAATTAGTAAATTTTTTAGAGATATTTGTGCGTCAGCTTTAAAAGTGGAAGACATCATTAAGTTGGACCAAAACATTGCACTCATTCTTTGTAAGTTGGAACAAGTATTTCCGCCTGGTTTCTTTGACTCCATGGAACATTTACTTGTGCATCTTGCATATGAAGCTTATCTTGGTGGACCTGTTCAATATAGGTGGATGTATCCGTTTGAAAGGTTCATGGGTGATTCAAAGAGATCGGTGAAAATAAAGCTAGAGTAGAAGGATCTATATGTGCACATTACTTGCATCGGGAGACATCACATTTTTGCAGTCACTATTTCAATCACTTGATGTTAACTCCTAGAATCATACGGAATCTTGTAAATGTCAACCAGAGGAGTCAATTCACCTTATCAGTCTTTGGGCTTCCAGGTCGACCTTCTAGAAAGAAGGGTGTGCATTGGTTGACCCAAAAAGAAATGTAATCTGCACATGTCCATGTCTTGATCAACTGTGATGAAGTTAAACCATATCTTGAGTAAGTTTACCCAAACTTTTTAACTCTGTTGACAATGTGTGTATACCAAACTTATTAAACTTATGGTGTGTGTTTTGTAGGGAATTTAACAATACCTATTTTCATATTGGTACAAATAACATCGTGTCATACATGCTCAATTTCCCTCATGGTTCAAGCAAACATTGTCTAGCGTTCTTGCACTAACTCCAGAAATACTCCATTTGAGAAACTTGGCAGAATGCCCTATCCAAAGCGCAAATCATTGGCACACATACTTCGTGAACGAATATAAATTTCACACTGAGGCATGGACCGAAGGGAAAAAAACCATAAATAGTGGTGTATTTGTAAAAGGAGTTATAGATGGCGGTGAAGACGACTTCTATGGATTTGTTAAACATATCTACGAATTGGTATACAATTACTTGGACTCGGAAAATAAAGTTGTCTTGTTTTATTGTGAATGGTATGATCCAACTAGAGGCACAAAAACAGACAAGTCATATGATACTGTTGAGATTCAAATGAACTGGAGATACAAAGAGTATGATCCTTTTATAATATCACATATTGTTAGGCAAGTTTATTATGTTCCTTATCCTTCATTGATATTTTCAGCCCCTAATGTCATTTCTTAATGGTCACTCAAGTGCAACAATTGTGTTAATTACTTTCAAGGACTCAATAAAATTTAGGTACCTAATTTATCTTGTTGATACTGCAGGAAAATTGTCTTGATTATATGAAAAAGTTATGAGGTTTCACTTATAGCAAACATCAAGACATTTATTAGGTGACATATTCAGATCAAATTGACTGTGGCAAAAAGAATGAATATGTTCTCTAGAAGCATCAACAAAAAATTCCGTTAATAAATAATGTTAATCCTCTTAGAAAGGTGTAAATGAAGAATAACGTTTTGATGTTATTGTTGTCACCTCTAACGAGAGACTAGTGTGTGGGGGTCAAATATAAGATTATAATGATTGAATTTTTAATTATCAATTGATTATAAAAAGTACAAGCTTATGTATGAGTGGAGATTAATTACTTCCGTAAAGACAATTATTTGGTTGCACACCGAAACAATCTCAACTATTAATTTAAGATTACAAAATAATAAAGGAAGGTCTGATCTAAACCATTCCAATTGTTTTATTTTTTTATTTTATGAAAAACCATTTCAATTGTTGATTTGACATTATATGATTTATTTATAGATAAAATTAGATGTCATTGATCTTGTAAATGCACCAAATCTAAATTTCTTATATATCGGGCTTAGGTTCCTCATATTATAAAATAAAAAATAAAAAATCCTTATATACAATGAACTATGAAGTTACTATTTCCAATTTAGCACTATTTTTTATAAGAAATATTTATTATTTAAGATAAATTTTATAAGTATTAATTATATTAAAGTTTAAAATAATTATTTTATCCGTCTTAAATTATATGATTTTTTTGGCCATTTTACGAGAATTAAAAAATTTAATTATTATTTTATAAAAAAATAAAATATTATATGATTTTACAAATGTACCCTTCAATAATTATATTAGAAATCCAAATAAAAAGAATGAAAGAAGAAAAAAAAATAATAGAGGAAATATCACACAAAAAATTATTAATGATGTATCGATAAAAAATGCACCATTCTTATACATAATGTTTTTCACTGTTTTCTCACACATATATTATTCTTTACTCAGGAAAAATGTTGAAGAAGTGGTCTGTACATTCCCAGATGCAACTTCTGTCTAGGGTAATCTTGATTCAGGCACATATATTTTTGCATCGACACATTGTTGGGGCAATCTGTGTTGCCTTTTGCATTCTACTTTGAAAGGTAATTTATTTTCAATTTTATATTTTTATTTGAATTTTTTTCATTAATGAACCATGTTTACTTGAAATTTGCATTTATTACGGTTAAAAATTGAAATACACCAACCGTTAACGTGGATATTTGTTGGTTAGTTATGGTTGCAGAGGACAAGCAAAGAAGTTTAATGGGAGATTTTGTTTCTGGCTTTTCGCTAATGCATTAGTAGGGTAAGCATAATATATTATTTCTGTTTATTTTTGTTTTGTTTTGTTTTCTTATTCCATGACATTTAAGGGTATTAATTAAAGATTATTTGAAAATTTGAAAAACTATAATTCGATCTTTGCCGTTAGGTCTTAGTTATTTTGAAGAATTACCCACTGTTGTTCAGTTTTATCAAATAGCGACGCCATGGCCACTATAGCGGATGCTAGGTTGTCAATAGTGCGCTATAATCCACTATAATGGTGCCACAAAGTGGTCAGTATTGTCGAATTTTGGCTCTTAGCCATAGACCACCATCCGCCATCAACAGCATTGCTGCTGTTGCGCTGTGATTTCTTAGTTTACCTAAAGTGAATTTTTAAATTTTTTTTCTAACAAATGATGGTCTCTTTATGCCAGGATAATAATGTCTCTAGGATTATTTTATTATGAAGAAAAAAATTTATTTTCAACTAGTTTTATTTTAAAAAATAGTTATATTTATTATTTCTTATTCTATACTTGGAATGATGAAATTGAAAAACTATTTGAAACTCATATTTACCTTTTATCTTGAAAAATGTATCAAATGTTAAATTAATATTATGAAATGTTGAAAGAAGAGATTTGGAAGAAGAAATTTAAACAATGAGGAAGTTTCAACATTGTGAGATAATGAAAAATATATATAAATATGATGAGAGGAAAGACATGATGAATGAGTAGGTGAGAAGAAATATATGGAGATATATGTGTTTGTTAAATAAAATGGGTTAAGAAATAAAAAAGAATTGATGAGAGATATGATAAGATTGTCAAAGATAACATTGAGAATGAAAAAGAAAGATAAAAATATGAATATGATTTTTTGTTGCACATGAAATGATGAACAACCATGTGGGAATTGGTTGGAATCTATAATAAAAAGACAATATTTAACCTCAAATTAGTAATATGTTTGAAAAATAACAAAGTGTAAAAGGGTGATTTCAGAACATCAACTTTTCTTATATTATAGATTATGAAATGTTGAAAGAAGAGATTTGGAAAAAGAAATTTAAACAATGAGGAAGTTTCAACATTGTGAGATAATAAAAAATATATATAAAAATATGGTGAGAGGAAAGACATGATGAATGAGTAGGTGAGAAGAAATATATGGAGATATATGTGTTTGTTAAATAAAATGGGTTAAGAAATAAAAAAAGTATTGATGAATGAGTAGGTGAGAAGAAATATATGGAGATATATGTGTTTGTTAAATAAAATGGGTTAAGAAATAAAAAAAGTATTGATGAGAGATATGATAAGATTGTCAAAGATAACATTGAGAATGAAAAAGAAAGATAAAAATATAAATATGATTTTTTGTTGCACATGCAATGATGAACAACCATGTGGGAATTGGTTGGAATCTATAATAAAAAGACAATATTTAACCTCAAATCAGTAATATATTTGAAAAATAACAAAGGGTAAAATGGTAATTTCCAGAACATCAACCTTTCTTATATTATAGATACCCATTCCTCGTGCCAATTGGAATAACTCACATTCCCAATTCACCTTAAGCTGCCTCAGTTTTGCTTCAATTTCACAAACCTTCCCAAGTCACCCTTGGAAGAACTCACATTTCCAATTCACGTTAGACTGTCTCAGTTTTGCTATGACCCATACTGTATTCAATTTCACTAACTTCTCAATTCACCCTTGCCCAGTGTGCAATCCACCAAGGACGTTTTTCTCTTGAACTCCCTTCTAAACTGACATGTCTGGATGACGGGGACTCCAGCGACAGTGGATTTTGGCCGTTCAATCCCTCCCTTGATTCGTCCTCAATTCTCACACCTTGTGGTTTCAAGAGCCTTATCCCCTCCCTTTTCCAAATAAGAGTTGGGTCTCTCCCATTAATCACTCAATAATTCCAACTCCCCTACTGTTTAGTCTAAACATTTACACTCAATATAATACTATCACTATACTTCTCTTAATAAATAACTGCTCACACATAATAACACATAACTGCTCTTAGTAAATATGATAATTACCACTTTGCTGCTCCTAATAATTTAAAAACTGCTACATAACATAACAGTCAGTTTTGATTAATCCCTAATGAGAGGTCTAGATCATGCAGTTAGAAATATTAGGTTTAGATCTTGATCAGACGTTCACACTCTCACTATCTGTTGTTCCTTGCAAATCAGTGACTGCAGAAAATCTAAGTTTTTATGAAAAGCTCGGTTAATAGAGAATCAACAAATCAACTATCTAGTAAAAGGTTTAACTAACTGTTCTAATTAACTTCTCTATTTCTTTAGATTCCACTCCTCTTTTTATGATGAATATATCCAAAAACACATCAATAAGATAATTTGAGTTTTTTTCCGCTTAATTTATGGTCTTCAGTTCAAATATAGTTTTAAAAATATATTTATATGATATTGAATCTATATTTTGTGCATTTTGTAGTAATATAAAAAAATCCGCTCAATATGAACAGGTTAAGTTGGCTGAAGTATTTCCTTTGAGGTATTGGAGAACGATGTTGTCATGCATTATGGCAACAATTCAGTCGGCGATAATAGCGTTTGCTTTAATTATAGTAAAGAAGCTTGGAGATTAGAGTGGAATCTCCAGCTCATTACTATAATGTATTCGGTAAGATAGTTCTTACACCTTCAAATTGAAGGCGTTTTACTTGGTTAAATTATTTGATGTCGAATGATCTCTAACTAGCTGGTTTATTTACCTAGGGAGTATTGGCAACTGCTGCCACTTTTTGTCTAGTATCATGGATAGTTACTATCAAGGGTCCTACATATCCGCCGATGTTCAATCCACTTGCTCTTGTTTTTGTTGCCATATCGGAGGCTATCTTGCTGGGTGAACCACTGCATGTTGGAACGTACGAATATCTTTTCCTTCTTCACATTATGTTAATTTTTATTTTATCCTTGCTGTATAGATATACATTCTTATTATAGGAATCATTGTATTTGAATTAAGCATGTGGTTAATGCTCTTTGTCTTTGTTTCGTTTTGTAGCAAAGAGGATGAATACCTTGAGTGCAAAAAGTAAATAAAATAACCATAACTAGTTGTTGTCTTAGTTCATAAGGATAGCAGTGTGCTAAATATGAGTTGAGGGTGATATCCAATATATAGTAATTTAATAGGCTATATATTTAGCTAATGACTACATTGAAGATTAAACCAAAGAGACCTCCTGATCATTGTTCAATTGGTTCCATCATGATTGAAACACATGACAAATAAATAAATAAACAATATTAAAATGCAAAAAGTAAAACTGGTTGCTGATTTGTTCTTATTTTAAAACATTGCATTTATTATCCGAAAGTTTTGTTACTTGCAGGTTGTTGGGCATGATTTTGATCATAGTGGGAATATATTATTTTCTGTGGGGTAAGAGGAAAGATATGCCTCAATTAACTCAAACAAATGCAGCAGCAGCACCAAGTCCTGACTTACCTCAAACAAATGCAACAGCAGCACCAAGTCCTGACTTGCCTCAAACAAATGCGGCAGCAGCACCAAATTATTCGCCTGATGAAAGTGTACTTCAAATTGATAACCGATAGATATTATTACTCTGTTTGATGTGATATACAAGTTTAAACCTTACCAATGGAAGTGATGCGGTCTATTAGAGATCCATTTGTAATTTCAATATTCTTGGAAATTTTTATTTGACTCTTTTTAAAAGGAACTTTCTATATGCTCTTTTGTAAACTACTGGAAGGTTAACTATCTCCGCACCTAAGTATATATCTGCTTGGACATACTGTACCTTGTGAGTATCTAATTACTAGTATTTGTTAACCTTTATAGTAAACAAAGAAATATGTGTAAATATTGTATCATTTTAATCCTTTACCAATATTAAAAAAGAATTCAATTTTTATTCTTGAATTATAAAATAAACATCATAATAAGTGTTTCATTTGTATTTTTTTTTCCAAATAATTGTCCATTTATATTTCAAATTCATCATTCATTATTATTTTTTTTCCCTACTATACTTATATTTATTAATTGTCACCTTATTCAATTATTTTCAAAATTTAATAGGGATATCCTAATAAATGACATTAATTTTTTTCATTAAAACTAACATATTTAATAATTTTTTAGGAACAATGCATTTCATAAATAAAACACTTGTTATGAGACAAGTATATTAAAATTAATAATAATCTCATTGACGAATATAATATATAAATACATAGAAAGCCATCAATCTAATTTGGCATTGATTTTTTTTTTTTTATAAATAAAAAGTAAATACATAGAAAGCCATCAATCTACTTTGGCATTGATTTTTTATTTATTTATAAATAAAAAGTAGATTAATTTTTTTAAATTTATAAATAAAATAGTTTTTTTTAAAATTAGATACATGATAATAATTGATAAAAGAATTCTTTATTTAGATATATGCAGTGTAAAAATATTTTACACAGTAAATAAATCACCCCTTTTCTCTAAATACGTCTCAATCTTATTTTTTTCTTTCAGGTTTTAATCTTATGAGATTTTTTCATTTTTGAATTATGTCCCAGTGTTTTAATACATTAACCACATGAATGCGTCAAAGTCTTAAATGCAAGGGATTCAAGTTTCTAACTTTCATTGAGACCTTGACCGAGTTAGTTTTTTTATTAGAAAATAAAAAATACTTGAAATTTTTTAGTCTATTTACTTAAAGTTTACTTATATCATTTATTTGGCAAACAATTAGATGTAACACACTAGTCTATTTTAATAAATATAGATAAATTTATTATTATTTTAAAATATTTTTATATTATATTAAAATATAAAAATAAAATTTAATTATTTTGAAAAATTTATGAAAATAAATTTGAAAAGTCTTAGAAAAATTGTAGTAAGTTTTCATAAATTATTTTAAATAAATAGTCTCACAAAATTTATATTAATAGATAATCTCAATAATGAGTCATACTCATTAATTGTTAGAATAACTAGTACAAAAGATTAATGATGAACAAAAATAAAGATAATGAACACGATTAATCTTTGTTAATGTAGCTAAGCCAATGACGTATGCTTCTAATACTATATAACAACTATAGTCTCCTTTATTTTTGGTTTATGAATTAATTAGGATATATATATATATATATATATATATATATATATATATATATATATCCTAATTAATTTTTTTCTATTCATAATTATCTCAACAACCCATGATAATTTCAATGATTCATATTGAATCATACTCAGCAATCTACACCTTAGCGAATATTAAATCCATATAAAAATTACGTGCATGGCGGTTTATCTTGGAAACTGAAGAGGTACACCTTCTTAGTATTGAGAAAAATGTAACACGTTTAAGCAATGTTTGAACTTGTCACTAATGTGTGGCTTGGTCAACATATCAACTTCATTCTCTAAAGTATGAAATTTTTCAAGTAGTATATGTCTAGATGCAAGTAACTCTCTGGTCTTGTGAAAACTCACATCAATATATGGTCTTGACATGATACATCTGATTATTTGCAAAATAAGTGATACTATGACTATCACATTTCGAACCCCACCTTGCTCAACACTTGATTCTCTCACCAATCATGTAATCCATAAAGCTCCTTTGGAAGCTTAATTTGTGACCATGTACTATGATTTAGTTGTCGACATTTCCATTATCGGTTGGGCCAATGATTTCCAACAAATAGACCCTCTATTAAAGTAATGATACATCCCACTATAGACCTCCTTTCGTCCATATCACCAACATAGTTTGAAACAACATATCTTACAACAGAAGGATGACCATGTTCACTGCTAAATATGATACCATAAGTCATAATACTTAAAGTACATAAAAATCAACTTGTGTTGAAGCGGTAAAGCGACAAGCAAAAGTAAAATATTATTTTTATCGGGTGATATTTAGGTTATATTGTATCGTGTCCACATAGATTGGTTTATTGAATTGTCGTTCAATAAATTTCTCGTTCATGAATTTGGGGTTGAATTGATTTTGAATGGAAAAAGTAAAAAGTATCAACAGAAAATAATTGCATAAAAAGGAAAAGAGAAACTTATAAGGAGTGCATATAATCTACTCATCACAAACTTAAACCTATCGACCAGTTGTAATCAACCTAATCTACTAGTAAAAATCATCATAGACACCATGAGATGTACCCACAATGAAGGTTATGTCTAACACCAAGTCGCGAGACCAACCGTATTACTCTGTCAGCAATGTCTTGCGCGCTACAACAACACAGAGGCATTAAGCTTTAGCATCCAAAGTGAATATTATTTCTAAATCTATCTCTAGAATATAGAAACTAATAGATATCCATCCCTAATCAAGATTTGTGAGGCATATGTCTATAATAACCCAAATCCAAACATAAAGCAAGAAGATCAAAGAAGACATCAAGATTGATTTGTAAAGCAAGCTTTATACAACACCATGATTAAAAAATATACATATGTTCAAAGTAAATATATAAACATAACCCAACAAAAGAGAAATACACAAAGAGGAAGAGAAATGAACCAAAAATCTCCCGACTTGTCAGCGCCAATTGAAGATCAATCCACCCTGGATCATCCGTATCCAAGCTCTGAAATTGTTTTCTAAGCCATCTCTACCCAAAAATGAAGGTTTGATGGATTGAGACCAAAAATACCCAAAACATAACCTTAAAAAATGGATTGAGATCAATCCACCCTGCGAGCTAAGAAAATAATACTCCGGAAAACTTCGAGTAAACTGTCATCAACAAAGCAATGATAAGAAACAGCTCGATAAAGATAATCCACAAGATGGTATTGTGCAATATGTGTGTGTAGCAAACAAGTCCTCATAACAATCGGAACACCTGCACAAAGGTACATATCCAGACAAAACAACAGAATATGTGTTTCTCGTAATGTGAGAAAACACAAAGCAAAATGCGTTTCAAACGCAAACAGAAGCACGGGAGAAGTGGTATGTTAGTGTACCAAGATTAGGTACCTAACCAAAACATCCTCAATGTACCTTGCACATGTCAACAAACATGTCAAAAATAACAAGGAAGCGGAAATACAATTGCATATTCACATCACATATCAACATGTGATCCAAAAGTGAAGAAACTGAATGTAAATGTGTATAGCAACATAAGAATGGAAAACCGGGCAACAACACACACATAATTCAAAACAACCCATGAGCAATATCAAAATCGAGCTAAGTCCATCACAATAGTTCTCAAATGCAATGTTAAACATAGTTAGAGACCTAGAGTAGTTAGAAATAAAAAATCTACACTAAAATGACTTAAAATGCATTATTTACAAAGAAAACAAAATATGAGAGGTAAACCCTTAATAGATGGCAGCAACTATATGTTCTAGAGCTATCCTAAACATCTAAACAAATGGAGGAAAGACTACAAACTAAACATGCAAAAGGAAGCTAGCAAACTATACAATTATCAAATTAGTTCCTAAGAATCAAACTATTAAGAGTTAGCTTTGAAATTCTATTTACAATCCTAAGGTAAGTTTTATATTTAACTACAATTAGATGGTAGAAAAATATCCTAAAGTTTCTAAGAAGCACATGGAATTACACTCCCACAATTAGTCAATTCAAACGACAAAGGAAAAACATGCTTTTGAACATTACAAACTAATTGAAACTTGAGAATTAAGCAACTATTGAATTCAAATAGATATAAAATCATACAAGTCAGTATCTAACTCATGCTAAATGATCTCAAATGAAATGCACAAGAAAAATTATGCTTAAAACATATTCGTGCACAAAATGAAGCCAAAACGATCAATCGTCGCTCTAACGGTTAGCTACCATAGGATCCTAATTATATGACTCAATTAAGGGTTCTAAATCAAAGAGCCAACTACCTAAACATGCCCACATATTAGTCAAGAGGTTAGTTGAGGGTTAGAACAAGTATTAGACATTATATGCAAAGAAAATCAACACCACAAATGTATGTGTGTGTAGTGTACAAAAAAGGTTCGCTCCGACACTTTTCGAGTCAAAAAACACCATTATGGATAAATATGAAAAGTGAACCAAAACACAAGGAACAAGCTATAGAAAACATTCAAAATAATTTATCAAAAATATCGGAAGCTATGCACACGCGCACGGTCTCAAAAATGTGAACGGTTCGGTCAAATCTCGTTGAAAAATACAATTTTCGCACAAAGGTCAGTAGCTCCCAGAATTGACCGAAACATATCCAAATCAAGAAACCGTTCGCGTGGAGAGCTTGGAATTGCTCAAGAAACATGATTTACATTAAGAAAAGTCGAAAAAACTCATTACGGGTCAAAAGTTAGAGCCAAAACAAATATTATGTCCAACTTTATCAATTTTCAAAGTGTCATGTTATTTTCCACCAAACTCAAATAAACTTGTTTCCAATGTGTTTTAGTGGTATTTAGATGAATAAAAATGCAAGTGTATATGATATCATGTGCAAGTGATACATGCTCAATGGAATACTACCTAAATGCTATGCAAACATGTAAGAATGTTGAAAGAAATTAGATGTGCAAAGTGGTAAAGTGTTGTGAAAAGTGAAATTTCAACATATTTTCATGTCATAAAAGTTGAACAACACCACATCAAATTAGTTAAACTATCTTACATGCAAATGCATGGATATGCAAAGATGCAACTTATGTCATAATGTATGAATTCAAGTGTGTCCATGTGAGTTGTGTGCAATGTGTAGGTGTAGTGCAAGTGTACCTAAAAACTAGGTGTTAGTTCCTATATTTCAATGCACGAAATAAGCCTCAAATTAATGATTCAATGCATGTCAAAGAATTTACATATTACTTGATGCATGATCATATAATTTGTGATCCGCAATGCTCACATCAAGTACCTAAATACAATGCAAAGTCACAACACAAGTGTAGGTGTGTGTAGTGTGTAGAAAGTTTCACACCGACACCTTTAAGGCTCCAAAAACGGATCAAGATCAATGAATTCAACAAAATAAATGCTATAATCGGAATCCACACGGAATTTTGAAGCAATCTCAATATTCAATTTCAAGAAATTCAACAATTGAAAAATCAATTGAAATAAGCACTTAAGTAAGCACTTACTTGTACTTGAAGCTTTGAGTTGAAATTGATGAGGAAAATCTTATAATTCTCCAAGAAAATACCAAATCAAAGTTGAATTAATGATAATAAGAGAGGAGGATCTTGAATCCTTGAAGAATTGATGAAGAGGAAAGCTTCAACTCTTCACCTCGACACCTTGAACGCTCTTCAATGTTCTCGATTGATGAAAAACTTGATTTGATCCTTGAGAATTGAGAGGGAATAGAAGAGTATGGAGTTGTACCGGAGAAGGAGAGGAAAAGAAAAAAAATAAGAAAAAGTTTTCCGGCGCGGTGGTTTTGGAATTCCGGTGGTGGTTGTTGATGGTTTGAGGTGGTTGTTGGTGGTTTGAGGTGGTTGTGCAACTTTGAGTTGAGAGAAAATTGAGAGAGAAAATTGAGAGCTCTTGGATCAAATTTAACAAATGATTCTCTCTCCCCATTTTGTGAGTGGTAAAATATATTTATAATATAAAAAACTGGGCTTTGGAGTGTCTCGGATCCACAATTAAGTCCTAATCGCGATTATCAAAATGATTTTCGTACACAGTCCAAAACAGCCTAATCCGTGCAGAATTTAAAGTCAGAATGTAAACGAAAAATGTCCGGAACGTGATTTTTCTTGCGTACATCAAAATTTCAATGCGATCGAATAAACGGTCAAGGTGATATGAATTTTTGAAGTTTCAACACAGTTTTCGGGCATCTGACGCATGCAGAATTCTCAATGTGCTCTTTGGGGAAAATTCCTCGAACGAAGGTCTTTTGATCAAAATTTGCGAGTGAGTGTTTCGGAGACAATCGAAGCTAACAAAATTTGTGAACTTTTGGCATTGGTCCCATCTCGTTTCGATAAAAAACAAGCGAGATATGATTTTTTGAAGTTCGCGTACCAGATGAAAATTGCTCGGTTCAACTCAAAATTGCGTCCGAAGAATAAAAAAATTGGTCTTAAACGGTGAGGAATCAGATCCCGAGTCGTAAATGAAAGTTGTAGAAGGACTCGATACAGAATTTTAGAAATCGGCCCCACTCAGTTTCGAGTTTCCATCTAAGAGATATGATCTTTTTAGTGGGCAGAACACACGGTTCAACACTAAAATTCAGTTTAATCCTCTTGAGATATTGAATTTTCCGGGGACCTTCCTCACATAATTTGCTTCCGGATTTCAAAACAAAGTTGTAGATAAAAATGAGAGAGACATGCCAGTAAAAATTCATCAGAAAATACCTGACGAACTGTGACATATGCTCTCTGGAGTGCCCGAAACACACTGAAAACCCAAAATCCACTTTATTGAGAAATAAGCGAATAAATTCATTTTTTTCTTGACGAAATGACCTCCAACCTGAACAGATAAACTGGAGGATATATTGATATGATTCCAGAGATTGTGGAACTAAGCCAAAATAGCTTCATGACCAAAAATCTTGCAAATAGCTGTACGAACCGAGAAACATTGATTCTTGGCTCAAAATGACCAGAGATAGCTGAAAGCACGCTGTTTCTTTCGTACTTGGGATGTTTTGAACCTGATAACCCCATGATCAATGATATGCATGCACTTATATGTATGTTTATGCAATCGAATTATAATCCAGAAATACGGAAAATAAGAGGGCGAATTTTGGGGTACAACAGCTGCCCCTATTCAATCTTCTTCGACCAGAGGGTGAGAATGGCGCAAGCCTTCCGAACACTCAAGGTGGGAGAGGATTGAATACTTAAATGAGCCGTAAAATTCGCGCTCTGAAGGCGAGCGGCCGTTATTATATTTTTGAGTTTTTACATTACATTTGACTGAAAGCAAATCGGGTGAAGGTAAACAAGATGAAAGAAAAGATTGCCAGGAGAAAGCGAATTTATTAAGGATGAAGTCACCGGGAGAAGGTGAAATTAAACCAAAGAAAAACGTCAGGAGAACACTAAAATCTTAGAGCATCTCCAATGGTACTACCCATTTTTGGGTTCTTAATGGGACCTACTAAGCCACATCATCTTAAAACAACTCTTCTAATTTTCACTCCAATGATGCAACTCTAAGAAACTTATATTAGGTCTCACAACTTTACTTTATATATTAATATTTTATTTATATTAATATTTTATTTATATTACATTTTATTTATTTTAAAATAATTATTTAAATGAATATTAACATAAAATTCAATTAATATATAAATTAAATTTAACTTATATTTTATAATAATAATTAAAAAATTATAATAACACAATTGAGTTCAAAATTATATAAAAAAATAAAATTGTAGAAGAAAATTTAAAAAATTAAAATAAAAGGATGATATTGTGAGAGAGAAATTAATTTTTTTTTATATAAACATAAATATATTAAGTATAATATTTTTAAATAAATATAATTTATAAATAAAATATAGTGTCAAATATACATGCTCTTCATTATCTTCTTTTTAACATATGATAATATTAATGTGTCAGAACATTACGTTGCATCATGAAGCAACGACAATTCTAAAGTGGCGAACTCCAATCAATGAACCAAGAAAATACTGATGACACTGTGGCGAATTTGGTTGAAAAACTACCGCTGGAGTTACTCTTAAATTCGTTGTTGAAAGACATTATAATAATAATAATAATAATAATAATAATAATGATGATGATGATAATAATAATAATAATAATAATGATAATAATGGTGATAATAATAATAATAATAATAATAATAATAATAATAATATAATAATCATAATTATTATAATAATAATAATAATAATAATAATAATAATAATAATAATAATAATAATAATAATAATAATAATAATAATAATAATAATAATAATAATAATAATTCATGTATCATCTTAATACACTGAAGTTAAATAAATTATCAAATAGTAAAGACATCAAATTCTCTCCCAAGATCTTTAGGATTTTTTTTACCTTTATAGGTTTATGATAAGTTTGTCTCGATTTCTTAAATTAATAATTCCGTCTCATCTTAGTAATTTATTTTACCTAAATCTTTTTAATACACTAGCTAGTTATAAAAATTATCAAATAGCAAAGATATTAGCTAGTGAATCATCTTTTACATCACTTAACATTTTTTATGCAATTAAGAAACTTACAACCGATCATTGATATAGTTTATTTCGATTGTAGTGTTGATAAATATTACTAAAAAAACATTCTAATTTCTTCCAACATATTTAAATCATATTATATTTCTCAAAATAAACTAATTAAATACATACCTAGCAATTGAATAAAATATCTAAAAGATATAAATGAATAATCATATGAAACAAAGTCAAATATCTTGAACCTTGATTCTTTAATATATTGCTTGCAATAAACACAAAGTATTTGATATGAAAGTCGTGTTGGTTGGATCAAATAAATAAAAGAAGTACTAAAAAAGTGTTAGAAAAATAAAGGGTTTGAGTATAATTGTGACTAACTAGTAACTAGCTAGGTGGTCCATAATATAGGATTAAAAAAATCACATGCATAGCTGCATCAAAGTTAGCAGATATCACGAAAGTGAAGGAACCAAAAAAATAATGTTATTGTTAGTTTAAACGAACTCAAAGTAGGAAGAAAATAAAGAAAAGTTAAAAGAGTAAAGATGACAGTTAACATTGAGGTGGATGGGGGAGGATAGCTTTCAAAACCTTCTCTAGGGTGTAAGATCCAATGCATCTTATAGAATTAATAAAATTTAACTGCTCAACCTCTTTTTTATTAAATATGTGAATGTTGTGCAGCCAAAATATCCATATGCAGCTTTTTTTGGTTGCAAATATATCAAGATTGAAGAAAACTAGAGAATTATGTCTCTTCATAAATTATTTCATAGAGAATTATGTAAGAACACTACCATTTTCCATAGCTACATTTACACAATCGCTTGAGGATTATTTTTTGAAAGTAAATAACATTTTAAAATCTAAATTATTACATTACAATACAACAATCCACTTTTAAAATTTAAATTGAGTCTTTTTTAATTCTAACAAATAATTTGTAAACTGAGTCTTCATATGCATGTTTGAATAACTATTATATTTTTTTAATTAACCAAAGTCAAAATATTACTAACAGAATGGTACAGGCCATTATATAAAATATCATATTATTATTTTTAAATATTGATTTATAGTTCTCTTATTTTTTGTTGATGAATTTTGTCATGTTTGCAGTAAAATGTGTTTGAATATATTTTGAGAACATGTTATTTATTGTAAGGAGTTTTTAAGATTCAAATATCAATATAGCTTTGTTAGAGATGTTTTATTTGATATATTTAGATATGTTGGGACGTTATGAAGAAAGAGCCGAGTGTGAATTTTTTAGTTGAGACATGGGAGAGGAGATCGAAACTTAGGCCAACAAATCTAATTTACAAATGGGTAGAAGATAAGCATGCATGTATAAACTATTATCTAATTAATAATAATTTTATTACTTTTGAATAATATGTTTTACTTTATATTTATGATAATTCTGAATATATGAACCGATACTTAATAAGAGTAATTTAATAAAATATAATTTATGTTTATATAATTAACTTAATATATATGCACACACATTAAAAAAAAAAAATTGAAATGAATCATTTATCATGGAAGGAAGAAAGTAACTTGCATAATAAACTATTGGTATTGGAATCCTTAACACCAAAACACACTCTATCTATATGTAGATCGAAACATGGACTGAAAACTCACATGCCCAAAAAGTATAACCAAGGAACCTAGCTACCTAGTGGAAATCCTCAATCATTAAACAAAGAGATACTAATATATAAAAGAAGTTTGTGTCCAATTTCTTGGATCTCTATAACTACCTCTCAACTAATTTCCCTTTTTACTTTCCATTCTTTCTCTCATAAACTCTCCTCATCAATCATATTCATTCATATCTCCAACATGTCAAATCCAAAGCTGATTCATGATAACAATTTGAGGAGCTCAATGTTGATGTTTCATCAAGACAAAGAAGATGATGAAAAGGAAGAACAAATCATAGTGCTTTTGTCTAAACCAACATCATCAAGAGAACAACACAATATGGAAGATAAATATGAAGAAAACGATGGATTCAAAACTCCGACTCGGATTGAAAATAGAATTCAAGAACCAAAGAAATGTCCAGTTGCACCAAGAAAATCCAAACCATCTTTGAAGAGAAGGAAACCACATTGCAAACAACTACTTGATGTTTCAAGAGAGGTTGAATTATTGTTCCAAATCAAACATAAAACATTTTCAAGCACACAACAAAGCACCAAGAAAGTTCGAAGAGAATAGATCCATGCAAAGGTTTGGTTAGTGTATCTTAGTTATTATTGTCAACTATTATCAAGGTATTTAAATAATCAAATTAATTATTACTTCATATGTAACGTGTGATCATATTAAATGAATTTTATATATAGAAATTAGACTCAATATTTATTTAATTGTTTGTCTATCAAACTATAAAATTAGTACATTAATATATATATTTAATATTTTATATTTAAAAAAACTTAAAATAAATTATTGAATACAAATTGTGATTTAATATTTTATAATTATTCATTTCATTGTATAATTAAATAGTTTATAATTATTTATTGTATTTTATTGTGTGTGTGAACCATGTGGTTAAGGACTTTTTTTGGTTTTCGGTAGTTGAGATCTCAATTGATATTCTCAAAACACTTTATTTAAGGTTAAAGGTAAAGATTGTCAAAAGATCACAATCTTAGTATGGGCATAAATTAGATAAATTAAAGATTAGTGTGACTAGGACGTCATTATTAAAAATATTAGTAATAGTTAATTTTATAGTAAATTTAACTGTTTTTATTAACTTCTTTACCAATTAAGGCATTTTTCAACAATGTTCTAAAGGAAGGAAATTTATTTTTGATAGAACATGATTCATAACATAGTTAAAGTGTTAGATCTTGGGTTTCTTTTTTAATTCTTACTTCTGGTAGATTCTTCCTTCTATTATACGCTTAAATATGTAGCTTGTCCTAGAATCCATAATATAAAATGTAGAAAAGATGGTGTGGAAGGAATCATTACATTCTTCTAATTGTTCTCATTGTTGATAGTGTATTGTTTATCCAAGCAAGGTATATGCGCATGAATTGATGTGTAAAATATGCCTAAATTCCGATATCAATACATTTGTTTCAATGAATAAAATGATATCATTAATTAATTTGATTCAGGGAAATTGTTGGGGAATAGAAGGATTACATGTGATCTATTTGCGAGGGAATAGAAGGGTAGTTGGATATCGATTTGGGTGAATTCTTTCAGAAGTTCAAAATAGTGTTTGAAAATATTATAATAAAATTTTTGAAATAAATAGCTGAAATTTAAATTGTAGAAGATAAATTGCGGAAGTATAAAAAATTTAAAGGAATAAAGAAAAATACTAATAATTATACATGTTCGATAAAAAATGACTTAATTCTTATTTCAGAAATTGATCTTGAAAGCTTTTATTAGGTTAAAATTCTAAACTCCATTATACAATAAAAATGAAGTTTGTGGCTAACTTCCAACTAAACAGAAAATACTGAGAGAAGTCATGATTCTTTCTTCCAAACGATGGATCGATGCAGTTAGTCTTCTTTCCACAAGAAACTTGGGGCAGTTGAGATGATCTTGAACCTTGGCAAGCTTTTAACATTGGGTTGAACTCACGAACGGAAACTTGATTTTATACCGAGCTAACCAAGAACTTGTGAGATTTTACCATCAGACTAATATTGAACCGAAACAAGCTTTTGACGTCGAGCTAAGCTAGAATCGGATCTTGGTTTTATACTGGGCTAGCCAAAAACCTATGATATTTAACAATGGGATGATCTCAAACCTAAATAGAGGGTTTATCACACAATCCCAAAACCAAATTTTTTACGGGTTTAGCTTCGAACCCAAACAAATAATCCTTAAATGGATAAAATGTTCAACCAAGGTAAAAACAAAAACTTCCTTGGAACTTACAAAGTCACCCTTCTATAATTACAATTTCCTCACTCGCAAAGTGACTTTCTTGAAAGTGCTACGTCTAAACTTTATTGAGAGAAAGTAAACAAACATAACTTTGGAGAATGAGTGAGAGGTGAGAAATTAGAGCTCACGTTTCTGAATTTGAAATTATATAGGAATGAACCTCTATTTATAAACTAGAGGTTGACACTAAAAAGGAAAAAAAATTATAGGCATAATTGATGTGTCAGTCGATTGACATCATGCACCAATTGATTGGTAGGCCTAAGTTAATCGATTAACAAGCTTAAAATAAAAGGAAATATATTCCATTGTTTCCTATCACTAAGATGATGTCCTAATCTCTTATGGAAAAAAAAGATTTTGCTCAGAGCTTTTTTGACAGCTCCCAACTCATCTGGCACAATTTTAAGGCATTTTTGAAAATGTTTTTTTTTGTTGAGAAAAATAAGTTTGAAAATATGTTTGTGTGTGTGGCCGTGTGTGATTAATCATATATTTTACAAAAAAACCTTAATGCTTTTATAATGTGTATTCATTCAAACGTTTTTGGGTAGGTTTTCATATACTTCAAGTCTTCTCAGATACTTCTATCTTGTAGATATTTGTTTGAACTTTCCTTTAAGATAATGCTTGAGTTATCTTTCATCAACTTATCAAGCTCTAAGGTCCTGGTTGCATCTGTAATTAATTATGCTTGAACTTGGATGTTGTCATTAATTAAAGGCTAGTAATCATTAAAGGAAAGTTACGAAATTGAAATAGTAGGAAAATCAGGAAATCAGAAGCTTTCCATAAGCATCACCATCCCTTTCCATGATTTTCTTCATATCTTGGGCTAAGTTCTGACATATCTTTTTTTTGGTAAATCAGAAGCTTTTTTTATAAAACCAACCAAATCGTTTTTATAAACAAAACAAACAGACAGATAAATCTAATTATAAGGTATTCTGACATATCTTTATAACTTTGTCAATCTTTGTGTTTTCTACTTCTTCAAGCTATTCTTCTTCTTCTTCCTTTATTGTTAAGTCCTCGTGTATTTCTCCATGTTCGATGAGATCAACTTTTATTTCTCTAAGAGAGGTATAGGTGATCCAATGGTTGGTTGAGTCTTCAGTTTCATCCATGGTGTCAATGTGTAAGTTTGCTACAAATTTAGTGATCAATTGCCCATAAGAAAGTCTACTAGCTTGGATCTTTTTGCAGTGAATCATGTGGTTGGAAATTCCTTCTACCCAAATCAATAGGGATACTACATCTTCTCTAATTCCATATCTAAGGTTTATATTCTTTTGAAAAAGAATCCTAGCTATAAGGTAGTGGAGGATCCTGACCTTTAGTTTTAGGTGAATGGATTTGAAAGGAACTCTCTTTTTCTCTATAGGATTTATGGCAATGTCATATATGCTTGTGGAATGTTTGTTTCTTTTTACCCGTAGTGTTTTGCCGTTTAGTATTAGACTCTACATTAGATTCTCTAGGTTGTGCTTTTGTGTATCTATTTACTAAGTGTTGGGCTCTTCACCATCACTTTTGTTTTAATTTACTTTGTTATATGTCATATTTATGGTTCATATATGGTTGTTGGGGTCAGATTTATGTCCTCAATCTCGTTGTAATAATTTTTCTTTCTTTTAATATTTTTATTAATTAAAAACAAATAAGTAAACATTGTCCACAAAATAATAGTTCATATTATCCAAGAGTATTTGTATGAGATAAGGGTAGTCTCTTTCCTATTAATAGTTCATATTACCCAATATGCATAGTCTTCTTCTAAACCCATATCTATACATTTACCATAGTTTGGCAAAGCTATATAAAACTATTAATATAACTCTAGTACAAGGAATGTGGGACTAACATTATATAAGTAATGCTATTTTTTTTCTCCGCAATATGTTGTTGTTTCCATATTATTATTTTCCAAAAGATTAAAGAGACCAATATCTAAACTTAACATCTTGACTACCATTAGGAATATTAATTTGAACTCGTTAGTGGGGATTTATGCGGATATTTTCCGTTTTGGGCCTTAAAGATGGAGATTTTTTCTCTTTGCGAAGACAGAAATGGAAAATAAAATACTTCCAAAACACTTTAGGGATGGGGATGACAAATATGTCCTCTGTCCCGTGGAGTTCCCGCCTCGCACTAGAATTTCGTAATATTGTTAATTTATATATAGCTTAACATTTTTATGTATGTTTATTTATCATTTTAAATAACTTATTTGTAAAAGAGAGAGAGGGGTCTACATGACTATTTTAATTTTTTAAAGTTTAAAAACTTTGTTTTCATGAATCTCAAAATTAAATATTGTTAAAATAATATATTTATTTTAGATGATTAGTTTACTAATTTATTATTGTTAGTTTTTGAATTTTTCTATAAAATTAGTTAAAAATAATAAGTAAAAACTTATGTTTATAGATATTCACAAAAACCGTGAAAATCAGTGGGGATCTGCAGAAATCCGTGGGGACGAAGATGAGAGATAAAATCCTCTCGCGACGGAGACCCGAAACAAGGATGGGAAATAAATTTGAAGACGAGAATTGAGATAGAAATGTATCCCCTATCCCGTCTCACCTCATTGACATCCCTAACTAACTTTCAATCATCATTATTTTCTATGTGATATTCATATAAGAAAACGATAAATGTTATTTTAACACTCAAATTTGGGTGTCAAAAAGATGTCTAATGTAAATTTTAAGTGTTGTAATGTATTATTAGAATTCGTGTAAGTAGACAAAATAAAAAAGTTGAAAAGAAATAGAGAGATTAATATACAATATCCACGTACGGTGTCAAATATTAGATGTTCAAATAACACTTCTCTAATAAAACAACGCAGCTGCAACAAACTAGACCTTCATATATGTGATGGACCTGCAACATCTTCATTATCATATAACAACAATTAATAACTCTGATTAATAAGAAACTCATCGTAATACAATGCTCCAAATAAGTGTATCACCACAACTTTTCATTTCAGGTAGATATATCAATGACAAAATGGTGAGAACATAGTGATTTTTCATATGAAATTATGTTAGTTGGTCCCACATCATTTTATATTGAAACTATTTTAGTTTTTATAAAGCTTATTCATCCCTTGAACTTATAATAGAATATACATTATGAAAATGGGTCTAAAAGACTAGGCCCTTAACATTTCATTAAATATTTTAATTTAAAATTTAAAAATGGACTTATTAAAAAGTATTAATTAAATTTAAAACGGACTTATTCAAAAATATTAACTATAAATATTAAAAAATATTAATGTTTAATTTTAAAAATGGACTTATTAAAAAATATTAATTTATTCAATAAAATAATTAAAAATGATTTAATAATAAAAGATTTCTAAAAAAAACATTATTAAAATTAAAAATATTAATTTATTCATTAAAATAATTAAAAATATATTTAATAAAAAAATTATTCCAAACAACATTGACACGTCATTAAAACTTAAAAATAATTTTTTAATCTCTATCATCAATGCTACATAAACAAAACTAAAAAGTAGTGTTTTAAAAAAATCGGTCGATTGGATCGGATTTGTCATCAAATTGGTGTGAATCAGTGAAAATCAAAAAAAAATCGGGAAAATCTGTGATTTTTCAAAAACCGATGGTTCAAATGTTTTTTTTTTGTAATTTTTTTTTATTTTTTTATTTCAAAAAATCAAAACGACGTTGTTTTGATTATTTTAATAAAAATTAAAAATTAAAAATAAAATAAAATAATGATATCATTTGCGGGAAACATGTTGTGCATGCAATTGTTTTTGTTGCAAATAATTTTGATATTGAAGAAGGAGATCTTAACATTGAAATAATATTTTCTCGAAACTACATATAGTAGACAATTCAGTTATTTTGTTATAAACTATTCAATTAGATTTTGTTGCAATTAGACTTTGTAATTTGTACTATTTTGTTATATGTGATACCTATGTTTAAAATTTGAATTTAAATTATGAATTTGTGAATTTATTTATGATATGATATTTTTAAAAAATTTAAGTGTTAATTATATTTTGTAGAGACTGAATCATTCGATTTGACAAGTTTTATACTTATACAGTTTTGTTATAATGATCATACAGTTCGACCAAAGACTCGATGGATCAACCAATAAATCAGTAACTCAATACTCTCACCAATTTGATATTCAGTCCAATTTTTAAAACACTATTAAAAAGGGATCATAATAATCTTGAGAGGCACAAAAATATTGACTTGGAACTAAAACTTAAAAAATTGAAAAACAAAATGATCAAAATTACATTTAAACCTAAAATGAACTAGATTACATTTGAATTGAATGAAATCGTATTGCAACATGTTTCCCAAGTTTCCCAAACCATAGGTCATATCATGAGAGTTTATCCTGCTACCCCCATTTAAATCAGCCCTCCAAATAGGGCAATTTTACTAAAATATCCCTGCAAAATACTAAAAAAGTCACAATTTCTAGCGCGTACCGGAAATTTTAGAAGAAATACCGGAAATTTTGGAAAAGTCCTTAAATACCGCAATTTTTAAATTTTGAAATTTCCGATATGTATTTCAGTCTACAATGGAACCGGAAATTTGAAATTTCGGGTACAAAATCAGTACCGGAAATTTCAAATTTACGGTACCTGTTTGAGCTAATACCTGTACCGGATATTTGAAATTTCCAGTATAAAAACAGTACGGAAATTTCAAGTTTCCGATATTATTGGGATTAAAAAATTTCATTTTTTTACACATTTACTTAAAACTTTTACTTAAATAGAATACATAAATATAATTAATGTCAAAAAATATAATTAATGTTCTACATAAATGCATTATAAATAAAATACAATCACTTCTCAGACAGTACTGCCCAATGTCTGATCCGACCCATATATGCTGATTCCCAACCTTTTGCAACATCACAACAATTATCCCTCCAACGCTCTGTGACGGGAGGCAATGGACAACCGAGTTCCAACTTTAGCAGAATCCAATGATTATCGTTGACAAAACCGACTGCAACGATTGTATGACGACTCGTGTACATGGGTGGAGGTATGTGAAGCGGGAAAAATGTCGTGCTAATTCTCATGGATAAAGAAACAAAAACAACACCATATCTACAAGCAACAGGGTAACCCATATCTGAAAGCGACATCCATTTCTCCCTATCTTGAGGACCCAAGTGTTTCACGATTAATGAATTCCTCACATAAGACACAGTGTCGTAAAACACCTTGGAAAACAATGTTTCGGGTTGATGGATATGAGTATCCAACTGCTTCATAACATCAAAATATGCATCTGTGTCCCATCCCAATGCAGTTGCAATACAACGGTAACCACAGTTTCCATCCGGTTCTACATTAATAATATCTTCAATGTATGGATGAAGGAAAGTATGAAACTGTGGCAAGTACTCACCTTTTACAGAATTGGTACAAGGTTGCCTATGAATTGGTATGGATGATTGACTTCCACTTGGTTGTGTGCATGATTTCTTTGTAGTCTAACTCCCTTGTGAAGCTTCAGCATATTCCCACTGACTTGGATCACGATGCACATCACTTTCTGTACCCTTTTTACTCTTGTTAACTCCTCTCTTTGATGACTTTTATTTCACCGACGGTGATACATTAAAGTTGTTGATGGATAGACTATGTCACAGACTTATTTTTTCAACACTCTTTGTCCCACAATATCCATATCACTGAACTGTTTCTTCAACTCTTCACACTCCTCTTCTAAATCCCACATTTTCTCTTCAGGAACCTCCTCATATTCTAGAATTTGCAATTTTGTCCAAAACACATGAATTGTTTCCAAAGGTATAGGTGTGCCTAAAATCTGAAAACCTGCAAACTGACACGCACACGGTAACCTATGTGTTGTTCTAATGTAACAACAACACCTCTCTTTGCTTGCACCAACATATTTGACTCTTTCAAGTTCCTTTCCAATGAGTTGTATACATTATCTTGAAACAAAACCGTGTAACTTGGAATATAATGGGGTGTTATACTTGTGATCAATATTGATGATACTTTTTTGAAACGACACCCTTATAGAACCTAACTGCAACTTCAACATTGTGTTCACAACATCCCAACTTGCACATAAATCACCACGGCTGATAGTCAACATGTTTTTCAGTCTCCAATGTGCAGACTCCACCCTAGACATCATAAACACATTACATAAATAACTCTCAATTTAATGCATAAACATAAATATATTTCATGTTAGAAGAATGTACGTGTTTGTTGTTGTGTTCCCTAAATGAGTGATTTTGTTAGTCCATGCAGCAACAAACCGTTATTTGTATGGTGTTAACCATGTTTCTTTCACATACTTTACAAATTTAGGAATATCACCACAAACACTCTCAAATGGTTCAGATGTACATCAAATTCATCTTCTGTATTTGAATACATCATGTTGTTCCATTGATTCATGGCATGTTCCTGTCTCTATGATTTCACATACTCCTTACACTTCATGCTAACGTATTTTGAAATGTGAAACGTACACAGCATATGAGAAGCATTCGGATACACCGTCTCAATGACATTCATTAATGCAAGCTCCCGGTCACATCACATTTGGTAGCAACTTCTCAGAATAAAATAACTCTTTCAACCTCTCCAGCGCCCATGTGAAATTCTCTTCCCTTTCATGTTCCAAATATGCAAAAACAACTGAATATGTCAATTTTGTTAATGTAACACCAACAACCTCAAGTAGTGGTATCCGGTACCTGCACAGTTACAAAACACAGACAATTCAACGACAAACTCACTCAACGTATTTTTAAGATGTTATGAAATTAAACTTAAAATTCTTACCTATTTGTTTTGTAATTGCAATAAAAAATCAACACCATCAGAAACATATTCAACAACTTCATAGAATCAGGGTGTGTCCAGAAGATATCAGCCACCATATCTAAATTATCTTTATTTCTAGACCAATACAAGTATTTCTCTTGGTGGACAAGACCCAATAACATTTGCATTTGTCATTGCACCTCTCTTGTTCATTCTGTATGTTGCTCTAGCTTTATATATCTGGGTAATACTCGTAAGAATTTCTAGATCTTTGTCTTTCAAAACAGAAGTTATGTACCTTGGAGCCATGTTGTACTTCGTCATGTCATTCACAAACTTTCTTTCTCTCTCTTTTAGACGGCCCAAAATGTCATGCCCTTCCAATTTCTTGTCTAGTTTACGATTGTGCATCCCGCATCTTACCATCAACTTCCAACTATCACCACTAGGAACAGATCTCAGCCTGAATGGACATTTAACCTTCATAGAATAAGTGTCATCGGAAGGAGCTGCAACTTTATTTTTCTTTTTGTAATTATCTCCTCTGTCACAGTCCATTATCAATGTATCCTTCCCCCCTCGCATACCATTAGCAGCGTCGGATCGGATTGTAACAACAATAATACCATGAGTTTTTCCAATTGACCGTGTTCATTCAAGAACTTTCTCTCGTGATTCAAAAATCTGACAATCACATAAACGAATAAGTGGCTAAATTAGATCAATTTATTAAAAAAAATGAAAATGCGTATAAAGTCAAGTATAGTGTACTGTATCGATGATGAAGTACTGCGTAAGATCAGTACATGAATCTGTTGAAGAAGCTGAAGGTGTCGGTTTAGGACAACAGATATACAACACTTCCTCTGCCATTTCGGAAATTTCAGGTATTAATGAAATTTCCGGTATATATCGAAAATTTAGAATTTTCGGTATTGTTTACGTACCAGAATTTTTGAAATTGCCGGTATCTGAGATTATGAAAGCAAAAATACCGGATTTTTTGGCAATTTCCGATAAATCGTATCGGAATTTTCAAAAATTCCAATAAATCGTACCGGTAATTTGTAAGTATCTGGTATATTGGTACCGGAAATTTGTGAACAACAAAGAATTTTCAATATTCGTCTAAAAAGGGTACCGGAAATTTCTGAGACCTACCAGAAATTTCGTTTTTAATTTCTTTTATCAACAGTAAAAAAAAATAAAAAAATAAAAATTTTGAATAATTTTTAGAATATACAAATACGAAGGTGCCAGATTTAAAAATTGGGGTGGCTAGGAAAAATTCTCTCGTATCATACATTACAGAAAAAGCCTCTAACAAGTCACTCTCACTTCACACCTTCTTTGTCTCACTCTTTCTCTCTCTACACATTTTTGACTCTCACAGACAATACAGTTAAATTTCCTTTGGCAGATTATTCCTTATTCTGTCCCTCTCTTTCTCTCTCATGTCCATATCTATTCCACCATTTTGTCACCTATGTACACACAACATTTTGTTTCCTTTCTCTATTTTCTTCATTTCACTGTTACCTTGGTCAGAGGAAACAATGCTATCCATTCATAAGATTCATTATTCTTTTTTGTTTTGTTCTTCTATGAAGTGACATCTTAGGATTGGTCTCTTCCTAGTCTTTCATTTCCTTTATCATTCACTCATTCTACTCTTCAATCATAGCATTCACTCAAGTCCAGCCATGGCTCAACAGGTATCATCTTTAACTACACTTTTTTTTTCATTTCATATACTAGTATGGTGTAAGTCATTTTAGAAGACATTTTAGAACACTCGTAAGTTGTTCTTGTAAGCTATTCAAACTCTAGGAAATTAAAATAAGTTTAAATAAGTCAATTCAAACGAATCGGTTTTCGGTGTGAGATAAGACAACAAAAACCTTGATAATGTGTTGAGCATTGTGGTATTTATAACCTTGATAATGTGTTAGGCATTGTGGTATTTATAACCTTGATAATGTGTTAGGCATTGTGATATTTATAACTGTGCATTTAAGGTTTTGTGAAATGGTTTGGGATGGTTATTATGGTTGCAATGTTGATGCAGGAAGAAGGGTGGCCTTTTGGGCTGAATTTATTGAATCCAAGAAATGTTTTGGTAGGAAATGGTGAATTCTCTGGATCAATCTCCTTCAGCACCTTGTTCACCAGTTCTTCCATTCGTTCAACTGATTCTTCCTCATGTCTTGATACAGAGGTTTGTTGTTTTAATGCAAAAGTTTAGGCGGATTGAATTTCAACGACTCATAAGATCACAAACACGATTCTAATACTGACACTGCAACACTATTAATAAATTAAATTAAATCACAAGTATCGGTGAAAGTGTCAGATACCGACGCAGACACAGACACGTCTTTTTTTAGAAGTGTCAGTGCTACATTGATCTTATATGAATTGAAGTAAGGTCTTAGTAGAATATAAGCTTATTAACATGTGTTTTCTGTAAAAAGAAAAAGCAAAAAAACATGACCAGTGATACAACAGAAAAAGAAGAGAGACAGAGAAAAAAGACTGTAAAAAAGATATGTATCATAAATAAGGGTACGAATCAAAATTATCTATCCTTATGCTATGATGGTTATTCCTTTTGTATTCTTACAACAATAGTTAACATGACAGTATATTTTTTGGTACAACTTACTAGTACATGAAAGTGTTTTATTATTGCCTGAAATTATTATGGTCACAAAAGAATCTACTTTAACACTAACACCTCCGAAAAATGTGGCTCTATTTCCGTCAGACAACTATTTTACAATACTCATAATTACGTTTAATTTATTTTTTTCTTCATAATATTGTTGATGTTGTCGTGACACGTATGTTTTATATATGCTAAAACTTTTTTCTCAGCACAGTTATGCCAATAACAAATTTACATTAGTCCCTTTCTCAGCATAGATATGTAATGTATAATAAAAATAAATGCAAGAGTATAGTCCTCATTTTAACTAGGAGATATTTTGCTCTTTCTTTTTGGTTTAAACCATTGCCTTTGATTACTTACTTTTTGATCATTTGTCTCATGAAGATGAAGCTTTTATCTTTCAAAAAAGGAATCTTCATGTAATGAACATGCTTTTTATCTTCCTGTCACTCTCTTTATGTGGTCCACAACAAGACTTTGAACACCATGCTTTAACAGAATTTGGCATTTATTTTACTTTAGTCTTTCATTGAATTAGAGCTCAATGGAGAAATAATGTTGCAGTCAAATTTTTTCTTCCGCTATGGCTAACATACATGACAGTTTTTTTTTCTTCCGCTATGGCTAACATACATGACAGTTTTTGTGCTCGCCGCTATGGCTGATATACACGACAATTTTTGTGCTCGCTGCAATGGCAATATCAGTCAATATTCCGAGTTTTTTAGCTATAACGGCGTCGCAAGGCGGCCGGTATGGTGGAGTTTTGGTTATTATGTGCCAATGCCATCTTGCTAACTTCTATATACCTTGGTTTAGTCCACAGGATCACTTTTCCATGACAAGAGCAACACACTTGGAAGCCTCTTAGGTGTTTCTAGCTTCCTAGAATTGTCAAGATCAACAAGGGGAAGAGAGATGGAACCAACAAAGGAAGACAAAAGGAATCACAAGCTGAAACCATGGTTGTTCTCACTTTGTACAAAGCTAACTACCGATGCGGTTAGTCCGAACGATGTTCCTTCTCTTGGTCAGTACCTTGTAGCAGAGAGAAGAGCTAGACGTACTAACAGAAGGAATCAATGCGCTTTCGTTGACAGACATAATGTTTTCTCTCCGGTCCAAGAGTCGAACTCGCCATTTGGCAGCCAAGTTTCTCTTTGTTCACCAGCTTCGTCGAGTGAAGATAATAGAAGAGAGGCAAATAGAGCTTTGCGGCAGACTAATAGATATGGAACACCAACATTGTCATTCTCTTCGTTATGGCAATGAGTCAAAAAGTGACAACCTTATGTCCCTCATTTTAGAACTTGTTCAGTTTGTGACTCTCGTGTCACAATGTCGATTAAACTGCGATTTTACGAAGCTAGAAATTCAAGCTTCAGTATCACCACAGTGCCACTGTGAGAACAGTCACTTTTCTCAATCATACTCTCAATTTTTCTCTCATAATTGGTTATTCATTTTTCAGTTTGAATATTCTATTTTACACTACATTCTACATATATATTGCAGGAACCAAAAATATATTCAAACCTATAATTCAAAATATTGAAAGTGAAAATGAAACAATATATTTTCCAGTCACAGGGATAAATGAATGCCTCAAACAATACATTTGAAGCTTTTACAATATTTAGCTATCATTACTCAGCCACAGTTACAATTGATCTGTGCAAAGTACTAAGCAGCAAGATTGAGAATACAGAGAATGAGAAAACTAACCACTTGAATTTAAAATACCAATTCTTCAGTTGAATAATTGATAAGTTCCGGGTTGCAAATGAATCCTAGCCCAAAAGTGTTGAATTGAATAAACTCCAAGCCACGTGTCATCAGAAGGCGAAAAGCGAGTACTACACTCAAGAGAATTGAACGCCTCGTCTATACTTACATTTTATAATTCGTAAAATAAAAATGCAACCGTCTGTCAAAAGTTCAACCGATAATCGTATTACAATGACTCAAACAGACGATATAAGAATCTAGCTCATCTTTTGTCTTACATGATCTTAGTGATCTTTTAGACAAAGAGAAAAAATTGAATTCAAATAACATGCTTACTACTATAGGTAGCTATTCCACAGCAAGTGTAAAATCACCATTCGTAAGTCATTGGAAGCAAAGAATCCGCCGGCAATCATCAAGACTTGAGAAAATCCCTCATTGCTTTTCGGTATCAATCTTTCCTGAATTGAGACCAGTGATCCTTCCAAATGAGCTAATGGCTGACAAACTTTTGAAGCTGCTGCTCCCTTCGCTGAAATTTGATTTTCTTGACCTCCTTGGTTTTGTTGGATTTGATTCCACTTCTGTATCACTGCAAGTCTTGATCTTGGCAACAATTAACTGAAGAATGGCACCTCGGCAAAATGGACAGGACGGTCCGGTGGTGCAACCAGTTGCGGGATCGGGCTTCTTGAGACAGCATAGTGCTAGGGTACAATGAGCACACATTTGATGACCACAAGGTTTGACCTCAATTGTGCAGACTTGATCAAAGCATATGCAACATAACTCCATATTGCTTTCCTATAAGAGAAATAACAAGCAAATAAATAACTCGTAGTTTTGCAGAAAACACTCAATCTTGCAGATTATAATATTTTATTGATCAAAGTATTATATTAAAACTTCGAGGTTTAAAGCAGTCAAAAAAGGAAGACTTTGTACATCAGAATCTGAGACAATGTCATCGTCTTTGCTATCACAACGAAGTGGAGATGAAGACATGTCAATCTCCTTTAATATGGTTTTTTCTCTCTCCCTGTTAGCTTCTAGTAAGGCGTTCTCCAATAAGGCTTTGGCTTCCTGGTTGAGCTCGCTGATGAACTTTAGCGGAGATGGCCAAACAAGCGGTGCTGCTGATGAAGGATCGAGTAGGGCCGCACATGCCCTGTGTCTGTGCTTAAGAGCAACCGTGAATGGTATTCTCCTGCAAAGAATCATTAACAAGTTAAATTCTATAAAAGGAAATAAAGAAAGGATGAAGAAGAAAAGCACTATAATTACAACTTTAAATTAGTTTCTAGAAGTGATAAGCATAGATTTACTTACCCAGAGGAATCTAATTGAAGGCGATCGGCTCCCCAAGCAAGCAACATCCGGACACAGTCCACAGAACCACCGCGGGCAGCCATATGTAGCGGTGTTCGTCCAGGAAATCTGCAGAATATACTTGATCAGTTCCAATAGAAATAACCAACGATTTTCATCTAATAAGACTAACAAAACTTAGAACACAATTATTACCCAGATCCACCGGTTGAAGCGCAAACAATAGCCCCATTGTCTAAAAGGGAATGAAGACATTCAAGCCGTCTATGACGAGCAGCAAGGTGCAGTGGCGTAGCACCGTTTCCATCTCTTATGTTCACAAATCTGGCAAATCCCCTGGCAATAACATTGAACAGTTTGGATTTAGACTATAGTAATAAAATATGAAAGTACCATGCTATTACTTTCTACACCATTCATTTGTATTTGTTTGTGTTGAGAAGAAAGAGAGTCTAACCAAGAATCTGCAACAGGCGTGGAATGAGCAGCTGAAAGAATAGCCTTTAGGCAATCTACATGGCCATAATAAGCAGCATAGTGCAAACAAGTTCTTCGACGAATAGAATCAAACATCAATATCTGAAATATTACAAGAATGTGTCATATTAATTCCCTAATCGAGTAACCAATGATCAACACATTCACAACCAATTCAACATTTTTTTAACGACTGGGTTCCTTTTTACTTTCTCTTCAAACTAAAATCATGTTTGGATAAACAGTTTGATTAAGCGTTTATATGCGTGAATGCGTCTATCATATAAGTGTTTATGTGTAAACTATTTCTATAACAAAATATAAACTAAAGCCAATTTGTTTTGTACAAGCTAACAGCTCAAATATCTTATGCTTCTAGATAAACTCAAGTAAGTCAATTCAAACAGGTCATTGGATTTTACCCTTAAAATTCAATGAACCGCATAAAAAGAAAAAAGAAGAAAGCATAACATACATTAGCTCCAGCTTGAATAAGCTTTTCCATGCAACCGGTCTTTCCATGCATCACAGCCAACATTAATGGCGTCTAGAGACCCAAAAAGAAAATAACGCAACAAGAATCAGAATAGTTAGTACACCCATGTTCTTAAATACAAGAAAGTGCGGTAATTACAAAGATGTTTGGAAACTCTGACAGATTCTCGCACCTGTTTATGGCGATTCAAGACATCAACTTTAACATTCTGCTCCAACAACATGGAAAGCACCTAACCAAGAGTTCAAGACAAAGAAAAACAGCATGAGAGATGCATTAATCACTTATTACAAAAAACTCTTACTTCAACCAATTAGAGCTTACATTGAGTTAACATCTGAACAGATAAAAGAAAAGTCAAAATATCAAACAGTGGCTAGGAATCATGATGGCCCCGTAATTTTGTTGAAATTTTAAAGTGTAGTTTTTGGCAAAACCAAAGTGCCAATACCATGATATGATTCGATCAAACTCACCGCCAACATAAAGATGCACTTATAGCCTATGTAGCACAAACACCAGCAACAGAAACATGACACCAACACTGACACATTAACACCACTAATAATTTTAAAAAAATAAATTAATTAAATGTAATCACAAGTGTGTATCGGTTTTAGACAACAACACTAAAACAGACGCAGCTTTCTTCAGCGGTGTCGGTGCTCAAGAGCTTATAGCCACTTCGAACAAACTCATGAATGAATTACCATAAAAATATCCAACTTTAAACCACTTACAACAACTTTGACAAAAAATTCAACCAACACTCAAAAACAAAAGTGGAAACCAACCAACAATGACTAAAATCACTTTTAGTCAACTCCATTTCTTCACATACCATCTCCTTTAACTTCTTCCTAAACTCTTCAAAATTCCATAAACTCATTTTTCCAATCAATATTGAAAGAAAAAAAAAATCACTCATTTCAACTAAAACATCTCAACAATAATCCATATTAAATCATAAAAGTCTCCATTAACAAACCAATCACCATAAAATCACTAACACTAACATGTAAGAAATCTAAAGTGAATAGAAATAAATTAAATATAATCACAAATATCTGCGCAGATAATAATTTCAAAATATAAATAAATTAAACGTAATCACAAGTATAAGTGTAGATGTCTGACACAAACACCACACCGGTGTGGCATATATAAGAACAAGAACTACCTCGATCCGACCATTGGCAGCTGCTAAATGAAGAGGAGACAACCTAGCACGACCAACAGTTCTATCCAACACATTCACATCTTCCTCAACCATACCTTCAACAACCTCCATCTCACCATTGGCAACAGCAGAAGCAAACAAATCATTCTCTCTCTTCCCCACCCCACATCCTGACTGATTCTGTCCCATTTCTTCTCCTGGTTGCCGGAAACTCCCTCACGCGCCGCCTTACACGGCGGTGTTACGGTGAGTTTGTTGTTTTGGTTGGTTGGTTGGTTAGCTTGATCAAGTATATAGAGAAGCAGTTATGTATTGGATGGATTGATGGATGCGTTGGAGTTTGAACCTGCCCACCGCGAATTCGGGCAGCCTGACCGAAACTGACTGGAAAAGAAACACTTAAACGTCTGCTTGTTCACACTGATTATGATTTTTTTGATGTCTTGACTTTTTAAATATCTTGATTTTATAAAATTATTTAATTGTTTAATTAAATAATTAAACATGGTGACTAGAGATGTTGCCTCATGGTCTCCAATTGATAAGATGGATATTGGTAGTTTGAATTCACTTTTCAATATGTTAGATATTTATAATTTACCATTTCAAATGTGTTTAGTTGAATGAGTATTGATGTTCTTTTGATTAAAAGATAAATTGGAAGTTTGAATTCACTTTTTCAACATGTCTAATATATTTAAAATGAATTTCAATAAATTTAAAAATAATTCTTTTGAGAGATAAACCATGATTTTATTGAGTTTGTTTGATTTGATCTAATTACGTTAAGTTGTTTTGGCTTCAGCATCATTCTAGAAAATCAATGAAAAAAATATTTCGGTTACGATTTTTGATAGACTTAAAATAATATTTTAGCTGAAACAATTATATACAATTCAACTGAAGTAACAAAGCCAATATGACGGGAATTTTTCTTGCTGTTATATCTGACACCTTTCAAATTGTATGAAAAAGACTATTTTGTCTAATACACTTTTATTATTGAAATTTATAATATATAGTATTTTTGAAAAAAATTGACGATATCGAAAATTTGCGTGCGACGCCGGAATTTTCACCAAATCAAGTAAGATTTTCGATAGATATGATTAATTTTTCGATATTTCATACCGGATATTTCATAATTTTCGATATCGCCTACCGTAAATTACGAAATATCTGGTATTTTTGCGCCGGAAAATTTCAAAATCCCTGGTATTTTCATTTGATGCTCATACCAGGAATTTCTAAAATTACGGTACGCTTAAAATACCGAAAATTTTGAAATTTCTGGTATTTTCTATTTTTTTTTCAAAAAAATGTTAACTTTTTCATGATTTTTAACTTTGCTTGCAATGAGGACTAGAGGCAGAAACGGTTCTATAATCGGCAGGACTACTGATCGAGCAGATGTTGTGGTTTCAGGCAACTGATGAGGTATAGGCCTCAGAGGCGCAGGGTGATCATCGTCATTCGACCAGTTCTTACCGGAAACGGATGGCTGAGCAGGCCACGTCGGGGTTTAGTGCACCTCGTCGACGAACTGCCAGAGCTCCTACGACAGTTGTTGACGATCAGCCTCTTGTTCCTACAGTGGAACAGGTAGTTGTATTAGAGCCCGTGGTTCAGGAGCCGGTTGTTGAGGAGCGGATGGTTGAGGAGGTGGTGCAGGAGCCTGTGTAGGAGTCGGTCCAAGAGCCGGTGCAAGAGCTAGTGCATGAGATGGTGCAGGAGCAGGTTCAGGAGTGTCAGTGCAATCTGGACCCTTCAAAAGTGTTGGTGCAATCTGGACCCTTCAATAGTGTCGGCAAAATCTCAACCGTTGAAAAAAAACAAGTAAACATAACAGAAATTTCAAACATATGCGAAATTTTCGGTATACCGGATATTTAGTTATATCCGGTATACCGAATTTTTTGAAAACACTTACGGATATTTGGTAAATACTAAAAATTTCTAAATTTCAGGTATACCGTATTTTTAAAAATATACTTCCGAAAATTTTGCACATATCAGAAATTTGGAAATTTCCAGTATACCGGATTTTTCAAAATGTTCTTCCGAAAACTTTGTCCGAAAATCTCCTTGTAAAAGTTCAGGGGTAAAGTGGGAATAAAAATCTTTGGAGGGTGTCAAGTATAAATTAGGGGGTGGCAAGAAAAATTCTCCAACATGACACCTAACCCAATCCATCTACACAAAAAAGACTATGGTCGGTCAGTTTCAAATATCTCCCCTCGTACCCATCATATCTTTACCTCAAGTCTCACAATTTTTTGTTGTCATGAAAATCTTCACTAGTTAATGATGAATAGGGAACAACATTGGAACCTTTTAAAATATATATATACAATATACCACATATTTTTAGACCTTTTAGTTATGATCATTTTACCATGCAAAATCTTGAACATCTCATATTTAACTCTAATGCAATATCTTAGATCATCAAGCATGTTTATAGATAAGAAATTCTGCTTAAGATTTGGAACATACTTCATGTTGTGAAGAAGAAATCAACGATCATCAAACATTTTAATTCTAATTGTACCAAGATCATGAACCTTGCAAGCATTATTGTCACCAAGGAGAACAATTTCACCTTATTTTATCTTCAAAGTCTCAAAGTATTTTTTTTCTTTGACATGTTTGATAAGAATACATGACCCAAATTTCTTCAATCACCAAACTCGACACCACTAATACACCAACACTCATAACTATTATCATCAGAGACAATTGCAATCCAAACATAATCTTTATTGTTCCCCCTCTCGAGAAAATCCTTCTTAAAGGGATTTGGTTTTTGACAAATAAAGTCTTTTAAACTTAACCTACCAAACTTCTTTGATTTGGACCTCACTTTATGCTCACTTTTTCCTCTTGAGACACTCAAGCCTTCACCAATATCATTGATCTTCAAAGCTTTTACCTTTGAAAGCTCTTTGGATCTTACAATCATCTGGACTTATCCAAAGTAATAGTGTCTTCCTTGCAATAAGAAATGACATTCATAAAGTCCTCAAAGGATCTGGATAGTGAGTTCAACAAGAGTAGAGATTTGTCTTCATCATCAATCTTCACCTCAATATTCTCAAGATCATTAATAGTTTTGTAAAATTAAATCAATCTCCACTATAGGTTTGTGCTCTATCATTTGAAATGAGTAAATTTGTTATTTTTGACGCAACATATGAGGCAAATACTTGATCATATACTATGATTCAAGTTTTTCTCACATCGAAGTCGTTGCCTTCTTATTGGCGACTTGACTTAGAACTTTATCCTCAAGATACAATATAATTATACTTTTTGTCTTATCCACCATTTCAGTCTTCTCTATTTTTATTAGACGTGCAAACATCGATGTTTCACTCTTCAATGATTCAATATAATTTACTTGAGTTAAGAATGTTTGTATATTAACTTTCCATAATTCAAAATCGTTGTCTCTAGAAAACCTCTTAATCTTCCTTTTAGAATCCACGGTGCTCGCTCACTCATAAACAAAATCCCCTTATCTCCACATTGAGTGCCACTTGCTGTGAAATAGATAGAATAATCAAAAACACTTCAGAATAATTATTTAATATTGAATCACATCAAGAAATTAGATGTGTGAGGCAATCAAAATAATTGCTCAAATTTTAAGACTTTTAAGACGTATTTCAATAAATTTTACTTTAGAAAATTATAACATGTTAAAACTAATTTTATATTTTTATTTCTCCAAAAAGTTTTTTATATATTGATCAAGCGACTATTTGAATAGGAAAACGGAATGGGTTGTCCAAATTTTGAACAATCTTTCCCCCTTTATTCAATTTTGAACAATTTTTAAACATTAAATTATTCTGAAAATCATACATGAGGTTTCACCAACCTTACCAACTGGCTAATATTTATTTTATGTTATGTTTGTCTTTATTCAAAAGATATTTTTGACCCAAATAGTAGTGACATTGAAAGAAAAATTAAAGAATGGGATACTTGACGATTGATCTTTACATAAAGTTGTAGTATTTAGTTGTCTCTAAACAAGAGTTTGGTGGTATAAACACAATATTTGAAACACTATATACTCTTCATTATTCAAATTAAAGTTAATGAAAACATTAGTATTATATATAAAGAAAAGTAAGAAGGAGTATTAGATATGTCTGGCGTGACATGCATGCCTAATATTTGTCGGGTCAATACTTCGTACATGTTTCGTATGAACATTTTTTGACAAAAGCTTCCAATGAACAATGAACATCTTGACGGCTAGAATATAAAAGTTATGATGATAATAGTAGTACTGCTAATAATAATTTAATATCGTAAGTAGTTTGTATTTTATTGATTATTTTGTGCACTGACTCAACACGTGAAGTGTGTTATTGTTGGCCAATTTGCCAATTCGGAGTCTATTCTATAGTATTTGAACGCGTTATGTAAAGAGAAAAGTTTTAAAATATAAAATTAAAAAATAGTTGATGAACGACGGCAACATCAAATTGCCATGTTAATTCAATTAGTTCATGAATAAGGTCTAGACTATCCTTATAAAATTAGGAATAATTTATTTTTAATAATTTATATCAATGAAATTTTATTATATAAAGTTAAATTTTAAAATTATATATTAACTAAAAAATTTGAAAAATTTATCTATGTCTTTTCTCATTTAAAAAAGGTTCAATATCGTCTTTTTTATCAAATATGATAAGCATTACTCACATTTGACATACCAACATCTTACTACTCAAAAATCAAGTTATATATTATTTTTTTGACTTCATTTTGACTCTTTAAAGTTTTAGATTAATATGTAATTTAAAATTTTACTTTATATGACAAAATTTGGTTGATACACATCATAGGGGCAATTATATATATATATATATATATATATATATATATATATATATATATATAGTCGATTAATTCGTTAGAGGGGAGGGTCGATTCTGATAGGGTTGCATTTGTTGACAGCTTATAGAAGTTTTCGAATTCGTGGGAAGAGGAGGGAGTAGGTTCCATTTTTAACAGGCAAGGAAGTAAAGAGTCAGAAGGTAATCGTGTTCAGTCTGGTGGAGCATTTGCTGCGGAGAATATTGGATCATTTGACAAAGTTGTTTCAAACATTCGGGAGATATTGGTTTCAGAAGGAGGAAGGAAGGAATCGAGAATTCAGTCACTCGTGGATGAAGCGGATATTATTTCAATAGTAGGTTGTTCGCTGGCAGCTATTGAGAAGCGGAAAAGATTAAAAAAAATTGAGGTTTAAGAATAAGGTTGAGGTAGGAGGCAATTTATCTTGGAGAGTTATAAAGTCGCCTAAACGTATAAAACGTAAGGGGAATAATGTTATTTTGCTCAAGGAGAAGTTGATTTCTATGACGAATGAGAAAGGGCCTTATTTGGGTGATTCTATAGTCTCTTTTCGTTCGCTTCCAGTAAGGCAACTAAGTGATAGCTCTAAAGTTTCTTATGGTAAGTAAACAGAGTAATAAAAAATTATCAGGGACAATGGGAGGCCGTGGGAGTTTTTGGATAGAGAAGTAGAAGATAGGCTTTGGGCGGAAATTGTTGGTTTGGGAATGGTGGATTCATAGGGAAGGTATTTTGATATTAGAAAGATTGAGGAATTGGAGGAGAATGAGAGGAAAAGAAAAGAGGAGAGGAAGGAGACTCCTAATCGTTTAAAATGATAATTGGTTCTCTGAATATTAGAGGGGAAACAATTATCTTAAAAGGAGAAGAATTTGTTCTTTGATTAATAAAGGTGGGTCAGATACTTTCTTGCTTCAAGAAACACAATTTACTAGTATGCAAGATTCTTTAGCAAAACGTTTTTGGAGTAATATTGAGGTGGGTTATTCCTTTTTGAATTCGGTAGGTATGTTGGGTGGTATGTTAACTTTATGGAGGGAAGATAAGGTGGAAGTGGTGAACAATTTTAAAGGCGAAGGTTATTTGGGGATTAAGGTGTATTGTGAGGACAAATTTCTTTATGTGGTCAACATTTATTCTTCTTGTGATTTAAGTAAGAAGAAAAGATTATGGAAGAAATTATTGGATTTGAAGGAAGCTTGGAGGGATGGCAAATGGATCATGGAGGGGATTTTAATGTTATCAAAAATAGTTGTGAGCAGAAGGGAAGGACGTGGATAGAGTATAATGATTAGATGAAACATTTTGCGGATTTTTTAGGAGAAAGTGAGTTGGTGGATATTTCTAGTAAAGGGAAAAAGTTCTCGTGGTATAGTGGTGATGTTAAGGTGATGAGTAGAATCGATCGCTTTCTAATTTTGGATAACATTGTGAATAGTTAGGGAGTGGTGGGTAAAATTATTGGTCCAACAGATATCTCGGATCATTGTCCAATATGGATCATGAAGGATAAAGTGGATTGGGGTCCAAAACCTTTTAAGTTCAATAATGAATGGTTCACCTTTGATTCTTTTGTTTCGTTTGTGGAAAAATAGTGGAAGGGTTTTAAAGTTGAGGGTAGGGGAATTTTGTTTTGAAAGATAAGTTAAGGCTTCTTAAAGAGTGGCTCAAATGGTGGAATAAGGAAGTGTTTGGAAAGATTGATTTGGAGTTGGACGAAGGAGTGAGAGATATAAACCTAGGGGATGAATGTTGGAAGTGGAGGATGTAGTATTGCATCCTGAATCTTTATTTAATAGGAAGGAGGCGAAAAGTAGGTTTTGGACAAATTTGAGGATTAAATAAAATATGCTTGTTCAAAATCTAGATTGAAATGGTTGAAGGAAGGTGACTCGAATAATGGTTTTTTTCATAAGGTGATGAAGAAAATAAGAAGGCATAATCACATTGGTCCGGTATTATCTTCGGGAGGCTTATTGGAATTGGTTAAGGATATAAAGAAGGAGATTACAATGCATTTTTTGGAGAAATTCAAAGAACCGGTTAGAGAGAGGCCGTTGTTGGATGGGATTTCTTTTTAAAGTATTAGTGAGGAGGAAGGAGTTCTTCTCGAAAGTCCCTTTCAAGAGGAGGATATTAAGGAAGCTATTTGGGGATGTAGGGGGTCTAAAAGTCCGGGTCCATACGAATTCTCTTTTCTCTTTATTAAAAAGTGTTGGTCTTTTTTAAAAGAGGACTTTGTATGGTTCTTCAATTATTTTTATAGTGGCGGCGAAGTATCAAAGACATTCATTTCTTCTTTCTTGACATTGGTTCCAAAGTCTCTGAATCCAATTAGTTTAGATGACTATAGACCCATTTGCTTGGTGGGGGTGCATGTATAAAGCGTTAGAAAATCTTTTGGCGGGGAGATTAAAGAGGGTTTTGAATTCTATTATTTCTTCGTGTCAAAGTGCTTTTGTTTCGGGTAGGAAATTACTTGATGGTGTATTAGTGGCAAACAAAGTGGTTGAATATGCTAGAAAATAGGGTAGCAATTGTCTTCTCTTTAAGGTGTATTTTGAAAAGGCATATGATATATTTAGATGGTATTTCCTACGATAGATGTTGAAAATGATGGGTTTTGTGCCGAAGTGGAGGACATGGATGGAGTGTTTGGTTTTCAAAAGTAACATGTCAGTTTTAGTCAATGGTAGTCCAACTAAGGATTCTGTTGTTGAAATGGAGTTGAGGCAAGGAGATCCTCTTTCTCCTTTTCTCTCTATGGTGATGGATGGGATTAGTTAGGAAATCCACCGAAATTGGTGAATTTGGAAATTTTCTAATCAATGGAGTTTGTCATGTGGAAATTCTTCAATTTGCAAATGATACTTTATTAGTTGGAGAAGGGTCATGGAAACAAGTGTAGGCGATCAAGGCGGTGTTAAGGGTTTTTGAAATTGTTTCGGATTTGGGAATTAATTATCATAAGAGCAAGTTGATTAGGAATAATTATAGTACCAGTTTTTTAGAAGATGCTTCTTATATTCTTTCTTGTAAGTTGGAAGCAAGTAATTTTTCGTTCCTCCGTATTCCTATTGGGTCTAATCCAAGAAAGGTTTCGACTTGGAAGTCTCTTTTGATTAATATGAGGAAAAGGCTAGGTGGGTGGAAAAATTGGTTTCTCAACCTTGGAGGTAGGATAACCCTTTTGAAGTCTATTTTGAGTTCTTTAGCAATATTCACTGTGTGTTTTTACAAAATGTCGAGGAAGGTTGTTAAATAGATTACTAGAATTCAAAGTAATTTTCTTTGGGTGGGTGGAGGAAAGGAGGAAGATTCATTGGGTGAGTTGAAAGAATGTGTGTCTATCATTTGAGAAAGGGGGTTTAAGCATCAAGAATTTGGAGGATTTTAATCTTGCTCTTCTCAATAAATGAAGGTGGAGGATTTTACAAGGTAAAAGCTCTATTTGGTTTAATGTGTTGAAAGATCGGTATGGGGATTTGTCTATTAAAGTGTTTTGTGGTGGGTTATCTTGTCATTTTTCCTCTTCTTGTTCTATTTGGTGGAGGGATTTAATTTCGATAATATGTTTCTCTTTAGAGGACCCTATTGTGGTTAATAGTAGTTTTCTTATTCAAAATGGATTCAAATCTTCGTTTTGGGAAGCGAAGTAGTTAGAGAACATTTCTTTAGATGAAGTTTTCCGGTTCTTTACCCGGCTTCTTGTTTGAAGGAAATGGCAGTGGCGGACATGGGAGGGTGGATTGAAGATAAGTGGGTGTGTGGTGATCTTGGGTTATATCCGACCATCCTTCAAAATCCGAATATTATGCTAGATTATGTTGATTTGAAGGCGAAGTTGGAAGTTTTTGGTGGAGTCTCGGAAGGACCGGATAAGATAGAGTGGTGCCTAAATCTGGGGGAAGGTTTTACGGTTGCTTCTTGTTATGTTTTCTATGCTAGATACCATGTGCCTCACAGTCCTAGTAATAGGAATGATGTCGCTTTGAGTTTGGTTTGAAAAATGGAAGTTCCTTTTAAAATTAAGGCTTTTGGTTAGAGATTACCTGTTGATAGGCTTCCAACAAAGGACAATTTGGTGTATAGAGGCATTTCTTTTCCTTTAGACAATTTAGTCTTTTATTTTTGTGGTTTTCATTTGGAAACTAGGGAACATAATTTATTTTCTTGTGTAGTGGTTAAAAAAGTTTGGAAGCGATAGCTTTGTGGGTAGGAATATCGGTGGAGGAGGAGGTTGAGTGCCTCTCAAATTTCATGAGTTGGTACTAGTTTGGTAGAGGTAAAAAGGTGAAGGAGGGTAAATTAGGAGTTGTTTGGTTAGCTACTAGTTGGCTCATTTGGTTGACAAGAAATGCCATATGCTTTCGAAATGAGGATTAGAATTTGAATAATATGGTTTGGAGTATTAAATTTTTGGTTTGGAAGTGGTGTTTTTGTGGTGAGATTACACACCCCAATTGTAGTTTTTAAGATTTTAGCAAAGTTCCTTTGTTTTTCCTTTCGTAATTGTAATTGGTGTGTAATCTTTCTTTTTTGTCAGTTTTTTAGCCGATATATATGTGTGTGTGTGTGGGGGCATATCATATGAGAATGTAATAACAACCATTAGATTTATATTTAATGGTTGAGATTAAAAGATATTTTTAAAATTTAATTAATAATTTCTCTTTTCTATTAATGACACATGATTTAGTAAAAATCACAATTTAATCTCAACCTTTCGTTTTTAAATCGGATGGTTGTTATTCATTCTCACATTCTCATATATCAAATTGAAAAAATTAACAGCCAATTGAGAATAACTTGGAGAAAACTATTATTAGAGTGGAATTAAAGCACACAGAGCTATTTTTGTGGTTAAAAAAAATGTTAACTAACTGACTAATTAATACTAAAAATTATGACACTTTGATTATTACTTACAACACTTTGTAACTGTCGCTAATAGTCATACACAAAACTGAATTAATTTCTAATATCTTTCCTAATTTAGATTTTCCAAACTCCTCATTCTTTTTAACCATTTAAGGCCTTCAAATCTTGTTGTCAAAGGCTTGTTAAGATGTCTATCAATTAAAACTCAATCTTGCAATGATCAATTGTCCAACCACCATTTACCAATTTGATCATTGCTCCTACCATGGCTTATAGGATGGTTTTCTAAATCAATTGTTGATTAATTGTCCATTAGCATCTTGATTTGCATACGATTGCTTCCATTTATCTCTTCAAGCAACATCTTCAACCATGTAACATATGAAAGGTTGCAACATACTTTGTCTCACATGAAGACAAAGCCACAAGTCCTAAATTTTTTAACTCCATGAGATTGGTTCTAATCCAAGCATGAATAAGTAATCGGTTATGCTCTTTCTATCATCTTGAGCACCACTCTAATTTGAATCAGAATAATCATACACGTTGACTCTCATTCATGAGTTTTGTTGATTTGGCATGATTACTCCATGGTCAGTTGTACCTCTAGTGTACCTTAAGATTCTCTTTGATGCAAGTATATGAGATAACATTTGCTTCTCCAGAACTTTACTAACCAATCCAGCAATATGACAAATAAAAGGCCTTGTATTGCAAAAATACCTCAATGAGCCAATGATTTAATTGAACAAAGTGTTACCCACCAGTTCATATGTGTGTTTGCAGGATGCAATTGCTCATATTAAACTTATTCAGGACGCCTTCTGCATATTTCTTCTAATGAAATAAAAATTCATATATTGTGTTCACAATTTTCATTCCTAGAAGTAGGTCAAATTATCTAAGTTTGACATCTCAAACTCATTCTACATACTTGACTTAAACTTTTCCAATTCATCTTCATTAGAAATTATGACTAATAGATCATCCACATAGAGACATATGATGACTTGGTCTTGTTCACTTGCGTCTTTCACATATACTCCATGTTCTGATGTGCACTTACTGAAACCTAATTGGATCAATAAGCTAGTAATACTCTTTTTCCATGCATGAAATGGTTTCTTCAACCCATACAAATATTTTCTCAATATGTACACCATCTTCCCTTTCCCCTTCACCTTAAAATCAGGGGACTGCTTCACATAAACCTCTTCTTGTAAAGGTCCATTGAAGAATGTTGATTTTTTTTATCAAATTGGTGCATCTTCCAACCTCTATCTATTGAAATGGCTACAACAATTCTTATGGTTTTAACTCTAGAAGTTGGTGATTAGACTTCACTGAAATCAATTTCAGGCTTTTGAAGAAAGCCTTTTGCCATCAATCTTGCCTTATACTTTGAAATTCCACTATTTAGCTTTAACTTTGGCTTGTAAATACACTTGGCATATATTGCATTCTTTCTTGAATAGTTGACCCGTTTCTAGGTTTTTACTTTTGAATGGCCTTAATCTCTTTATTTGTTGCACCTTGTCAATTCCCATATTTCATGACTTGAACATGATCTATTGACTTTGATTCAATCATCACAGATTCTTCAAGTAGTGCACCATTTTCTCTTATGGCTTAATCTGGAAACATATCATAATTATTTAGTAATGACTGGTTGAGTTTTGGCTCTTATTAATCTTCTCACCTTATGAGTTTGTGCAGGTTCAATATCAACTTTTACTTCATATACATCATTTTAAAAATTTGTTCTAATGTAACTTGAACTTTCACTCCCCTACATTGATTTGAGCCAGTTTCATCCTCTAATTTCATCAGATTCCACATCCCTACTAATCAACTCCTTATTTTAATTGGTGAGAACAAATTGTGGGCACTTGTGGAATGGTAGCCAAACAAAATCATGGATTGGCCCATATCATCAAGCTTCCTCTTAAGTTTCTCAGGTACATGTATGTAGTACAATTATCCAAATTTTTTGAAGTGTCTAAAACTTGGTTCTAGGCCATACCAAGCTTCATTAGGTGTCTTATTTTTAAATTCTTTGTTGGATATTTTTTGAAGATGTAACAATTGTATATAATAAGCCTCGCCCCTAAAGTGGTTGGAATTTTCCTTGCCTTGAGCATGTTTTGTTCCATCTTCAAAATCATTTTTTTCTTTCTCTCAGCAATGTTATTATGCTGTGGTGTCTAATGTGTTATAACTTCATGCTTAACCTCTTCCTTTTCACAAAACTGATCAAACTCGGTTGAAGTGTACTCACCTCCACCATCAATCTAAACATTTTGATTGCATATCTAACTTTTTTCTCAAATGGAATCTTCAATCTCTTGAAATTGATGAACACCTCACTTTTCATATATCCAACAAATAAATCCATGTATATTTATAGAAAAATCTATGAAGGTTAAGAAAGTAGAAATTACCTCATAGTGACTTCACTTTAAAGGGACACACATCTGAGTGCACTATCTCCAATTTCTATTGTGACTTCATTGACAAGTCATGTTTGAATGACCTTCTTTCACATTTGAAAATGCAACACTCCTCACATAACTTCTTTTGGCATGATGGACTTAGGAATGCCTAACATCATTTTCTTTATATGCATCAAGTTGAGACTCCTAAAATTGAGATGGTTAAATCTCTTCTGCCAAGTCCAATTTTGATTTCCAACTGTGATTGATGTAAGATATTAATGGTCTAGCATATTGATCATAATCTTGAATGTCCTATTAGTTGACAAAGGTACCTTCAAGGATGGATTTCGAACCGATTAGCTAAATGTATATATCATAGTGGTTGGTTAGTGTAATCATTGTGATATGTAGCATATGTCCTGACTTATTATTGAGATCTCAAGACCGTGGTGGAAAGCACCTGACATATAATCACCATTTACATAACAACGGTTGGTCAGGTGTTGTGGTATCCCTTTTCCAACCATTGTGGTATGGCTTTTTCGTAGTAGTGTCGCCTTCATCTTGAATTTTTTTATTATGAGAAGCATCATTCTTGCTTGTCTAACCCTGACTTCTTTGGTTCTTGCATGCATTATCATTTTCATTCCAATTCTTCTTCCATTTGGTTAGTCAAAACCATCAATTTTAAGAAGAACTGGACAATTGCCTCACCATAATTCATCTACAAATTCTTACATTGTTTCCTCAAGGATTGCAACTTTAACTTTCTTATATTTCTCACTAATAAGATACCCGTGCTTCCGCACTGGTGAATTTATTTGATATTATAAAAAATATATTTAGACAATATAAATTTAAAATAAATAATTTAATTATAAACGAATAGTAATCATGAAAATTTAGCTGTATTAAATAATCATATAAAAAGAATCTGAGTTGGAGAATAAAAAATGAAAATTTAACAAATAAAAATGTAAAATTTTAAAAATAAATAAAAAATTTGAAATGATTTACTTATTTGTAAAAAGAACAATTATCATATAAAGATTTAATAATATTAAATAATCATGTAAGAAAAGAAGAACAATTATCATATAAAGATTTAATAATATTAAATAATCATGTAAGAAAAGAAGAAGAAAAAATAATAGTGAGATGGAAAAAAAAATTTAAAACTAAAGATTTTATCTCTCAAGTTAAGATAATGATTGATTGAAGTAAAATAAATATTATGTTGATAGTCACCTGTAAAAAAAAAAATTAATAGTTAATCTCATATTTATTAAAATTGTTATATGCAAAGAGGAGGGAAGGAAGACATATTTCTACTGCTACTTGGAGTTATTGATTTGAGTTAATTTAAATATAGTTTGGAGTAATTCAATTATTTTGTATTAATCACTTTGTATTAGAACATGGTTGTCATGTACCAAAACATGTTGAATTCTGAATTTTTAGAGTCATTTAGTGGAACATGTTGATCATAATTAAGTTATTTTTATCATGTAGCAGAACATGTTGAATTCTACATTTTTGTTAAACTACCAAATATATATAGCTATAGGATTTAAAAGCAATAAAGCAAGCATTTTTGTTTGATTTTGTCATTCAATAAAATAGTCCAATAAAACAGTAGCAATTCATAAAAAAAGTAGCAATTTATTAATTTTATAATTTTATAATTTTAGTATTATAGTAGCAATTTAGTATCACACATCTTTGCTCATTTATTTCTTAATAATATTCTCGAAGACATTTAATCCACACATTCAAAGGAATACTATTGTTTAGGAAAAGAAAGACCATACAATTTTATAATTTTTAATTTAATATGACTTCATTTCTATTAACATTTCAAATTTAATGTAAGACTTTTAAATTACATCTCGATTTATATATTATAAATTCTAGTGCATTAACAACAATATGTGACAATGTGCTTCCTCTTCTAAATCCAAATTCTAGTGCATTAACAATAATACGCCACAATGTGCATCCACTTTTAAATCCAATTTATAGAATTAGTTTTTATTTATTTATGAAATTTAAAATACATATGATTCAATAAAATTAGTAAGATTAGCCGTTTTTTATTTTGATTGTGTAATTGTGTTTTTTCTCGACTTGTATAGAATTTTAATTCATTTTTTTTTATAGTATGTTTGTAATTTATTGTCTTTTGAAAGATTAAAAACAATTTTAGAGGTGAAGAATGGATTATATTTGATTTTGAAATTAAAATCTGTAATTTATATTTTTAAAATTGATTCTTTATGAATTTTATATCAATTTATTATTTAATTCATTTTTATATGATAAATTTATTCAAATATAAATTAATTATATTAAAATTAATTACGAAAAAATTAATTCTATTAAATTTAATTATAGATTAAAATCAATTATATTCCATGTGAATTGAAACACACACTTAATAATATACACGTTCCGTACATTATTATGAATAATTTTTTTATTGATATATTTGATTATTAATATATCTGATCCATATATGGATAGTCAAATATTTATAAAAAAAAAGTAAAAATTATTTATAATATTATTTCGATGTTGTATATATATGGATTAGTTCATTCCCCAAAAATAAAAAAGCCTTGAAGAATGCGAGAGATTGATCTATGTGAGTGAAAGAAAAATTTATAGAATAGTACAAAGTTGATCGAGAATTATTGAGGGTACAGATCTTGATGTGCACACATAAAGAGGGTGTCGGTGTAATGGAATGTTGATTGTTTATTCTAGGGAGTGAATTTCGAGTACTCCAAGCAAGCACTATGTCATGTTTTCTGCACTAATTAAGTAATTATGTCATAATAAGTTTAATACTTTCTTGTTCTCATAAAATATTTATGATGTGGACGTTACTTAAAATTAATTAAAATACACAGTTTCGAAATCCTTCAACATTCTTTGTAGTTTATTTTTAGTCTTTATTAAAAAATAATAATACTTTAATTTTTATAAAATTATTTTGCATATAATTTTAATTTTTCTATTAAATTAGTGTGTATTTTTAAATAATTATTATATATATATATATATATATATATATATATATATATATATATATATATATATATATATATATATTGGAATATTATAAAAAATTCTTTTAAAAAAATAATTTAAAATTTAATTTCTAAATCTAAATTTATCTTATGATTTTAAAAATTTATATTTAATTTTTAATTTTAAAAAATTTTAAAATTTGGTAGAAAAATATTTCATAATATTCTAAATATCTACGAAAAAATATTCAAAAATATAAAAATTAAATAATTATTAAACAATTTTAAAATTTTAAAAAACAACAGAAAAATGATAATTGCATGCATAAAATTATAAAAATTAAAATATTTTTTATAAGGATTAAAAATGAAATGTGGGATATTTGTTGGACAAAAACATATTTAATTCTAAAACATAAAAGTTTTAATTTCTTTATTAAATATTCATATCATATTTTAAAAATAATTATATCGACATATCATATTAAAATTTTCACATAAATATATCATGTTAATAAAATTGACTCAGAAATATAAAACAAAGAAAAATATTTTTACCAGAGAATGATGAAAACAATATTTTTCTTTAAAATACGTTGTTACCAAAAATGGATTTAAGTTTAAGTTTTATTTATTAAAATAGTGTTCCGTTTTTTTTAAAACGAGTGTTATTTTATTAACCAAATTTATTTTAAAATAAATATACTTTTTTTTTTTTAATATTTTAAGAAAAAAATGTTGATATGATTCTTTACTTGTGGTTCTTATTATTTTTTAATGAAATATGATAAATGTATAATTTTTTCTTATTGTTACTTCTTAAATAATATGTAATTTTTTTATCTATTTTTATTTATTAAATAATATTTAAATACGTTTATCAATTACATTTAAAAATTTGTATCTAAGTTTTCTCCCTATTTTATGTATACCAATTCTCATAATGTTATATTTTATTAAAGTGTCACATGTATTAACAACTTTTTTTTTTATAATCAAAATGTTGAATATTAGAAAATATTAGGGTACTCGGGAGAATTACAACGCGGAAATTAGAATACAAGCTAAAAGGTTCAACAATCGATCTCCTAATTACAATTTAATTCTCTTAAACTTCTACCAGACCGTCTTTAAGGGTGTACAAGACGGACTACCGCACAGGACCTCAAGTTTTTCTAGGCTAAATTATGGACAAATAAGGTTTCATAAAATATTTGTCGGATTAAATCGTGATTAAATAGGGTCTTTATTTTTTTTCATGGTTAAATTGTTGCTAACCTACATAGGGTCTCCAAAAATTTAAGATGACTCTGCTTCTAACACAAAACTCGTGCCCATAAATAAGATTCTCCTCCGAAACATAGCGAACAAACAAGATTGTGTTAACCTTTGAAAATATCTCTCTTTGTTAATAGATCTCAGAGTTGAAGTCTGTTGAGAAAAATTATCCATGCAAACACTTTTACATTACTCTGCACAAAGTCTTTCTATAAACTATTAAAAAAAGGCTCCATGTTAACAACTTTATTATACTTCATAATATATACTTAAAAAAACTATGAACAACATTTTTTTAAATGGAAAGAAAATTAATGATTATTTATAATACTATCAATGGTTGAGAATCAAGTGTGAGAAAGAAGTCTCAAATTGGTTAAAAAAAGGAAGATTGAACACTATATAAGTGAGAGAACACACACACCTATAACCTTAAGGTTTTAGGATATGTGGTGTGCCTCTCACAAAAATGTGTCCCTAATAAAATGTTCCCACCTCGGAAATGTCCCCCTAACAGTGGTATCATGAGCCTATGGTTTCGAGATAAGGACCGACTAACTTGTATCGAAACACTTTCCGCAGGTAGTGGGTAGAAGGTGTTCTGTTGGAGAGTGCCAACGGTGGTACAAGTGTATGTGGAAGAGTGAGCTTTCACGTGAGGCGGAACATTGTGACTCACACTTGAGGGGGAGTGTTGAGAATCAAGTGTGAAGAAGAAGTCCCAAATTGGTTAGAAAAAGGAAGATTGAACACTATATAAGTGAGAGAACCCACACACCTATAACCTTAAGGTTTTAGGTAGATATGTGGTGTACCTCTCACAAAAGTGTGTCTCATGTACTATGCTCCCTCCTCGGAATTTCCCCTAACATCAATGAAATTTGGAAAGTTAGAAACAAGACTAGATTTAATGATGTTATCTCGGTCTAAGACTATATAGTAGATATAATTACCTTTATTTATATCTTGTGAATTGCATATAAATTACAATGTTACAAGTCATATGTATAATACGAGGTTTTAATTTATCTAAAATCCTAAACCCTATTTCCCCTCAACAAATAATTATCTCTACCCTTAATTATCTCATCAATATGAGTTATTCTCTCAACAACCTATAGTTATTTGAACAACTCATAAATATTTCAACAATACAACAATGTGAGTTATACTTGTTGTGATGAAAAATCATAGACCAAGCTATTGGTTAACTTGGCTCGCAAAATAAGAAGTCACTATTGACTTTTATTGTTTCAAAGCAAGTTATAAGAGATCTAAGGTACGAGGTTAGTTGTACAAAGGGAATATATTAACACCCTATATATCTATAATACTCTATAAGAACCTCTTGTGATATCTATTTTTGTGTGTGGCTAAAATGGTTTGTTTGCAAAAGATTGTGGAGATGAAAAAAGAAATGTTTTTATTTTTTATTTTTTATGTGTTTGGAAAGACATAAAGTCTTATACCTATGTACCAATGAAGTATCAAAACCTTGTAGTTCGGGGTAAAAAAAAGTTTGTTGATTGATTTTAGAAGAAAATAAAGTTGTCATCTTAAGGAGAATACTCAACTAACTTCACCACAAGTATAAGAAGGTAGATCTTGCATCATCATGAAGGAGTGTCTCCTAACTTGGATATAAGATCAACAAGTTTCCACTAACTCCCTCAAGTGGAAAGAGTCACATTTACTTTAAACATTACTACCATGGGAATAAGAGGATTACATCTTATCTATAAAGATGACCCATGTCTAAACTCTTTGAGAAAATATTTTAAATTGAAAAACTAAAGTGGCAAAAATATTCGAGTGAGGTCAAATCCTTTTTAGTCTTTTGAAATTTTTAGTATGCTTAAGTATATTTGAAGCATTTATTTAAAAAAAGTTTGAAAATGCAATGACATAAAGTCAAGGTTTTTTAATGAAAATGGATCAAATTTGAAATTAAGGTTTAAAGGTAGAACGTTAAACACAATATAAACATTTACAAATGTAATATACAAAGTTAAACATATGTAGATGAACATAAGACATACAGATGCACATGACTATTAAGTCAATATTAAAGTCTCTTTCCCTTGGATTTAAACATAAGTACTAACACAAATAAGTATAAACATTAATCACTAATACATGCATACTAATATCACTAATAAAAAACAAATACCAATCACACAGGTCACAAAGATTAAGGACAAGACCACAAAGTAGCATGGCTTTTAAGAGAGTAATTTAAGAAAAATGTTTTACAAAGGGGTAAAACATAATATTTCCACAAATCAAGAAGAAAGAAAGTATTCTTAACAATCTCAAAGTAACACATGCAAAGAACAAAAGATGGAAAAATATCAAGCAAAAGACATCATGTCAAATTAGCCAAAGATGAATCATCAAAAAAAGGGAAGTCTCATGAACAAGAACAGTCAAAACAACATGGAACAAGAAAGCATATCATCATTCATTATACATGGATATTTTCAATACAAATCAAATCAATTAAGACACTTTTATAGCATGATGAGGATAACAATCAAGACTCTCATGTTACAAGTTTATTGAAACACATATCAATTCTAATCATCAAACATGTTCAACATGGAAAATCATTAAAGATTAAATCAAGCAAAGTTCATGGAATTAGGGTTTTTTGGGACATGTATGAACATGTGATCAATCAATCTTAACATTATGGTAAACATGTATAAATACTTCATTATGGTTTGAAGAAACAAACAAAAATCCTCAAAATATTGCATCATAATTAAAGAAAGGAACGTGCATCAATTAGGGTTTCCATGAACACTTACAAACTATATATCATGTTAAAACAAACAAGTAAATCATATCTAACAAACCAATTAGATCAACAAAAATAAGTTATGAATGTACAATCAAGGTAGGAAATATGATCTTCATTCACATTAGGTTTCATTAAACCAAACAAATTACATGAAGAAGAGTCCTAAAAAACAAAGTAAAAGGCACATGATTAAAATTTGAATAAAGTAGGCAAATAAATAATATTTTTGATAGTTTTTCATGGATACATAGAATAGAAGGGTAAAATAACAAGTGTACAAAATACCAATAAAAAATAATTAAATTTGCTTAAAGAAAAATCAAAAAGAAAATAGAAAGAAAGTAGAAGAAGTAAAGTGGTAAAAAGGAAGGTTTTGTGGCCAAGGGGTGTTGAACCCCTGACCTTGAGGTTACAACTCAAAACCTAAGCCACGGGGCCATGCAGTGCATTATTTTAACAAACACTCATTTGATAAAATACAAAACAGGATTCAAAATGTATAAAACTCAAAATAAACAAACAAAAGGTCTGGGCGAGGGAGGTTCAAACCCCTGACCTCTCGCTTCACACAAAACATCATTTCTTCCACTGGTGCACAATGTCATTCAAATTAATAAACGCATTCAACTAAATATAATATAAATAACACTTTAAATTTGAATTTCGCGCCAAATTCACTTCATCTTCAACCTTGAGATCAATCAATGGAACTTTCTCATTTCTTACCCAAATTCAGAAAACTAAAAAAGCTAACTTGCTCATAATTTCATAATCAATTCAATGGTATAATTTATTTAAACTAAAAGTCAAAGAATAACGCACATGATCATCAAAACCATAGAAACCCTAAATATTTGTGTCCATCAAAAGTCCACACACAAGCATAATTAGTAGCAATTAGTTTAGGGGTTACACTCAACACATCAAATACTACATTTTTTCTTTAGAAACAAATCACAAATGATGCATGTATGGTGAGTTTGGAGGTCAAGAAAAAGTTACCTATTAGAATCAAGGTTCAATGACTTTTTCAGTGCTTCCAAATTAGAAGTAAGGGTCCCTTTAACACCTTTGAACCTTCGTGAAGTTGTAGGTACCCTTGGTTTGTTCTAAAATAATCTGAGCCGTTCTACCCAAATCCAATTGCAAGTGACTGGGTTTTGAAGTGGAGGGAGTGATTGAGGTGTTCCAGTCATGCAAAATAGTTGTGGTTAGTTCATAATGGATGTATGAAAGGTGTTTAGATGGTTAGTTTGAAGAATGCATGACAGAAATGGAAGTTTGGTGTTTAAGATTTTGAAGTTGCAACAATGGAGTTTTCTTGTGAAATTTGTGTGTTTTTGGTTATGAGGCATGAGAGGATATTTATAAATGGAGAATTTGGTTCTAGTAAGTGGATGATATTTATCTTGGTTCTTCTCTAATGTTGTTTTGGCCATTTGGTTACAAAATGCTTCAAAAAGCTTTATGGTTCCAAGTGTTCGCGTTAAAAAGTGACGCGCGAGGGAATCGAATCAGAATTCGGATTCTATGGCTCGAAAATATTTACTCTTTTGATTTGTTTATAAAGATGCCGCGAGCATCAAGCTTTATTATTTTCAACACAAGAAAAATGATTATGAAAAAGGGGAAAGCTGCAATACCCTCAATTGATATGATATGCATTACGACTAGCGCGAACTAGACGCAACACATTGGGGAGATTCCGGGCAAGGGGGTTTATTATATAAAGGGAATAGATGTGGCACCCTAAATATATATAGTTATCTATAGCTTTATATATGAATAGTTTGATATGTTTGTGTGTTTTAAATTGCTATTTCTATTCTTGGGAAAGTTTCTCCTTTGGATTTTAAGAAGGGTAAATTATGTGGGATCCTAGGTTTTGTTATTATTGTGCTCGCAAAGATCATTGGGATCTTCTGCATACATATCCCTTAATGGGAATCAGAGCATTTGTAGCTCGGATCTAAAGGGAGTTATGGTTTGTTTGGTTTGAGGGAGAAAAAAGTTTGCTCGCCAAGGATGAGACCTTGTGCCTACGTATTCTCAAAAGGAGATTGAGAAAGTTAGAGCAGTCGTAGTTCCCACTTATGCTAGTGGAAGCAACGAGATGTTATTAAGAGACAGAGACGAATGTCATCTTAACGAAAAATGTATCTTATCTATTTTATCACATACATTTTGAAAGGATTGATTGATTTAATCTTTCATCGTAAGTTATAGGTGTTTTGCTTGAGTGTACAAGCGTTACCACTTACGAGTTTAAGAAAGATGTTTGAAAAATGATTGAATCTTTTAATTGTAAGCATTGGGTGTTTTGCTTGAGTGTACAAGCATTACCATTTACAGTTAAAGATGTTTTTGTTTTGAAAAAGTGTTTGAAAAGTGTTTGATTGTATGTGATGTGATAGATGATAGACGAGATACTTCTTCCATAGAGATGATAAATTTCTAAATCTCTAAGAGAAATTGATTGGATTAGGGGGATGCTTTTAAGAAGCTCGTGGGTCCTTGTATTGTAAGCCCAAGAGGAGGCATTCCGAGGGTCATCGAGGGTCCTTGTATTGTTAGCCCAAGAGAAGGCATTCCGAGGATCATCGAGGGTCCTTGTATGAAGCTCAAGAGGAAGCTATAGGGTATGATTGGCTTTTGCTTTAAGAGTGGTTTCACCGGGAAACCATCCTCTTAGGATTCAAGAGTGATTTCACCGAGAAGTCATACTCTCAGGGTTCTATCCTAGCGCGGGTGATTCTTTGTATTGGAAGCCCAATAGGAGGCTGTTAAGAGATTTCCAGGTCTCTTTCTTGTTTGATGCCCAAGAGAAGGCTAAAATCAACGAGGAGTTCTTTTGAACGAAGCCCAAGAGGAGGATGACTCAGCAGGGGAGTGTTGTCTTATATGAAGCCTAAGCGGAGGCTAAACTCAGTAAATGAGTTTTCTTATATGAAGCCTAAGAGGAGGCTAACTCAACAAATGAGTTATCTTATACGAACCCTAAGAGGAGGCTAAAAAGGGAACCTAGTTGTTAGGCTAGCTATTATGTTATAACTGAACAGTTATATGAACAAGTGTGTGATATGTATTCACAGGAGTTTATGAAGGAAATATAAACAAGTGTATAAAACGAGCGTTTAAAGTAAGTGTAACTTGAATATATACAAAGTTTGAATGTTTGAATGTGTACAAGGGAATGAATATGTACACGAAGGGCTGTTTATGTACAAGGAAATGAATATGTACATAGGAGGGTTGAGACTTACACTGTAAGGGAGACCCATTAGTTTAAGAGTAGTTTCATCGGGAATGATTCTTCTCTTAATACCAATGGAATTGGTGTATAAACAAGCGGATGAAAACAAACGAACGAAGTTTGTTTATGCTTGAATATTTATAAAGATGATTGAATATGTACAAGGAAAATTTAATATGTACATAAAAAGGATTGAGACTTACACCGTAAGGGAGGCCCATGATCGATTAAGAAATTCGAGGAAAAAATTGGTTCGGTTTTATCTTCAAGTTGAGTCGATCATGGAAAAAGGTGTGTAAGTTTGTTGAAATGTTTTGAAAAAGGTTTTGAAAATTATTTTTGAAAAGTGAAGTATATTCACAAGAAGTTTTGAAAAGATTTGAGTTTGAAAGTTTGGAAGAAAACATCTTTGAAAAGTATTAAGAAATACTTAAAATGTTTCATTTTTGACTTAATGAAAATATAATCAAAAGAAAATATTTTTGGATTTTTTTGACATAATCATAAAATAGGTATATTAAATGATAAGTGTGCAAAAAATCATCTCAAAATGAGAAGTTTTGATTGGTTTTTGAAAATGTTGAAGTTTGATAGAAAATGTGAAGAAAACAAGTAGTAAAAATTTGATTTTGGTCTGAAGGAGGTTTGAACTCAAGACCTTTGGCTTGGAAGTGAAAAGCTTTACCACTGAGCCAAGTGCTTATCTTGTTATTTACACGCTTCCATTTAATTATATTTAAAAACAAGTCTTTGGAAATGTTTAAAAATGAAGGAAAGTGAAAAAAATGACAAAATGGTCTCAGGGGGATTCGAACCCTGGACCATAGGCAAGGCAAATGACATGAAAAGCGTGCTGACTACCACTAGGGTGGCTATACATCCATTGTTTTATTTCATTCTATGTTATTATATTATAAACTAATTATTTAAATTTGAAAGTCAAACAGAAAACACGCGCACTTGTTCATCATCTTCTCTAACCTTCATCAATCCATGGATTCTTCATTTCTCAATGAAATTGAAAGATGTAAACATCAAACTTGCTCGTTTTGAACCCAGGAACATGATGGTGATGATTAATTTCATTTATTTTAAGTTTAAAATGATTAATTTCAAACGTAACCAGATGAACCCTAATTCTAAGAATCAACATGAAATCGTGTATGGATCATGATTTGTGAAATTGATTGAGGGTTAATGATCAGCATGAGTGCAGAAACAATATGGCCAAGCAATTTTTGAACTGGAATGTATGAATCATAGATTTCAAAGTTTGAGTGGCTTACCTCTTCGAATTGAAATTGAAATCTTACTTAGAGTGTTTCCAGTTGTTGTTTGATGATTGCTACAACACCATTGGACCTTATGGAAGGTGTTTGAATGCAATGCTTGCTTTGAAATGGTATGGAACTCTCTACCCAAGTCCAACTGCAGCCACTTGCTATGAGTTTCTATTTTGGTGTTGGAGATGTTACAGGTTAATGATGATGATTTGGATCACTCATATGAAGTATATGGAAGGTTTTTGAAGTGTTAAATCACAGCTAGCTCGAGCAAATTAAGAGATGGCAAGTTAAGGCATCATTTGCAAGCTTTTGGGTTTTGAAAATGATTTTGAGTTTGGGCAGTTTTTCTGGTGATTTTAAGTTTTGGATAACTTCTAATTGATGTTTAGAACATGTTAGAAACTTAAATTCTCTCAGATTTTGCAAGGTTTGAAGATTGCAAAATTCTCCTCTTGAAACTTTGAAACTTGGGATTTAAGCAAGAAAGAAGGAAAGCTTGATTATGATAGCTTTGGTGTGATTTGAATTTGAGGAAATGACCTCTATTTATAGGCCAAGAAAACTGAATGATATGGCATGGCTATCATTGAGGGAAACTTACAACTTGCTTAAGAGGTAAGAAGGAATCTTTTGCATTTAATGCAAAAGTTACTTTCTTAACCATGGTTAAGTTTTTCTCTTTGATTCAATTCTTTCCTCAATCATTCAAACTGATATTTATCAGTTATAATCTACCTCTAGCTGATGACAAGGCTTCTAGAAGGGAGATTTGTGAAAAATGACTTGTAATTTTGAAGCATGTACTTGAAATTCCACGGTTTTGGAGCTTTATGTTTCAAAATCAAAAGTATAGCTAGACAAAGTGTTTTTGCAAGTTCTTGGACATTTTGGAAAGCTTGTAACAAGGGATACAACTTTCATGTTTTGAGTTTTTTCTGAATCCAAATGGATCTAGGTTAAAAATGACCATGAAAGTAGGAAAAAACCATGTTTTCTTAACACTTGAAAAAATTTCTAAGTGTTAGAAATTTTTCAAATCTTGACTTTTTGTTGACTTTTTCACATTTCTTGATTTTTTATGATCATGATGGATTATTTGAAATGTTTTTATGATTGAAAAAGTTTGGTCTTGAAAAAGTTGACCAAAAGTCAAAGTTTGACTTTTCTGAGCAGATGAATTTTTATCAGATGATTTAGAATTTGTCTGATGAAGAAACATGGACTTTTGAAATGTTTTGAATCAAGAAATTAGGTCAAGATGTTGCTTTGAAGATGTTAAGATCAATCTCCAAGAAAATAGGTCATGCATTGAGCAGAAAGTCAATGATTCACTATCCTCGATTAAAACCCTAATTGGTCGATTCCTGGTAGATCATGAGAAGAAGTTTGGAATCTGAAGATAAAATGTTGATGATTGATTAAGATAGACCAATTGAGGTGAGTGGAAACTCAAACCCTAATTGATTAGATCTTGAACAAATGAAATTTTGAAGAAACCCTGATTTTGACTTCTAGAAGCCACACACGATCTATTCTGTTCTGAAATTGTTAGTGATGTAGTGATGCACATGTGGATAATGTAAGGTGGTATCTTAGGCAAAAATTTGGGTATGACAGATGCCCCTATTTAAGTTTCTTTATCCTGAGATATAAAGATGAAGATCTTCGTCTCGATAGGTGTGAAGAGACTTAAATATCAGAATACGCAAATAAGAATAAAAGACAATTGTTTCTGAAGTAGATAAGAAACATAAGGCAATGACTACAGGCACCCAACAAGTAGCCTAGGTTCAATCTACCCAAAATGTGAGTTATGAAATTAGTAGTGGACCTCATCATATTATGTATTGTCTTGCGAGTTCACAACAAACTGGAGAGATAAAGTTCTTAAAACAGAATAATCCTTATTCGAACAATTATAATCCAAGGTGGAAGAATCATCCTAACTTCTCCTAGAAAGTTGATTGGGGGTGTCTATAGAAAAAATGGATGCACAAAGTTCTCAATTCCAAGAAGAAACAATGAGCAATCACAAGAACACCACAACTTTAATACAAAATTTGGAAGTTCAAGTGGGACATATTGCACAACAATTATCTCTACAAGCACCAGACACCTTTTTGAGTTGCACCGTGACAAATCCAAAAAAATATGAGAATGTTAATGTTGTCATAAAAAGAAGTCAAAAGGTGTCAGAATATGAAGAAGATAATGCAACAAAGGATGATTATGTCATAAAGGTAGATCTGGAAGTGAGAGAAAACAAGAAAAAGTTGGAAGAAGTGATACCACATGTGAAGCCTACTGAAGAGAAGAAAAAAAGGAGGCTAAACCAGTGATTAAGTTGTCATATCCTTCTCGAGTAACAAAGAAGGACCCAAAAGAGAAGAACTTTGAGAAATTTGTCACATTGTTCAAAAATATATATATATATCATTCTTTGAAGCACTCGAGCAAATACCCATGTACCAGAAATTCATGAAGGAGGTACTATAGAAAAAGAGACTAATAGGAGATGGATCGGTACCACGTAATGACAAAATGTGTGAAATTTTGCAAGAGAGAAGAACCTCATTCAAGCAGAAGGACCATGGATCGGTTTCAATACCTTGCACTATATAACACAGAACTTTCAAGAAAGTTCTAGTTGATTAAGGTGCTAGTGTGAGCTTGATGCCATTATCTATATTCCAAAAGCTTGGTATTGGAAAAGTAAGCGAGATAGGGACAAATTTAAAATTTGTTGATCACACCATAAAGCAATCATATGGGGTAGTTGATGATGTACTGGTGAAAATTGACAAATTTATCTTTCTAGTTAATTTTAATATCATGGATATTTCGGAAGATGATGAGACCCATATATAATTGGTCGATGTGACACAGTGGGAGAACTGACTTGTTTGTTTTGCGTTTTATCGCAAATGTTGCTGTTAGCAAGAGTCGTCATTGATAACACGAAATCATATCGTTTATTTTACATGAAATTAACCCATTTTGTATTATTTTGACCCGATTAACTCCCGAATATTTCGATATTGTCATTACTTTTTGCAGGTATTCACAACTTAGCTCAAAACAGAAGAAAATATGAAACAATGCAAGAAAACACCAAAAGAATGAAGAAAAAGATTAAAATCAAAGATTACAAATTTTAGAGTGGCCGTGCCAGCCACAGAAGCCATCTTGAAGAGTGTTACGACGTAACACACCCATGACGTAATAACGGAGAAAACACCAACCTCGCATAACAAAAAGCCACGAACGTAACGCCGATAATCACTTAAAGATGCAGATCGTGGCAAAGTGGAAGGAGTTTTCAAAACTCGATTTCTCAACAAACCCACGCCCACCACTTCTTCCTCAACGCCATTGCTACATTGTGGAGATTTTCAAGGAAAGCTACGTGAATTCAAATCAACGCCATCTCTATTTTCTCTATAAATACCCGGTGTTCAATGTAAACGGACAGTTTTTGAGAATTTACTTGTGCGGAAGCTCACTAAATCAAACCATTATTCCTTCTTGTTATTTTTTCCAATCCGCTCTTTCATTGCCCAAATAATAATTTCCAACATCAGAAATTATTATTATAGTTTAGGATTTATTATTCAAGCCTCATAATTTTACATTTCAACCGATCCAAGTCCAAGTTGTGGAAGAAGGATTGAAGTATTGGCTTTATTTTCGTGTTTCTATTTTGCAATTGTATTACATACCTTTAATTAATTAATGCAATTTAATTTATTATTTATAATGTCCAATTTAAATTTGTTTGCTTTTACCGTCGATTATTTTAATTTCCATGGCTAGCTAAACCTTTAGTGTCGGTATGGGATAGTAAGAGACATTAGGCATCCGATCAAACTTAGGTTAAAACTTTAATCAACTTAACTCGTTATAACTTTTATGCTTAAAAATAAAACCTTCATTAAAGTAAGAAGAGTAAATAGGTTAGATCGAGACCACAAAAGTGTGAGGTTTTTAACCGGATAGCTAAAGTTAGGCATTTGATTTAAATACGTTGAAAGCGCTTTAAACCAAATTAGAATTAATTAAGTTTCCAAAATTACTTCTAAACACTTATAGGCTATAGGGCTTTAGACGATAATCCGAGATAAGACCATGAAAGTGTGAGTTGAGGGTTTTAAACCGATTAATTCTACGGACAAACCAAGTTGACCATCCTAATATGCCTAAGCCGATTAGATCCTTTAAGTCGACTCTATTGCATACCGACCATTTCATTTCATAATTACTTTAAAACCTATTAGTTTACCTTCCTCAACCTTCCTAAAACCAAACGTGATAATTTCCGCTTAAGCTAAACTAGCTTTACTTTCCGCACTAGAGTGATTACAAAGTCCTTGTGGGTTCGACAATCTTTTATTACTACCGCGATGGTGTAAGCTTGCGCTAAAGATACCGTTAGACACATTAGGTTTATCGACATCAAGTTTTTGGCGCCGTTGGGACTTTGATCTAGTCACTAGTGCACTCTTAAAGTAATCGTCTAGGCTAAGGCAACTATTTATTTTCCCTTTGTGTATGCCAAATACGCGCTCAAGGCGGTACTTTGCATATACCCATTTACGATATCGGCGTTATCTTGATTAAGAAGACGAATTCAAGAGTGCACTCAACAATCTTCCGCCGTCTGTTCTTCCGCATCTCGACGAGTTACGAAGAATGGTTGATCCACCTCCTCCTCCTCGTCCTCTTAAGGATTACGCATTCCTTCTCAGCGGAGCCTCATAACAGATTGCGCTCGTTATTGCTCAAACGATTTCGAGCGAAACCTTCGCTTCTTTCCGCGCTCACAGAACCAGTTCTGGAGCTCCTACGACGACCCTAATCTACATCTATCCGTGTTTGTGCAGTACGCAGACACTGTGAAAGCGAATGGAGTAAACCTTGAGGCGATACGATTGCGCCTATTTCATTTTTCTTTAAGAGACAGAGCTCATGCTTGGCTTCAATCTCTTCCTGCCAACTCAATCACCACTTGGGCTGAGTTGAAGAAAGTCTTTTTAGCTAGATATTTTCCTCCAAGCAAAACTGCTATGCTCAGAGCTAACATCAATGGTTTCAAACAGAAAGACAATGAATCTTTATTCGAAGCATGGGAACGATACAAGGATATGCTAAGACTCTGCCCTCATCATGGTTTAGAAGAATGGTTGATTATTCACACATTCTATAATGGTCTCCTCACAATACAAGATTAACCATAGACGCTGTGGCGATGATGGATAAACCAGATGTCAAGCGAACCAACTTATTGAAAGTATGGCTCGTAACCACTACCAATGGGGAAGCGAGAGAGTTAATGTAGAAATCTCAACCGAAGGTATCAAGGCCAAGTGAACAACTGGATCAAGTTAATGCTAAAGTGGAAGCTCTTACCAAAAATTAGAGAACCTTTCCATCACTCCGGTCAGTAGTGCAGTGATTCCAACTTGCGATCTATGTGGTATTCAATCACATCTTGCTCGAATGTCCCTTTGACCGAGTACCGGCCGAACAAGCTAACTACGTGCAAGGAAATCCCTACAAGAATACGATAACCAAAGTTGGAAGAATCATCCAAATTTCTCACAAAAGCAATGCGTTGTATGCTCGGACAAGCTCGTTACACCACGGTTATCCAAAAGCTATCCCGAATCATCCTAATAACGGACCTAATACTTCCAACGTTCCTAGGAAATCAAACCTCGAAATTATGATAGAACACTTCATTGCTTCTCAATCCTGCACAATAAGGATGTTTTAAATCGAACTTACATACCAACGAGCAAATTAAGCAATTAGCTAGCAAGGTCGATGCTTTAGCTACCCATAACAAGATGCTTGAAACTCGATTTCACAGTAGCTCAACAATAGCACTCACTGCTTCGCTGGAATATTTCCGTCAACCACAACCTAACCCGAAAGGACACGCTAATGCCGTGATACTTAGGAGTGGAAAAGAACTTGACGGACCGTTGATCTAAGACTAGAAAACCCAGCTATGTATCGAAGCAAGACAAGCCGAGTGAAACGAGGCGACCGAAAAGGAAAACGAAACTCAAGGAGAAAAGAGAAACCTTATGTGCCTCCACCGCCCTATAAACCACAAGTTCAGATCCCCGAGATTAACAAATTCTAAATCGATGAGCCAATTTAAGAGATTCGTGGAACTTCAAACAACTAAATATCACAATACCATTCGAAGCCATTACTCAGATGCCATCGATGCTAAATTTCTTAAGGAAATCCTATCTAATTAGAAAAGTTAGAAGATAACGGAACAGTTACCCTTCACGAATGTAGTGCTATCATTCGTAATAACATGCCTCCTAAGCTAAAAGACCCGTGTAGTTTCTCTATACTGTAATATTGGAAAATTCGTCATAGACAAAGCTCTATGCGACTTAGGAGCAAGTATCGTTGTCATGCCCTTATCTATTTGCAAAAGTCGAAATGGGAGAACTTACACCTACAAAATGTGCTCAATTAGGACCGATCGCTTAAGTATCCTGTAGGTATATGGGAAAATGTTCCAGTTAGCGTAGGTCAATTCTATATCCCGACCGATTTCATAATTATGGACATTACCGAAGATTCAGTTACCCCTATCATATTAGGAAGACCATTCCTAGCCACAATGGAGCTATAATTGATGTAAAGAAGGCGATTAACATTCAAGTCGGAGAGGAAAAGTGGAATTCATCCTCACTCAATTTCTACAAGCACCCGCCATGAATGACACATGTTATTTACTCGATATTATAGATGAGTGCGTGAGAGAAATGGAAGCTAAACAAACCACATATTCCGAAATAATGAAAATTGAAACCCTCCGATATTCAAGATGATAATTGGCGAGAACCATATAAAGATGATCTAAGCGAAAGTCTAGCACTTACACCTAATCATATGCCATGTCCCAAGAAACCAAAACTAGAATTGAAATTTTTACCTAAAATTTATGATACGAATTCCTTGATACCGAACAAACTCGACTGTAATAGTGAATTCCAGTTTAGGAACGCAAGCGAAAAACTTTTAGACGTTCTAAGGAAATATCCTGCGTTAGGTTACAACATATCGGACTTAAAAGGAATTTGTCCTTCAATTTGTATGCATCGATTCTATTAGAAGAGGATTGCAAAACCTCTCGAGAACCTCAAAGAAGAATCAACCCGATCCTCAAGATCAGAGTCGAGATGAAATCAAAAGCTAATGGAAGCGGAATATTATACCCGATCTCCGACAAGAAATGGGTTAGCCCAATGCATGTCGTACCTAAGAAAGGAGGTGTTATCGTGAAAACGCATGGCGAATCGATAACACAAAGAGTAGTTAGTGGACACGAGTGTGCATTGATTATAGAAAACTGAACAAAGCTACTCGGAAAGACCATTTTCCTTTACCCTTTATTGATCAAATGTTAGAACGATTAGCCAAACACTCCTACTTCTGCTATTTAGACGGTTATTCCGGATTTTTCCGAATTCCTATTCACCCTGATGATCAAGAGAAGACTACATTCACGTGTCCCTATGGAACGTTCGCGCATGCATTTAATGCCATTTGGATTATGTAATGCCCCTGCAACTTTCCATCGATGTATGATGGCCATCTTCGCAGATTTCATTGACAACATCATGGAAGTGTTTATGGACGACTTCTCTGTGTGTGGACAAAGTTTCGAAGGATGTCTATCTAATTTAGAGAGTGTTTTAGAACGATGTGTGAAAGTGAACCTTGTGCTTAACTGGGAAAAATGCCATTTCATGGTCAGAGAAGGAATCGTACTTGGACATGTTATTTCCAATAAAGGAATTGAAGTTGATAAAGCTAAGATAGAAGTGATTAAAGAACTTCAACCACCTAAGACCGCTCGAGAGATACGAAGTTTTCTAGGACACGCGGTTTTACCGACGCGTTTATTAAAGATTTCTAAAATTACAAAACCACTTACCGTCTATTAATGAAGGATGTTGAGTTCATATTCGATGACGATTGTCTTAAAGCTTTTGAAACCCTTAAAGCCGCACTTATTTCGCACCAATCATGCAACCGCCCGATTGAAGTTACCTTCAAATCATGTGCGATGCAAGTGATTTTTGTAGGCGCAGTTCTTGGACAAAGGAAAGATAAGAAACTTCACGCAATTTACTACGCCAGCAGAACGCTAGACTCAGCTCAGATGAATTACGCCACAACTGAAAAAGAACTCTTAGCCGTGGTCTTCGCGCTTGACAAATTTCGTTCTTACCTTGTAGGAGCAAAAATCATCATCTACACGGACCACGCTGCTATCAGATATTTACTTGCCAAGAAAGATGCAAAACCGAGACTCCTCCGATGGATCTTGCTTTTACAGGAATTTGACTTGGAAATTAAAGACAAGAAAGGAACCGAAAACGTCGTAGCGGATCATTTATCCCGTTTGGAAGGTATAAAACCCGAACAAGTGCCAATTAACGATGATTTTCCGTATGAACATCTGATAGCACATATGATAAGCGACCTAGCTCATTTGGATTTACATAAACCAGAAGCTAAGGAAGTCATGGAAGCCATTGACATGACCATAGGATTGCCTTGGTATGCTGACATCGTTAATCATTTAGCTGCCAGTGCGCTTCCACCTGACTTAACTTACCAACAGAAAAAGAAATTCTTCCATGATCTCAAGAATTATTATTGGGACGAACCACTTTTATTTAAACGAGGACCTGATGGAATTTTCCGCCGTTGTATACCCGACGAAGAAATAGAAGACGTCATTTCCCATTGTCATTCATCTCCTTATGGCGGACATGCTAGCACCTCTAAAACGTGTGCCAAAATTCTCCAAGCCGCCTTTTACGCCTAACCTATGGAAGGATGTCCACATCCGTTAAAATCGTGGATCGATGCCAACGCACCGGTAATATCTCAAGACGCAATGAAATGCCTCAGAAAGGAATACTTGAAGTTGAAGTCTTTGATGTTTGGGGAATAGATTTCATGGGACCTTTCCCATCTTCTTTTGGAAACAAGTTTATACTTGTAGCTGTCGATTATGTTTCAAAATGGATCGAGGCAATAGCTTCTCCTACAAATGACACACGAGTGGTGATAAAGCTTTTCAAGAATATAATTTTCCCGCGTTTTGGTGTTCCTCGACTTGTTATTAGTGACGGTGGATCTCATTTTATTTCGAAGATATTTGATAAATTACTATCTAAATATGGAGTGAAACACCACATAGCAACACCTTATCATCCGCAAACTAGCGGATAGGTCGAAGTTTCGAACAGAGAGATTAAACAAATATTAGAAAAAACTGTCGCTATATCTCGAAAAGATTGGTCATCCAAGCTTAACGAAGCTTTATGGGCTTATAGGACAGCTTACAAGACTCCTATCGGAACTACACCTTTCAAACTTGTCTACGGAAAATCCTGTCACCTCCCAGTAGAATTAGAGCATAAAGCTTATTGGGCGATAAAGACACTCAATATTAACTACCTTGGCGAAACGAATCCTCGATTTACATGAATTGGAAGAATTAAGACTAGACGCTTACGAAAACGCTAAAATCTACAAAGAACGCACTAAAAAGTGGCACGATCAACGTTTATCTCGGAAAGAATTTAGTGTGGGAGATGTCGTACTTTTATTCAATTCTAGACTTAGACTCTTCCCGAAAACTTAAATCTAGATGGTCGGTCCTTTCGAAATTACAAAAGTATTTCCTAGCGGAGCGGTAGAAATTAAGGATAGAAATAGTGCCCCGTTTATTGTAAACGGGCAGCGGTTAAAATAGTATAATCGTATAGATAATAGAGACTATACGAATAAGCTTAAACTCGTAGAATTACCACCTATTTCTCCCGACTAATATTTCACTAGGCATTTCGTCAGGCTTATGACGTTAAAAACAGCGCTTCATGGGAGGCAACCCATTTTATTTGTTTTTGTTTGCTATTTTGTTTATTTGTTTTTGGTTGCTATTTAAGTACATTTCATCTTTTTAAACTTTTATAAAACTGCTGCTGATTTCAAAACAATTTTACTTGCCACATTTGAAAGTCTTTTCTCTTTACTTTCTCCTCTACTGCTTTTCCGCTTTACTTTTGCTATGGACCCCCACGTAACTTTATGGAAACCACCTTTAGAGGTAGAAACCAAAGGAGAAGATTTGAGGCTTTGTCTCAAAGAGCCATCAGTTTAACCCTGTATTATGATGAACCCACTATGGACACTTTAGGCATAACTGATAGTGTTTACTACATGTTTAACCAGTTAGGATGGGAGAGAGCACACCTGAAAAATAGGTTTATCACTTACCGAGAGCTCACCTTGAGTTCTTGAGTTCCTTAGTTTACATCCCGAACACGTGTCGGAGCCGAAAAGGAATCATCGCCGACTTTTGGTATTGAGTTCACCTATAACCATAGGGACTTATTGCTTTATTAGGTTTCCCAGTGGACCCTTAGCTTTTACTACCCAGGCCGATTTATTGGATTTTGATGGATTATTTCGGGTACTTTAACGGAAACTATCACCCGACCGTAAAGCATGGATAACAATGAAATACATAACCCGACCATCCGTTATTTCCATAGGATTCTTGCCCACACTGTTTGGAAAGAACAAAACCAAAATCTGTATCAAGGATGAACTATACGCTTTATTGTTTAAACACATGGCCACATGCTTGTCCCACTCGATGAAGACATTTACCCGCATTAGTGAGGACCCTAATGTTCTGTCGGTGTGGGAGGATTTAACAATGATTGCAATGCTCTTGGACTTCGTTACCAACTTAATAAGTGCACCATTTGGATCAATTAGGCCTATGAATATTGCCTTATGTTTCAACAACATGATAATAGGAAATTTAGGCCCCGCACCTTATGATTACCTGATAAGAAACGAAGTTGTTACTCTTTTTACCCTTCCGAACCATGCCCGAGTTAGTGTCCATAACCGTGATAATTGGTTGTATGAATTGAATCCACGACCACCAGAGACACGAAACACCACAATCATATTTTGTTGGATAATTTCATGTCGCAAACGGATCACGAAACTCCTCGTTACCATGACTTTACAAATGGATCAAGCCAAGTAGGCCTGACATAAACCAAGGAGAAAACACTACACAATTAAACACCATTCTGACCACTTTGGATGCTTATAAAACTGACATTGATGGAATAAAGAATGAATTGAAGACTATGCGTTTGGATCTTATTGGTTTGACCGACATCACGATGGAGTATTCTATAACATCACCCAAGCTTTAGAGATATTAAAAGAAAAGATTGGATGAAGCGCTTTTAGTTTATCGTTTTTTTTAGTTTTAGAATTTTTCCATTCTGTTTTGTTTCTAGGTAGTTTCAAATTCTTTGTTAAATTACCGCATTTCAATTTACAAGTCAACTTACCTTCTCTCAAAAAGAACAAGCTACTTAATTTGGAGTAATGCAATTGTTTTAATTTTGAACTTCCAATCATTTTTTGCTTACAATGTTTTATGGTTTTCTACTCTCCTGAATTATATATTTATTGGATTATATGTTGAATGTTGAATGAATTAATGTTGCGTTTATCTGGAATGGTTGAGATGTCTGTAGAATATATATTTGTTACTGTGTTCGTGTTACGTTCGTAAAATTTACGAATTTGTAGCCACGATCGTAATGCACACGCCGGCGTTCGCCGTCGACAGCGTTATGTGGCTACATCGTAACCTGTAGCGAGCGTTCCTTTTCTTCTTCCCTCAACCTTTCTTCTTCTTCCATAACTCCCAACCATCCCACCCTCCATTAACCACCCATTAACTCCATTCAACCCACCATCAATCCCTCTCCACTTTCAAACTTCCTACTATCTCCTTCCATTATATACCCATTACCGTATCACTTTCTTATTCTCTCATTCACCAACAACACCCATTCTCACTTAAACACCGTTGCATGCAAATGGCAAACAATCCCAACCTATTCTGGCGTTATCCTACGTAATGGTGAGAAGGTGAAACTCAACGCATTAAGTTTTGAAATTCCAACGCGTGGTCTACACCCCACTAGATATGTTGACCCGACGCCTCGAGAACTTGGTTTACTTGAGGGTGTTCAGCCTTCTTGTGTCAACTGTGGAACCTTTAGCCAACCCCACGACGAGACACTCACTCTCGAGTTCCTCGGTTCCTTCGCTACATCACTCCACCGTTCAACAAACCAACTTTCGGTGTTGCAGTTTCGCATATTCGGTCACGAGTTCACTAACACGTTCGGACAAGCTTGATTTGCAGGAAGGTTCCCACCTCCGTGTACCGGCAACTTTGGAGAAGAGTCCTTCAACCTTTGGCACACCTCACCAACAAGAGCACACTCTATGATCATCTCAACGCCACTCAAATCCATAACATACCGCTATTTCCACCGCATCTTAGGTAACACAATCTTCGCGAGATAGTAACCACAAGTTAAACTCCAAAGGTCTTCATGCATTGTGCATTCTCGGGTCGAAAATTAATGTCGCCTTTCCTCTGGCCCATATCCACTCCATCTGCACGAGGCGGCAAACCTTTCTATTTTGGAGGGCTTGTCACCGGCTTTAGCACTAAACCATGGTGACTCCTTGGTCATCGCCATCCCGACCACCGTTCTTTAGACCATTGCAAATCGCCCACCTCATCCACGCGGGGACGATGGAAAGTTCCATCCGTGATTCAAAACCGAGTTTACACTAATATTGTTTTGCCTTGCGAGGATCGTATCGACCCTCGAGCGAGCCGGCTGTTCAACCTTGAAGAACACGAAGGCCATGCTGCTTTCAAGAAGAACCTCATATCGGCCCTGATGAGATGTAGGAAGAATGGATCGAGTTGTTCCGTGCACGACATTCTGAGTCGTCCCTCTCCTCCTCCACCTCTTGGCGAGATCCTCGAGCCATTCATCATCAAAATCTTGTATCGCGAGCGGAGGGTGCATCGTGAGCGCTTGACGCCTTACTTGCGCAAAATGCTCAAATCTTAAGTGGTCGGCTCGAATGAAAGGCTTGATGAAGTGCTAAGCGGTGAACGCTTTGAGGATGGATGTTACATCTCTTGGACCACGTAGCACTCGAAGCTACTCCTTCCGAAGGTCAAGAACCGAAGCCCGTAGTCGCAGTGGTTTTCCTTTTCTTGTTGTTTTCCTTGTTTTCCGTTGTATCTTTCATTTAACCTCGCCATTATATCATAACATTGAGACAATGTTTGATATAGTGTGGGAGAATCTTGCATTTTAATTTCGAGCAGTAATTTCATTTCTATTTCGCTTATATTTCGTTATTTCATTTTCTCCCGCTTTATTTAGCCATACCAAAATTTTTCCCCTTTTATATTCGCATAATCGTTAGTTACCTACTTTAACCAAAATCTTAATTAGAAGGCCGAGAGCGATCCAACGAGAACTATACGATTATGACACCTTCGACTCCCTACTTACGCGAATCGTCTCTATTTCCGTTATACCGATACTTTCAGTTTTAAGTCTTAATTTAGCCCCTAGTAGTTTATATTAGCAGTCGGCACCAGTCTTAGCACAAACCACGTGGAAAGCCGATGAATATAAGTGGATGATCTCAGTAATTTATTCAGAAAAATGTTACATGATTTAAGGAAATAGCCAAGGCACCAATTAAATTGGGCGATCCTCACCCGATCGTTTAATCCAATGGATGCGAAAGCTTTTACTAAGCAACATAAGAATCCATTGTTTAGGTGGTTCAGAAGCATCTGGTACTGAACTCGGTAGGGCAGACTACGGTCTGATCCCCCGCATCTTACAATCGGATAAAAGAGGTTGCCACATAAGTGTGCCAGAAACCGTTGTGTTTTGATCAGAACCACTAACCGGCTATTCCACTACGTACGTGTAAGGATAATGGGCTTAATGTGATTGCGCAAGAACGAAACCGGGTGAAATCGGAACGAGAAACCTTGAGTTGAATTATAACGGTATAATTAGACGTTTTTGTTTAAAACGGATAGTCGTCGACTAGCTTGTTGCTTGTGTCATTAGCGTATCGTTGTTGTTTCATTCGATTTTCTTGGCCGAACTAACTTAGGATCTCTTGTAACAATTTGAAAACGAAAGGTATACTAGTTATGTGCGTTTATAAAACTTGTCCGATATTTTTAAATTGATTATTTTGCTTGAGGACAAGCAAAGGTTTAAGTATGGGGGAATTTGATAACACGAAATCATATAGTTTATTTTACATGAAATTAACACGTTTTGTATTATTTTGACCCGATTAACTCCGAATATTTCGAGATTGTCATTACTTTTGCGGTATTCACAACTTAGCTCAAAAAGAAAATATGAAACAATGCAAGAAAACACCAAAAGATGAAGAAAAGATTAAGCACAAAGATTACAAATTTTGTAGTTGTGGTAACGCCTGAGCCACGACCGTAAGCCATCTTGAAGAGTGTTACGACCGTAACACACCCATGACGGTAACGGAGAAAACACCAACCACTCGTAACACAAAAGCCACGAACGTGCGTATAATCTTAAAGATGCGATCGTGGCAAAGTGGAATGAAGGAGTTTTCAAAACTCCGATTTCTCTCCAACAAACCCGCCCACCACTTCTTCCTCAACGCCACGTTGCTACATTGGAGATTTTCAAGGAAAGCTACGTGTGAATTCAAATCCAACTGCCAGTCTCTATTTTCTCTATAAATACCCCAGCGTTCAATGTAAAACGGGACAGAGTTTTTGAGAATTTACTTGTGCGGAAGCTCTGCCGAAATCAAACCATTATTCCTTCAGTTGTTATTTTTCTGCAATCGATTTCCGTTCTTTCATTTTCATTGCCTAAATAATAATTTCCAACATCAGGAAATTATTATTATAGTTTAGGATTTATTATTCAAGCCTCATAATTTTTACATTTCAACCGATACCAAGTCCAAGTTTCCGATTTGTGGAAGAAGGATTGAAGTATTGGCTTTATTTTCAGGTTTCTATTTTGCAATTGTATTACATACCTTTAATTAATTAATGCAATTTAATTTATTATTTATAATGTCCAATTTAAATTTGTTTGCTTTTACTTGTACGATTATTTTAATTTCCATGGCTAGCTAAACCTTTAGTGTCGGTATGGGATAGTAAGAGACATTAGGCATCGATCAAACTTAGGTTAAAACTTTAATCAACTTAACTCTGGTTATAACTTTTATGCTTAAAAATAAAACCTTCTTAAAGTAAGAAGAGTAAATAGGTTAGATCGAGACCACGAAAGTGTGAGGTTTTTAACCGGATAGCTAAAGTTAGGCATTTGATTTAAATACAGTGAAAGCGCTTTAAACCAAATTAGAATTAATTAAGTTTCCAAAAATTACTTCTAAACACTTATAGGCTAGCGAAAGCAGGTATAGGGCTTTAGACGATAATCCGAGATAAGACCATGAAAGTGTGAGTTGAGGGTTTTAAACCGATTAATTCTGACAAACAAGTTGACCATCCTAATATGCCTAAGCCAGATTAGATCCTTTAAGTCGACTCTATTGCATACCGACCATTTCATTTCATAATTACTTTAAAACCTATTAGTTTACCTTCCTCAACCTTCCTAAAACCAAACGTGACAATTTCCGCCTTAGCTAAACTAGCTTTACTTTCCCGCACTAGAGTGATTACAAAGTCCTTGTGGGTTCGACAATCTTTTATTACTACCGCGATAGGCTGTGCGTTTGCAGTTAAAGATACCGTTAGACACATTAGGTTTATCGCACATCAGTCATTGAATTTTATTTTATCCAGTAAAGGAAAGGTGAAAAGAACATGAAAGACCTTTTATAGATTTCAAGTACGGGAGGTAATTATGAAAAGGGAAGGTATTAGCACCTTTCCATCCGTAGTTATCTACGGGCTCTTAATTGCTTAGCTCACTTTTGAAAATTTGCTTTCAGTGTGTGTGATTTGAAAAGTATTTTGAAAAAAAAAGTATTTCGCTTTGACTTCGTAATGATTCTTGTATCAGTCCTCAAGAATGTATATGAAGTGTTTGGAAATGTTTGTTTGGAAAAATGTAACTTTGTAATGATTCTCGTTGGAATGTATACAAAGTGTTTGTTTGAAAGTATTTTTGAAAAGAAGTGTGAGGTGTGAAAATGATTTGTTTTGATTGGAGCAAGCAATTAGAAGTCTTATTACCTACTCAGAAAAGTCATTTCTTGTTATTTTCCTTCACCTTTAGGATATGACTATCCATACCATTAGTTGGTAGGTAACTTTATCCGTTGGATGTGAAGGGACAATCGTAGGGTCATCATATAGTCATTGAAGGCAACATTGTAAGGATACCTTAGCAAATTCGTAGGGACGATCATCACTTATTCGTAGGCAACAACCGAAGGACGAGATCATATATTCATAGGCAACATCGAGGGTCATCAAGGGACTATGATCTTTGTGATGATTTTTAAATCGAGGGTCTTTTGCTAATGGTACCCCTATGTTCGAGGGGCATGACCATTTGTATTTGAAAGGTAACAAGAGAGGATACCCTAGGGGGTTCAAGTGTGAAAGTAGTGTGTTGATTCATATATTTTATCTGGATTGTTTAAGGTGATCTAACGTTGATTTTAAGATCTTGTCATACAATCCTATTAGTCATACATCTAAGCAGTGTATATGTACAGGAAATAAAGGTGCGGAAAGTAAAAGTGCATAAGAGTAAAATCCTTAGCTATTACAGGGCTTTGGGGCAGTTACATAATAGATGTACGAAAAGTAAAATGCGAGAAATTAAATCTACGCTATTACAAAAATGTCCTTACGACCTATACATCGATTTCTAGAATTTAAACTACGAATAAAGTAATAAATAAATAAAAGAAAAATGTTTTTGATGTTAGTAAAAAGATTTAAGATTAGTAAACCTAATTGCTAGAAAGAAAATTATTTTTGTGAATTTTCTGGAGTGATTTTAATGTGAAAAAAAAACCCTATTTCTAATTAATTAGTAATTAATTAAAAAAATATTTTTAAATGAAAGGAAAAATAAAATATTTTTGTGTCTAAAATTAATTAAATATTTTATTAACCTAAATTTAAAATTAAAATATTTTTTAGGGTTTTAGAAAATAGTTTTAAAATTATTTGAAAAGAAAATAAATTAGTTAGAAAATAAAAAAAAAATAGAAAATTGTTAAAGAAATAAGTGCTAAAAAAAAATAGGATGGTCCTTGGAAGGCTTGAACTCAGGACCTGTGGGTTATGGGTCCAAAAGCTCACCACTACGCCACCTGCATGTATTGTAAATAATACACCTCCAATTGTATGTACTTGAAAACTTGTGGAAATCTGAAAAATTATGAAAAATTGTAAAAGGTAGAGATCGAACCCACTCATTAAGAGAGGAAGAGACTTAACGCGCGCATGTTGAACAAATGGGGTGGTGATACATCCATGTATTTAGATACAATGATTAATATATATGTGAAACAAAGTTCATGAAATCTGATTTTTTCAAACACAAACACACATGGACCCCAAAGACTCAAATGATCCAATCATACAACGCCACGCCTAGGTCACCAGAGTCAGTGAAAGTCAAAGACGTCGGAGATGCACTTCGATCGTCTTCTTCGATTGTCCAAAAATCAAAATTGCAAAAATAAAGCAAATAAATGGTTAAGGGGAACCCTACCCCCTAAATTGAGGGCTGCAAGTTCAATGGTGAGATCGATTTGGTCTAAAGCAGCCTGGAACATGTGATACGAAGCTTCTCTGATCCAAAGCCCTAACAATGGGAGATCGTGTTTCGGCCATGAGGAGCTTCATGCGATCGTTCTAAACTGTTCCGTAGCATCTCAGGAAAGCACTAGTAATGTTAGTTCAAGCAAAAACACAACAAAATTTAAAATACGAATATCAAAAGTTTAAGGCAAACTGAGTTCATGAAGCATGCATTTCATAGATGTTTATCCATGGCTTTGGACCTGTACTTACTCTATAATACCTCAGAAACATGTTTGTGTGCTTGGAATCAATTAAAAACGGCTAGAGAATGGACTTTGAGTTTGCCCTAGATTTGCAAAATTTGGAGAATTTCAGTAGGGTTTTTGAGCGCAGCCAACCTTGTTTTTCTTATCTGGTCTTGTAGAATATATAGTGAGAAGTGTCTTAGGTCAGAAATAATGAGAAAATATATTGCGTTCATTAGAAAATATTTGATTAAAATTTTGCATCAAAATCTTCCAATTTTGCTTCAATCTTGTTCAATCAAACCTTGTACGATATTGGCCAGCTATTTGGGCTTGCTTGGACCTCAAGAATGATAAATATCCAGCCTTGTATTTATTAATTTGATTTTTGGCATATTATTTTAATTAAAATTGGATTTAAATGAATAAATTCCAAAATAAATAAAACAAATTAAAGAGAGGCGTGCAAGTGGTCTTAGAAGTCATGGACTATCTTAGAAGTAAGTCCAAACTATAAAAACCATGGCCCATTTGGAAAAAAATTGAATTTGCTTAGTATTTCCCTTCATGCACCTCTTCAAGAATGCCAAACTTACACAAGTTGTATCTTGCTCAATTTTTATCATTTGAAGTGTTCTTGGACTTTTTAGAAAGATCAATATGTCCTCTAAATACTCCTTTTGGCTTTCATTGAAGCTTCCATGTTCATGTATATTTCTTTTGAAAAATATGACTTTTTGTTAACTTTTAGAAGGACCTATAATGTCTTGATCCATAACTCCCAAATAAAGCATTTTTGGACCAAGCTTGTGAGATACAAAGTTGTAAAGAATTGAATTCTCTTCAAAATGAGATTTGGTGGAAAAATTTCTGATAAAGTATGTGAAAGTTATGCTTTGTCAAAGTTTTGTTGACTTTTTATCAAAAAACCCTAATTTAGAAACTTTGAATTTTGATCAAATCTTGAGTTTTTTTGATGAATCACGATGAACCCTTGATCAAATGATGAATTTGACTTCAAAATATTGATGTTGACCAAAAATGATGAAGTTTGATTGTTTGTTGACCATAGTTGACTTTTTATCCAATACAACTAAGTTTCAACCATCTGAGCAATTGATTGAGCAAACTTGAGATGTGAGGCTTGAAACTTGGCATGGTGATACCTTGAGACATATGAGGAGGCATGATGATCACTTGAGGCAATATAAACCATCTTTTACTTGATAGAATCAAAATCCTAGTTGTGGGTTGATTGTTGAGGAGATGGTTCATCTGGTTAACCCTTGAGGAATTCTTGAATATGGAGATGTGTATTGCCTTGAAAAATAGGAGGACAAATTTTGGGGTATAACAGTCGACCATTCCTTCTTACTAGTCGATGCAATGTTGATATCGAAAAAGGTACTTTGACTTTAAAATCATTTGATGAGGAAATAGTTTTGAAAGTGTTGGACATCAAGAAGAAAGGTGAAGATGAACTTAATCAATTTGTAGTTGGCATGATCAAAACTCCAAAGCTAATTCAAGAAGTCAAGAAGAGAAATAAAAAGGAACATCGAGGTAAGGATATGGAAGAATGAGGTGATTTGAGGCACAAAGTAGCCCATATCTATGAACCATGCAGTTTCTTTGTTGCAAAAAGGACAAACAACAAGGTGTGGAGGATGAAATATCTCCATAACAAGGAGGAATGAACCATCAAACCATGCAACGTTAAATGAAACGTTACGTGGGAGGCAACCCACACTTTTAATGACTAAGGACCCGTTTGAATCAATTATGTTTTTTAATTTTAAAAATTGTTTTATAAATCAGTTTTAAGAAGGTGTTTTTGAGAAGAAAAAAATAAAAATTTGTTTGATAATAAAGTTTTTAAAAACAGTTTTTAAAATCAGAAAATGAGAAATTTTGTTTGGTACTAGGTTTTTGAAAACTATCTTTAGAAAAAGAAACAAAAATGTTTATTTTGTATTACATTTTTGAAATATAATTCAGTTTATTAAGTAATAAAAAATAAAATAGCTATGTTAATAAAAAAATTAAGGTAATATATATATACAAGTTTTTAGCTTTAATATAAAAATTAAGCTAATGTATATACATACTGTCAAAAAAAAAGTACGATAATTATATTTGTTGTATAATTAATCTTTTATTTGAATACTTAGAATTTAATATAGAATTATATATATTGAATGTCATTGAGACGAATAAAAATAGTGTCTTTCAATTAAAACATTTAAGATTATAAATTAATTGCAGTTCAATAAAATATTAAATTATTTCATGTTTGTTTATTTAAAAATGTACAAAAATTGTGTAAATAAAATTTTTTTAGTTATGATTTGTATATATATATATATATATATATATATATATATATATATATATATATATATATATATATATATATATATATATATATATATATATATATATATATATATATATATATATATATATATATATATATTCAAATCTAAAGATCAAAAATAATCGTAAAATAGATTTAAAAAAACTGAAAAACCACAAAAAATTGAATATTATTACATGTGTTTGATTGTTTTTATTTTGTAAAAACTAATCGATTCAAATTGGTTTTAGATTGATTATTTTAAAACTGAATCTAACCGCCTGTATATGTTTTGTTTTGATACTTATTTATTTTTTATAAACATGGGATGTTGTGTTAATTTATTATTTGATTATATTTATGTTTTTGTACTATTTATTCTTTTTTATTTATTTACTATTTATTAGTTTTGTTTAATCTATTTTTTATTATTTGATTTATTTCTCATATAATGGATCAAACTCATTTAATAATATTAGTTTTATTGACTATATATTATATAAATTTATTATTTTTTAATATTTTTATAATTTTAATAAAGATATAATTTTTAATTTAGATATTAAAAAATTAATTTAAATTAAACAGTGTGTAATTGAATCGGAACGAATCCGAATTGAAACACAAATAAATTTACTTCTTAATCCAATGAGTTTTCATTTTAAAAATTAATTTAAATCGCTCCGTAAATACCTTTATGTACAACATGTTAAATAATTATCATTTTTTTTTATAATTAGTTGAATAAATAAGTTAAAGATAAGTATATAATAAACCTATCATATTTTATTAATAATTATAATATTTAAAAAACACTTGTAACTGAAAAATTAATATATATTGCTATTAAACACAAGAAGGATGGAGTGGGTGTATGCATCAAACAATAGGGGTGAAATGGTGAGCTTGTAGTAACGAGAGATTGAACAAATAAAACAAAATATTAATGTTCAATTAAGTACAATCCTGCATCCTGCCAATGAAAATTGGAAAATTTCACTTTGTACCCCCACATTTTAACCTGTACTCCCGTTACAGTAATTTTTTGACGAAAATACCCTCATATAAAAAGCATAAGATTTTAACAAAAATTCATTTTTCACATCTCTTCTAAAAGTGTTCCGAATTCTCTCTAAATATATTGCATTCCGGAATAGTTTGGCCAAGTCTTCCGGTTCACAAAAAAGCACTCCGGAACACATCAAGTAAGTGTTCCGAAAATTTTACCAAACCGGAACACTTTTAGAAAGTGTTCCGATTTTATTTTTTTGTTGTCATTTTTCCGGAACACTTTTAGGAAGTGTTCCGGTTTGCAATAGTCGTACCGGAACAGATTGCAAAAGTGTCCCGGTTTGAGATATTGCATTCCGGAACACTTTCTAAAAGTGTTTCGAAATTCATTCCGAAACACTCTCCCTAAGTGTTCCGGTTTGGGTTTTTCTGATTTTTTTTCTTCATATTTTTATGTTATTATTTTTTTTAGAATGCCTCAACGATTAGGCCCTGACGGACGACTCTCTCATAGAAACGACGGTGCATCTGGATCACATCCTCCAGAGGTGCCTAGGGGATTCTCGGGTGGACCATCTGATTTATCTCTGTTAGTTAGATACGAGCAGCACTGTGCTCGACATTTGTGGTATGGAGAGGTAAGTAAATGAAAATTTAATCTGAAATGAATTAAGTTAATTTTTGGCATAGTTTATTAATATGTTACATTTTTTTCAACATTTTTTTCCAGGAAAGAGGACCTAAAAAACAATTAAAATGTGCTGCACACAGTCAAAAACTCAAAGAATGGGTTCCCCTGCAACTCCCTAGAGAGATGGAAAGGTTGGTGACAAATTCGGGTCTTGCACATTTGCAAAGATCTAGTATGACATAGGTAGATCCGAATTTAATCACTGTATTTGTAGAGAGGTTTCATTCTGAGACATCGTCATTTCACATGCCATTTGGTGAGATGACGATTACTCTCGATGACGTATCTTGTATTCTCCACCTCCCTATTAGAGGTATTTTCTGGACTCCCCAGCATGTCACTGAAGATGCTGCTGCTGAGCTTGCTGTGACATATTTAGGAGTGTCACGTAGAGAAGCCGCGAGTCAAGTTCGTGGCAACAGAGGTGCCTACTATAAGTTGGAATGGTTGTATGATACCTTTATTGCCCATAGAGCTCTTAATAATTGGGCATATGCGACCAGAGCTTACTTGATGATGTTAGTAGGTTGCACTATTTTTGTCGACAAGACGTTTACGCTTGTCGAAGCAAAATATATATCTCTTTTTGCGGACTTGGAGGGTGCTGGAAGATACAGTTGGGGGGCAGCTGCATTGGTGACACTGTATGATTCACTTGGAGATGCATGTATGTTTGGCACCAAACAACTTGCTAGTTATCCGACTCTTCTTCAGGTAATTCATTTATTATTTATTATTTATTGTTTAGATAATTTTTATTTATTATTTATTGTTTATATAATTTTTAATTATTATTAATTGTTTAGTAGCGTAAAAAATATAACTAAAATGTTATTTATAATTTTTATTGACACAGTGCTGGATCCATGAGTATTTTCTTGGAATTGGAAGAGTAGTGGAAAACTGGAAGAGTATTTTCCTGATGATCTATACTTTCTCCATATTTCTTCCATTACATTATTTATGTCAGTCTCCGATCCATCTTCTCCTTCTGCCTGCAATTCACCTTCCATACTTAACTTCCTCTAATGATCATGAACACTCTCAATAGGTATAGGTACACCACTAAGCACATATCTACCTAACTCACAAGCACAAGGTAACCCATAATTTGTTCTATGAGTACACCTACATATTCTCTAGAAGTTCCAACATAATCAACTCTCTTTAACTCTTGTGCAATTCGTCTCAGAGCAGCTCTAGAAACAAAACTACGCAGGTTACCATACAATGGACTAACATGTGCATGCTCAACTTCATAAAAAAAATTTTGAAACGAAGCACGAATGTTGCCTATTTGTATCCTCAGGTTGTTGTTCATAGCTTCCCAACAATTGACCATGTCACCTAGACTATTTCTCAACATCTGCTTTAGCTTCCAATGAGCGGATTCAACCCTAAAAATGAATGCATAACAAATATATAACATGATATTAATGCATAATATATATAAAAAATATTAATGCATAATATATATATAACAATATATAAAAATATTAATAACAATATATAAAAATACATATAGGCAATATATAAAAATATTACTTGTATATAAAAATATTAATAACAATAAAATAAAATACATACCGATTAGTCGTGGTGTTGCCCAAATGAAGTACTCGATCAATCCATGCTCCAACGAATCTATGTCTATGTGGAATCAACCATGTGTCTTTCACATAATCAATAAAGTCAGCACAATTAAAACAGGCTTGCTCAAGTTGTTCCAACTTTTGAGCATACTCAACCTCGTCACTAGCCCACACAACTTCCTCCCATAATGTGTCAATGGTCTCTTGCATTTCTTTCACCACATATTGCTTGCATCGCATCCCAACATTTTTGTTAATATGAAAACGACATAGCAAATTTTGTGTAGTAGGGAACACAATTTCCATAGCTTTCATCAATGTTAGATCTTTATCCGTCAAAATCACTTTTGGACGCAGATCTTTCTGCACAAACAATTCCTTCAGCTTCTCCAAGACCCAACAAAAACTATATGTCTGCTCAGACTCCATATAAGCAAATGCAACAGCAAAAGTCAACTCCGTCGATGTCATGCCAACAATTTCAAAGAGAGGTTGCCTATATTTGTTTGTCTTATATGTGCTATCCATAACTAAGACAATGGGAAAAATATTCAGCAACTTGATGGAGTCTGGATGCGCCCAAAAAATATCTCTCACAATATCCGAACCATCTCTTTCTACTCCAGAGACATACCGCATCCTCAATTAGCTTTAGCAAATGCTGTATCTCAGTTCTTGGACCCCTTATCTCTTTTTGTATCACACTCTTCTGCTTATAAATTTGAGTGATCCGAGTGATATTTTCAGGATTTCTCTCTTGCAGGGAAGTCAAGATGTGTCTAGGAGGAACATGTCTCTTTGTTAAATCAAAAACATGTTGTTTTTCATCCGAGGCCAACTCGCCAACAAACGCATGCCCTTCAAGCCTATCGGGTAATCCATGATTATGAACTCCACACTTTACATCTACCTTCCATCTCAACCCATCTTTTGACGAAGTCGATCGATTTTGAACGGCATCCACATCTCTTACTCGAGTTCCACTTTTATCCTTGTATTTTCCGCTCTATCACACCAAAATTATCTTGTTCCTCCTTCTCTCTTGCCGTTTGTCCGAACGCTTAATAATAACGGTGATTTTATTTCTTAATCCAACTTCTTTGATCCAACTAATAACATCTTCTCGTAGCGAATGTTTCATTGTAGTGAATACATCCGTCGATCTATGGAGGACTCGTTTTTGAATTTCCATACCGGAAAAAATTAAAAGAAAAAATTATAAAGCATTCCGGAACACTTTAAGAAACTTGTTTATATCCTTACAACTGGAACACTTTCTAAAAATGTTCCGGTTCACACTGTCTACAAACCGGAACACATTTAAGTGTTCCGGTTTGTTATTCAATTTGGCATTCATTCCGGAACACTTGCAAAAAGTGTTCCGGAATGGTTTTAGAATCCGAACACATTTAAAAATTCGTTTATATTTTTACATACCGGAATACTTGCTGGAAGTGTTCCGGAATGTGTTCCGAAAGTGTTTTTCTGGACTGTTAAATTTTGTCTTTTTCGTAAATGGTAAAAGTAAAATAGTAAAATAATTAAATTATATTAGGGTAAAATTGTCATTTTAAAAAAATTGTGGGGGTACAGGATTAACTGTGGGGGTACAAAGTACAGTTTTCTGAAAACTGTGTTTTCCGTGTGTTTTAAAAAGCAAAATTGAAAAAACAACATCTATAAACTGTTTTAGTTTTTTAGATTTTAATACTGAAAAGTTGAAATTAGCTTTTAAAAACTATTTTAGAAAACAAGTCTATCAAACCAGTTTTTAAATTTAAAATTTTTGAAAAGCAAAAAACAGATTTTAAAAAGTGTTTTAAATGGATCTGAGTATTTTTTTTTGTTTTGTTTTGTTTCGTCTTCAGGTAATAAACAAGCTCTTATAGGCGCAAGCTATGATGTAGCAGTTGAAAATTTGCTTCTATTTATTTGTTTTATGTTAATTTGTTGGTTTATAACCACACTTCGCAGTACTCCTTAAATATTGACTAATTTTTGTTGTTGTGTGCAAAAGCTTTTATTTCAAAGAGATCGAGAATAATATATAGAGATAAAAGGATGATCGTCTGAGGGTTGGAAATCTGGAATAATGTGACAAAAATTGATCTGTTTGAACTTCCCAGGTTCCCTAAAAAGTGATACGAGTCTAATGTGCAGATTTGCACCATAGTTCTTGGATTCCGAGAAGTACTCCTTGAGTAGTTTATCATGACAGTTTGGCATAATCTAGATTCACATGCATGTATGATTGGTTGAGAAATAGATGATTTTGGCACCAAATGATAAAAAGGCAATAAAAGACAACTGACCCGCTAAGTTGGGCAAGCTTCACCTAGTTATTCAGCCCAAAGAAGATTAATCTCTAAACGTCGTTCAAATAAGGACAATATATGAACTCAAATTTTTTGAAAAAAATTTCAGCGGTAATTAAAATTAGAAATTGTTGCTTATTTGGGGCCTAAACAAAATAAATCTTGATTAGTCTAGTGCATGTGATGATCATCATAATTCACATTGTCTTAATTTGATTGTCTCTATACTCACAATCTTTCTATCCTTCTTACTACATATGTCGTGAATTAATGTACTTGCTTCATTGAAAAAATGTAGCTTTGGATCGGTGATTGAGCTCAAACCTGCCTCATTCCAACACTGTAAACTTATTGTACAACCCAAAAAAAAGTGTCACTCATCTTCTACTTCTCCTTCACATAACAAATAAATAATGTGACATAGAACATGAATTTTACGAAGACACACTCGAGTTGGGAGGCAGTCGCAATAAATCCTCCATAACAAGTGTTTAGCTTTTGCAGATACTCTAATCTTCCACAGACTACACAATCACCCTCTATAATTCAACCCCTCCGATCATTTTAGACTCGCTTCAGCATCTTGTAACCAATTTTGACTCTATAATCCCCGTTATGTTTCTTTTTCTAAACCAATAAATCCTCACATACATCATGAAAAAGGGAACATCTAAAATTTACTTAGATACATCATGCGTAAACATTTATTTAACTTTATGTGCATCAAATTGCTTAATATTTGTCAGCATGAGGTTATTAACATTTATATTTTACACACCTTGGCCTTGTGGTGCACTCACTCACCCCTTTCCTTCACTTCTCAACCATGGTCTGAACATCACCTTAATTTTTCTACCATCTCTAATATTTCATCGACATCAAAGGGTTAAAACATAACGATATTTCCACAAAATTCTCTAAACATAATTAGAGTATTTCCAAGGTTAACCTAAAAAGAGAGAGAAATGCCTTGCTTCGCCATAATATGCCACCGTTGCTTCGTCACCATCACTATGTTAAATGCCTTAAAGTCGTGAAAACAAGAACCACCTTCATTCTTAGGACATGTCAACCTTTCCCAAAAAAATAACCTTATCCCTTTATTACTATTATACAACCCCCACTAAAAAGAGTTCAACATCTTCTCAATTCACCGTGGCATCTGGCATAATATAGACACTCATAATATGCGATGATGTTGCTCAAAGTAGTGATTTTATCATTACCTCTTTCTTTCTTTGGATAATGGACGACCTCTCTAAAAGTTATTTCTCTTTCAAATACGATCCTTAATGAATGTAAAGGTTTCCTTTATGCTCTTTCCAACCATAGATGGTAAATCAAAATACGTTCTCGTTCCTAACACATGTCCTGACACCCATTATACAAGATAGATCCTCTTGCTTATATGCATGGCATTCAAATCTCAAATTTATTATCTATTGCATGTAATTAATGATTGTTGTGTGACATGCTTGTAATGGAAGCAACTCATGAAAAAATGGAAATGAAAGTAGATACACTTGCCATTTCATGCCTACGTTAAATTATGCTAACATGATTTTACATTATTGTTGATATATTTATAAATGCAAATATATGTTTGCCAACATCGTAAATTGTTTTCGTGCTATACACATAGTTTGAATTGAAACCAAGCTCAGGATTTGGAGAAGAGACAAAGTATTAGAACTTGAGACAAATCTTACGCAAATGTGATCGAAGGTACAACATCAAACCATAGGAAAGATAGAAGACAAATTTGGAGGTCAAATGATAGAAGAGGATGAGGATATCAATTCCATGATAAAGGACTCAGAAGCTTTTTTCAATCATTGGTTCTCATCGGTAAGAAACATATGGTGCAAATTATATGGGATCCCAATCCACGCTTGGAGGAGAAAAGTATTTTCAATTCTAACTACACCAATTGGAAATTTCATCAAAATGGACAAGATGTAGCGCGAGTTATGGTGAGAACACCATATGTGGAGTGCATTGATGGAGTAATCAACATACAGATTAACAATGAACTGTTCAAGGTCAGAAGAAGAATGTAACTGCAAATCCGTTAACACAGTAGGATAATCTGATGATGGTGTTATTTGCAATTTAATATAGTTTAGCTGTTTCAAAAACAAAAAAAACAAAATACACTAGTTAGAATTAATTACTAACTTATCTTCAACATGTTACCTAATTACAAGAGTTTTGGTCTTCTATTTTTATTTTAAAAGATAAAATTGTTTGATTTTTTTATCATGTGTTTTATTTTTATTTTTAAGGCTAAAAAAGATATAATGAGATGTTGATTATTTAAATTATCATAAAAATTATTTTCAGATTATTGACATTACTGTTGTAATTTTAATATTGTTGTATATTTTTGTTTTAAATTTTTTTGGTAATATTTTAATTTTTTTTTAAGCAAGATATATTAAAAAGAGAACAAAGGGTTCTCAATCCCGATTACGAAAAAGCTCGAAAACGAGCTCTACAAATAGAAAGATTACAATCCAATTTGAACTTGAGACGAATAGAATATGAGATTTTTGCTAAACTCATAAAAGTTACAAATTGGATGTGTAATTTTCCCGATGAATAACCATCTCCAAACCATATCCTTGATATTTCAAACCACGTCCAAAATATTCCATTCTTCATCTCTAAATATAATTTTGTTCCGTAAAATCCACAAATTCCAACAAGTAGTCAACCAAATAACTCCCTCTTTTTCCTCCCTAACCCTTTTGCACCTACAAAAATCATTCCAACTCAAAAAACTCTCTTTGATGCAACTAAACAGCAAATCTCCTTTACCGATCCAATCAATAATCTCCTTCCAAATAAGGATCTAAACTTTACAAGACAAAAGTAAGGGGTTCAATGATTCACTAAAATTGCCACAAAACACACACACAAACAATCAAAATTCAGACTAAAAATTCCTCTAACAAGAAGTAAATCTCTAGTTGGTAGTCTATTAACTAAACATCTCTAACCAAAAGCATTTATCTTAAAAGGAATAGTCATCTTCCAACCCACAAATAAAGCCTTATCACATATATCAAGAGGGCTAAGAGGGATGCAAAAATTGTTAAGTATACCGTAAAGACTACTCACCGAGTAAGCTCCTGTCGAATCCGCCAGCCAGACCACCAAAGCCACAACAGCAAGATCCGACTGTAGCGCAACAAGCAGGTCCATTAAACACTGCAACTCAGTCGCCGCATTGTGATCACACTGAATAGAAAAGGGCATACCAAAATTCCCCCATGCCCATGCATCTTCCAGCCAACCGCCCATGCCTGCAACAGAAACATTCTTTAACTCAGAAAACATATATAACAGTGGAAACTGGTCTTTGAAGATCGAGCCTTCCATCCATTTTGAATGCCAAAAAGAGGAAGTAAAACCATCGCCAATCCAGAATTTACAATTATTCACAACAAATTTTCCTCTATTTTCTTATAAATAGTAGACAAGTCCCTCCACCATATTGAATTTTTATGACGATTCTGATGAAAGTCCCTGAAATTCACAACTTGTAAATTTAAATCACCATGACAGGCCTTTAGAACCCCATACTATAAAGCATCGGGTTCGAACAATATCCTTCATCTCCATTTAATAAGGAGCGCCAAATTAAAATCATCCATTCTCTTTAACCCGAGACCTCCCCTCTCAATCAAAAGACAAACATCCCTCCAACTCACCCAATAAATCTTTTTACTCTCCGCCGAGCTCCCCCAAATAAAATTACTTTGAATCTTCGTAATCTCCTTAATAACCTTAATCGGGGCCTTGTAAAAAAAAGCAAAAAAATAGAAAGACTAGACAATGTCGATTTGAGAAAAGTTATCCTACCGTCGAAGCTTAACATTCGACCCTTCCACACTGCTAAGCGACTCTTCATTTTATCTAAAAGGACTTTCCACATAGAAATTCTTCAAGGATTGAAACCAATGGGAATCCCAAGAAAAACGAACTCATTGTTTTCCTTTTGACAAGCAACAAAAGTAGTGGCTATGTTCATAAATTTAGGATTGATATTGATACCAATAAGCTTGATTTTGTGAAAATTAATTCCCAATCTCGACACTAACTCGAACCCTCTTGATCGGTGGTTTTTACGCAGATATTTAGCGTTGAATTATGTTATCGTTTCTTTCATTTGTCTAGTATTCTATGTCATTTTACCGCATTTATGCTTTGGTTGTATGTTTGAGTATTTTCATGGTTAGAAGAATAAAACAGGACAAATTGGGGAAAAAGAAGTGCAAAAATCAGAATATTGGAGGCTACAGAGGTCCTGACACAGGCATCCGTGTCACGGGACACGACCCATGTCAAGAAATTGTGCATAAAGGCAGTTTGGGAGAAGAAGTAGAGGTTGACACGGGTGCCTGTGTCAGCTGACACGACCAGTGTCAGGAAGTCTAGGCGAAAGACGTTCTTGAAGCGATGGATAGAGGTCGACACGGCCCGTGTCACAGCCCGTGTCATCCATGACGCTGAGAATTCTAATTTTTGGAGTTTTAAGTGTTTTTGGATCATTAAGGGTATTTTGGACTTTTGGCACTTCAGAGTGATGACCTAACACTATATAAACCTTATTTTGAGAAGGAAACAAGGACTTTTGCACAATTGGAGATTACACGATAAATGAGAGTAGATCATTCGAGAAGAATGGGAGACGAAGACTATTTCATGAGCGGAAGCAATTGAAGAAAATACCAATCCAAGTTTCTTTGTAATGTCTATCTTATTAATTATTGTTGTTTTCTTTGTGAATATTATGAGAGGCTAAACTCCCCAATGCTAGGGGGTGTCCCTAATTTGTTATGTTAAGAATACTAATCTCTTTGTTTTAATCAACATTTTAGTTCGTTATGCATCAATTTTATTATTTAGATTAATTCGTAGTTTGACCCTATGGGACCATAGGATTTCACTATTTTATCACATTAGAGTCAGACGGTCGTGTTAAGGTTTTCTAAATAATGATATTATTAAGGATTTCACCTAGGACTAGGGTAATCCTATGATAACCAGAATAATTCTTGAAAATTGCATGCTTAACCTCTCTACTAATTTAAATGAAAATTGAAATTAGGAAAGAAGGTTAAAGGTTTTTTCACTAAGGAATCAGGAAATGATAATATTGAGAATCGGTAATTGAGGCTGATGAACTTGTTGAATAGATCAAAGAGTTAAGGTTATTACATGACAAATTAGACACTCACCCTAGCATACTTTAATCAAACCATAAGTCAATTTTTATCTTGTGCCAATTTACTTTCTGCAAGGATTTATTCCCACCAAACTCAAAACTATTGTTTTTGTTCAATTGGATAAATCATCTAACTCATTATTTCCTACGCAATCCTCGAGATCGATACTTGGGGTAAATCCCATTACTACTACATCGAAAAAAATAGTACACTTTCTTTTTTCCGATTAAGTTTTTGCGCCGTTGCCGGGGATTGCCAAAATACAGAGTTGATTATTGCTCAATTGAAATTTTATTGCTCTACAATTAAATTTTATTTTTTCTGTTTATTTTATTATTGTCACGGATAAATTTTCTAATCTTTGTATGCGAGGAAAACCCTCAGCTGAATTTATTTTTGACGTAGAAATTGAAAGGAATTTTCATGCAAGGCACAGGCAAGCTTGATTAGCTAGACTGGCCTCTGACGAAGAAAACTCAGTTCATTCGGGTTCAGAGTCCAAAAAGGAAGAGATTATGGCTGAAGATCCACCAGAGAGACTTCTTGGTGATTCTGGTGGGACGAATACACCGGGTGTTAGGTTGACAATTATAAACCAACCGGTAAATGTGCCCAAGTTTCAACTGCATCCAAGCACAACTACTCAGTTTGAGAGAAGGTCTTTCACCGGAAAGATCAACGAAGATGCCAATAAACACTTGCAGAGGTTTCTAATCATGAGTACCACGTTGAAGATCGATGGGCATACTGATGAGGCAAATAAATTGGTGATGTTTCTGTTTACCTTATTGGAATATGCGGAAAAATGGTTTTAGTCATTACCGGATGGAAGTATTACTACTTGGGAAGAGATGGAGAAAACTTTTCTGAGTATTTTCCTGCTTATGTTTATATTCGCAGAAGATATGAAATTCTGAATTTTAAACAGAAAGAGAGAGGGTCACTTGGTGATGCCTACAAGAGGTTCAAGATATTTTAGGTAGCTTATCCCACTCATAACATGGACCAAACTGAACAAATGCAAATGTTTGTTAATGGCCTCAGAATATAGACAGAGCAACTTATTGACACAACTGCCGGTGGCTCATCCAATTTTACAACAACCACTGGTATTAAGAAGATCATTAAAGCCATTGCTGCGAATGAGCATCTGGAAGTGTATGACAGGGTTACGAGTAAACCAGAGGGAGTGATTGATTTGAAGCTAGAAGTGAACAGACAACTCAAAATTGAAGAGGCAGTTGCTGCATAAGTGGAGAAAAAACTCAAAGTTATGAACATGGGTACTCAACAGGTAGCTCAGGTTAAAAATGTTGTGTGTGATATTTGTAGTGGACCACACATTACTATGCAATGTCTTGCAACTCCAAAACAAACTGAGGAAATAAAATTCTTGAAGCAGAATAATCCATATTCTAACACCTACAATCTTGGGTGGAAGAATCATCCAAATTTTGTCTGGAAAGATCAGCAGTAACAAACTCCTCAAAAGCCAGAATGGGAGGTAGCTATTGAAAAGATGGTTTCCCACACTTCCCAATTTCAAGAAGAAAAGAGAAGCAATCATCAGAACACCATAGCTGCAATTAAAAATTTGGAAGTTCAGATGGGGTAGATTGCACAACAAATATCTCTGCAAGCACAAGGCAATCATAAGAGTCGCGAGAATGTGAATGTTGTTACAACAAGCAGTGAGAAGGCTGCTAAAGAAAGAGAATTATAGGTAAAATTTGATGATACTATTATAGAAGTGGATTTAAAAGTGAGAGAGAACAAGAAAGAGCAGGCAGAAGTAGTACCACCATTGAAGCCTGTTGAAGAGAAGATTAAACCTGTGATTCAACTGCCATATCCCTCTTGAGTGGCAAATAAGGACACAAAAGAGAGGGAGTTTGATAAATTTGTGAAATTTTTCAAGAAGCTAGAGATCAATATACCTTTCTTTGAAGAACTCGAGAAACTGCCTTTGTACCAAAACTTCATGAAGGAGGTTCTATCCAAAAAAAGGCCAACAGATGGTGAACAAGTACCCGCTGATGAGAAATTATGTGCGACCATGCCCGAGAAAAAAATTCCTATCAAGCAGAAGGATCCGGGATAAGTTGCAATATCTTGCGCAATAAAAGACAGAAAATTCAAAAGGGTTCTAATTGATTTTGGCTCTAGTGTGAGTTTAATGCCATTATCAATCTTCAAGAAGCTCAGTATTAAAAAGATAAGCGGGAGTGGAACAAAATTAAAATTTGCTGATCACACCATCAAGAAGTCATATGGGATAGCTGGAGATGTGTTGGTTGAGATAGAAAATTTTTCTTTTCCAATGGATTTCTAAATCATGGACATACTTGAAGATGAAGAGACTCTGATCATTCTTGGTGAACCTTTTCTGTTGACTATCAAGTGTAATTTTGATATCGAGACAGGTCATCTGACCTTAAAATATTTTGATGAGGAGATAACCATGAAGGTGTTTGAAGTCAAGAAGCATGGTGCAGGTGAAAAGAATAAATTTTTAGTTGGTATGGTCAAAGTAGAAGGAGAGAGCAAAATGTCAAAATCAATCCCGAAGAAGTCTCAGGCAGAATCTCTTAGGTGGCATCAATTAAAATTACAAAGTTCAATCAAGAAGCCAAGAAGAGAAAGAAGAAGGTAGACAAAGGCGAGAAGATGAAAGTTGAAAGTAACGTGAATCACGCAGTGGCTAGTGTTTTTGATGTAGATGAGTTTTAGGTTGTGGAAAGTACAAGCAACAAGGTGTGGAAGAGAAAGTACCTCCCGTAAGAAGATGACACGTAGAGCCATGCACCTTTAAACGAAATTCTTCGTGGGAGGCAACCCACGCTTTTCATAACTTAGTTTTCTTTTTGTTTTGTTTGCAGGTAATAAAAAGGGATCCTTTCTTGCGAAAGCTAGGAGGCAACAACTGGTGTTGCATTACACTCTGTGAGTCACTTCTCTCGAGTTTGGTCTGAAACATTGAGGTCAATGTTTAGTTCAAGTTTGAAGGGAGGAAGTTCGGAATAACGTGACAATGATACGAGTCTAACATGCAGAGTTGTACCAGAGTACTTGAATCTTGAGAAGTACTCCTTGAGTAGTTTATCCATACAGTCTGGCATAATCTTGATTCGCATGTAGGTAAGATTGGTTGAGAAATAAATAAAGATGACATCAAATGATGTAAAGGCGGTAAAAGGCAACTGGCTTGCTAAGTTGGGTAAACCTCACCAGGTTATTCAGCCCAAAGGGAGTTGATCCCCAAACATCGTCTAAAAGGATAATATATAACTGCAAAGTTTAAAAATTTCATCGGTAATTAAAAGTAGCAAATGTTGCTCGTTTGGTGCTAAAATAAGAAGTTTTGATTAGTCTTTTGCATGTGATGATCATCTTAATTCTCATTGCCTTAATTTGATTGTACGGATGAAAAAGGAGGAAAATCGGGAGAAGACTTAAGTGGTACAAATCATAGTTTGAGAGGTATCTAAAGAGGAAGCTTCATGTTAAAAGTTTCTTACAAAAAACTCTTTGTGTCATGTGAAGGACTGACAAACTATCTTGTGAGCAATATGAGCTGAAGTCTCACGTATAAGTACCGGGATGCTTTGATTCCCATGAGTTCTTGTATTTTTCGTTTGAGGCCAAGCAACAGTTTAAGTTTGGGGGAGTTTGATCGGTGGTTTTTACACAGATATTTAGCATTCAATTCTGTAATCGTTTCTTTTATTTGTCTAGTGTTCTATGTCATTTTACCGTATTTTATGCTTTGGTTGTGTGTTTGAGTGTTTTCATTGTCAGAAGAATAAAATAGGACAAATTGGGGCAAAAGAAGTGCAAAAATCATAATATTTGAGGTAATAGAAGTCTTGACATGGCCACCCATGTCACGGGACACGACCCATGTTAGGAAATTGTGCATAGAGGCAGTTTGGGAGAAGAAGCAGGGGATGACACGGGTGCTTGTGTCAGCTAACACAGCCCGTGTCAAGAAGTCTGGGTGAAAGACATTCTTGGAGAAATGGACAAGGGCTTACACGGTTGCCCATGTCAGGTGACACGGCTCGTGTCATCCAGGACGCTAAAAATTCTAATTTTTGGAGTTTTAAGTGTTTTTGGATCATTAAGGGTATTTTGGACTTTTGGCACTACAAAGGGATGACCTAACACTATATAAACCTTATTTTGAGAAGGAAAAAATGACTTTTGCAAAATTGGAGATTACATGATAGATGAGAGTAGAGCATTCGAGAAGAATTGGAGACGAAGATTCTTTCATGAGCGGAAGCAATTAAAGAATCTACCAATCCAAGTTTCTTTGTAATTTTTATCTTATTAATTATTGTTGTTTTCTTTGTAAATATTATGAGAGGCTAAACTCCCCAATGTTAGGGGGTGTCCCTAATTTGTTATGTTAAGAATATTGATCTCTTTGTTTTAATCAACATTTTAGTTCGTTATGCATCAATTTGATTATTTAGATTAATTTGTAGTTTGACCTTATGGGACCATAGGATTTCACTATTTTAACACATTAGAGCCGGACAGTCGTGTTAAGATTTTCTAAATAATGATATTATTAAGGATTTCACCTAGGACTAGGGTAAGCCTATGATACCCAGAATATTTCTTGATAATTGCATGCTTAACCTCTCTACTAATTTAAATGGAAATTGAAATTAGAAAAGAAGGTTAAAGGTTTTTTCACTAAGGAATTAGGAAAAGATAATATTGAGAATCGGTAATTGAGGTTGATAAACTTGTTGAATAGATCAAAGAGTGAAGGTTATTACATGACAAGTTATACACTCACCCTAGCATACTTTAATCAAACAAAAAGTCAATTTTTATCTTGTGCCAATTTACTTTCTGCAAGGATTTATTCCCACCAAACTCAAAACTATTGTTTTTGTTCAATTGGATAAATCATTTAACTCAGTATTTCCTACGCAATCCTCGAGATTGATACTTGGGGTAAATCCCATTATTACTACATCGATAAAAATAGTACACTTTTTATTTTTCCGATCACCTCTCAACACCGCCTTAATAGCCCAAAGATGCTTCCAAGTTCTATCTCCAACCAACAAAGTGTCATCCGCAAATTGAAGCATATCAATGTAATATTAGGCATTAATATTAAACCCCACGAAATCTCCAATATTCACCGCCTTACTAACCATGCCCCTAAGACCTTCCACAACCAAAACGGAAAGAAATAGAGAAAGAGGATCACCTTGTCTAAAACCCCGCTCCACCAAAAACTCCTTCATTGAACTCCCATTAACCCAAACCGACATCTTGCTAGTAAAGATTAAAGATTTCATCCATCTCATCCACCTATCCCCAAAGCCCACCTTCTTCAACAAAAATTTAAGGAAACACCAATTAACCTTATCATAAGCCTTTTGATAGGATAAATAGCAATTGTGCAGTTTTGTCTTGCAGTAATAAAGGGAAATTCCCCGAATATCGATTTCAAGGGTTGCGTATTTATATCGAGTTTAATCTATGGTTTAATTAAACAAAAACTTAATTTGTGGTTTTGTTTGGAAATTGTCACTGGAAAAATAAACATAAATATAAAATAACTTTTTAACAATTATGAGGAGCATGCTAGGGTAAGTGTGTGATTTGCCCCTGTAATAACCTTTACTCTTGATTTTTTCAACAAGTTCATTACTGTTCGCGTTAAAAAGTGATGAACGAGGGAATTGAATCGGAATTCGAATCTCTGGCTCGAAACGATTTACTCTTTTAATTTTTTTTTAAAGATGCCGCGAGCATCAAGCTTTATTATTTCCAAAACAAGAAAAATGAGATGAAAAAGGGGAAAGCTGCAATACCCTCAATAAATAATGATATATGGTGCGACTAGCGTGAACTAGACGCAATGCATTGGGGAGAGATTTGAGCAAGGGGGTTTGTTATATAAAGGAAAAGATGTGTCACCCTATATTATAGTTATCTATAGCCTTATTTATATATATGAATATTTTTGATATGTTTGTGTGTTTTAATTTGTTATTCTATTCTTGGGAGAGTTTCTCCTTTGGATTTTGAGAAAGGTAGGTTATGTGGGATCCTAGGTTTTGTTATTATTGTGCTCGCAAAGATCATTGGGATCTTCTGCATACATATCCCTTAATGGGAATCGGAGCATCTGTAGCTCGGATCTATGGGAGCTATGGTTTTGTTTGGTTTGACGGAGAAAGAAGTATGCTCGCCAAGGATGAGACCTTGTGCCTACGTATTCTCAAAGGGAGGTTGGGAAAGTCAGAGCAATCATAGTTCCCACTTATGCTAGTGGAAGCAAAGGATGTTATTAAGAGACAAAGACAAATGTCATCTTAATGAAAAATGTATCTAATCTATTTCATCACATACATTTTGAAGGGTTGATTGATTGAATCTTTCATCGTAAGTATTAGGTGTTTCGCTTGAGTGTACAAGCGTTACCACTTACGAGTTAAGAAAGATGTTTGAATCTTTAATTGTAAGTTTTGGTATTTTGCTTGAGTGTACAAGCGTTACCACTTACGATTAGAAGATGTTTTGTTTGAAAAATGTTTGATTTGTATGTGATGTGATAGATGAGATACTTCTTCCATAGAGATGGTAAATGTCTAAATCTCGAGGAGAAATTGATTATGGATTAGGGGGTACTTTTAAGAAGCCTTTGGTTCCTTGTATTGTAAGCCCAAGAGAAGGCATTCTGAGGGTCATCGAGGGTCCCCATTGTGAGAGAGAAGGCCGAGGGCCATCGAGGTCCTTGTATGAAGCTCAAGAGGAAGCTATAGGGTATGGTTGGCTTTGTGGTTTCACTGGAAACCATCCTCTTAGGATTCAAGAGTGATTTCACCGAGAAATCATACTCGTGGTTCTATCCTAGCGAGTGATTCTTTGTATTGGAAGCCCAATAGGAGGCTGTTAAGAGATTTTCAGGTCTCTTTCTTGTTTGATGCCCAAGAGAAGGCTAAACTCAACGAGGGAGTTCTTTTGAGCGAAGCCTAAGAGGAGGCTAACTCAGCAGGGGACTTGTCTTATATGAAGCCTAAGCGGAGGCTAAACTCAATATGTGAGTTGTCTTATACGAAGCCTAAGAGGAGGCTAACTCAATAAATGAGTTATCTTATACGAAGCCTAAGAGGAGGCTAACTCAATAAATGAGTTATCTTATACGAAGCCTAAGAGGAGGCTAAAGGGAACCTAGTTATTAGACTAGTTGTTATGTTATAACTGAACAGTTATATGAACAAGTGCGTGATGTGTATTCACAGGAGTTTATGAAGGAAATATATAAACAAGTATATAAAATAAGCAATTACAGCAAGTGTAACTTGAATATATACAAAGGGTTTGGGACTTACACCTTAAGGGAGGCCCATTGGTTTAAGAGCAGTTTCACCGGGAATAATGCTTCTCTTAATAAACAATGGAATGAAAACGATGAACGATGCTTGAATATTTACAAAGATGATTGAATGTGTACAAGGAAATGAATATGTACACGAAAGGGTGGATATGTACAAGGAAATAAATATGTACATAGGAGGGTTGAGACTTACACCGTGAGGGAGGCCCATGATCAATTTAAAAGAAATTTAAGGAGAAACCTGGTTTGGTTTATCTTTAAATCTAATTAATCATGAAAAAAAGGTGTGTAAGTTTATTGAAAGGTTTTTGAAAAGGTTTCGAAAATGATTTTGAAAAGTGAAGGATATTCACAAATTAAACCCTAACTGAATGAATGAATGATTTCATGAACACAACTAATTTTAATTTAAATTGAGAACCCAGATAGCTTTAATGACATGATATCTACATCTTCCTTTTCAAATTTTAAGCTAAAGATGCATGTATGGAGATATCAAGATTTCGAAAGCTTACCTCTTGGTATGAAAAACCAGATCGAGTATGAGGAATTCCAGATACAAAGTGATGATTGAAAAGCTTCCACGAACCTACTCGATTACTCCGAAGATTACTGAAACTCTCTGACCAAGTCAAGTTGCAGGCTGCTGGTTTTGAAATGGAAGATGATGATGGAGTTGTTCCAAAACTTGTTTAAGTGTTTGGACAGTCTCTATATGTTGTATAAGCCCGAGTGGATTTGGAGTTTGGAAGTTTTGGCTCAAACTTGCATTTTATGAATTTTGGAAATGGTTTCTGAGTTTGGCTAGTTCTTGGGATAGCTTGAGGATTCTAACAACTTTCTAATGATGTTTAGAAAGTATTTGAAGCCTAAGATTGCTCAGAAATTGCAAGACTTGAAATTTGCAAATTCTCCTACTTAGAAATTTGAAACTTGAAAATCAAGAAAGAAAGAAGGAAAGTTTGGATTATGATTGCTTTGGGGTATTTTTGAATGAATAAGTGAGCTCTATTTATAGGCCAAGAATTCTGAATGGTAAGTAGAGGAGATTGGCTTGAAATTGAACAACTTGCCTTCAAGGGCAAGAAAGACATTTTTGCCATAAATGCACATGGAATATTCCTTTAACCATGGTTAAAATATCACTTGATCTTATCTCCCTCATAATTACTTCTCATCTGATTTTTATCAGCTCTAACCTATCTTAACTTGGTGACAAGGCTTCTAGAAGGAGAAATTTATGAAAAATGACCTATAGTTCTTGAAAAATGACTTGTAATTCATGGTTATAGAGCTCTAAGTTTAATTTTCAAAGCCCTAGCTACACAAAGTGTTTTTTAAAGTTCTTGGACATTTTGGAAATCTTGTAACAAGATCTACAACTTTCATGTTTTGAGTTTTTCTTGAATCAAAATGGATCTAGGTGAAAAATAGCCATGAAAGTAAGGAAAAATCATGTTTTTTAACACTTGACTTTTTATGAAAAGTAATGACCTATATTCCTTTAACCAAGTGTTAGAAAAAATTCAAATCTTGACTTTTTGTTGACTTTTTCACATTTCTTGATTTTTTATGATCATGATGGATTATTAGAAATTATTTTATGATTGAAAAAGTTTAGATTTGAAAAAGTTGACCAAAAGTCAAAGTTTTGACTTTTTGAACAGATGAATTTTCATCAGATGATTCAGAATTTGTCTGATGAAGAAACATGGATTTTGTAATGTTTTGAACCAAGAAATTAGGTCAAGATGTTGCATTGAGGATGTTAAGATTAATATTTAAGCAAATAGGTCATTCATTGAGCAGAAAGTCAATGATTCACTATCTTCGATCAAAAACCCTAATTGGTCGATTCAAGGTAGATCATGAGAAAAAGTTGGGAATTTGAAGGTCAAATGTTGATGATTGATTAAGATAGATCAATTGAGGTGAGTGGAGACTCAAACCCTAATTGATCATATCTTGAATAGATGAAATTTTGATAAAACCCTAACTTTGACTTTTAGGAGCACACGTTCAATTTATTTTGTTCTGAAACTGTTAGTGATGCAATGATGCATATGTGAATGATATGGTGGTATCTTAGGTCAAAAATTGGGGTATGACAAATACCTTCAGCTATTAAATCTTTAGGTTGTTTTTTCCTAAGTCCTTAGTGGGAAAACCTTTGGTCCTTCATTCAAATACCTAAGTCCTTAGAGAATTATGATGAAACCAAGCATTTAATTTATCAAGATTTCACCGGTAACCTATAGGGTATCCCTAGTCCTAGGCGATATCTACTGCAGTTTAAATGTTCAAAATAACCTTAACACGACTGTCCAGCTCTACTGTGTTAAGAAAAGCAAAACCCTATTGATCCGATAAGGAAAAACGATATATTATTCTGAACGATTAAATTGATGAAAAAGAACTATTGTGTTGAATAAAACAAAGAGATCAGTATCATTAAAATGAAAAATCAGGGGCATCCCCCTAGCATTGGGGGGTTTACCTACTCATAATATTCAAAGAAAATAAAATATAGAACATAGATATTACAAGAATAGGGATGAAAATTGATCTTCAATCGTTTCCGTTTATGAAAACCTTCTTCTCCTCCAAACCCTTTTGTGTTTCTCTAATCTTCTATCCTCCCTCTTTCTCTTGTCAAAAAGTCCTATAAACCAAATAAGGGTTTTCAATACTAACTCACACGGGGCCAAAAACATAAACCAGACTCGTAAAATGACCCGAAACAACTTAATTTCTAAAGTTTGCAACTTCAATGAATTTTTTGAGGCATCTAAAGTTCGAATCAGCTTCTGACTTTAACATGAAAGTTGTATCTCTTTCTCTCAGCTTTTCGTAAAGTATTAGAACGCGTCAATCCAATTCATGTAGCTCAAGTTATGAATTTTTTAGTGAAAACTGATCAAAAAGTGCATTTACTGATACAACCTGTGTTAGGTGAGCCGGGTGGCCGTGTCAGACCTACTGAAGCGTGCTCGAAACTTTTTCGAAACTCTGAATTTTGCAATTTTTCGCCCGAATTTGTCCCGATTTATTCATGTAAGTGTAAAAACACTAAAACACACAATCAACGTATAAAAATGTGGTAAAACAAAATAAAACACTCGACAATTAAAAGAAAAAATAACTGAAATTAATGGTAAATAACCTTGTAAAAACCACTAATCACCTTTTCAAAATTAACCTTGAAAAGTAAACAACCTTTATCTTATCTAATAACACAATCCACCAATTCATTAGCAACCAAAACCCCATCTAGTAATAGCCTTTCCGTGACGAAACCGCTTTGACAACGGGACACAATAGAATTCAAGACCATCTTTAATCTAGACGCCAAAAGTTTAGAGATGACTTTGTATATACAACCTACAAGACAAATGGGCCTATAGTCGTCCAACCCCAAAGGATTAGAAGACTTAGGAATCAAAAAAAGAAATGAGGAAATACAAGGTCTAGACAAAAAAGTGTCAGAATAAAAGCTCAAGAAACAATTGACAAAATCCAACTTCATAAAAGCCCAACACTTTTTTAAAAAAAGAAAAGTGTACCCGTCGCGTCCCGGACTCTTGTCCCCCCCAACACCAAACCGCATCTTTAATCTCTTCCTCCGAGAAAGGCGCTTCAAGGAACAACCTCTCGGAATCAGAAATCTCCTTAAAAACAAATGCTATCTAGCAAAGGTCTAACTCTCTCAGGTTCCACAAACTTTAAAGCAAAATGATGGCGAACTTCCTCCTTAACCTTCTCAACCTCATCCGCAATGCCTCTGTTAGTCAAAATAGAACAATATGATTGTGCCTTCTTCTACCTTTCATAACACGGTGAAAAAACTTACTATTGTTGTCTCTGTCATTTAACCACTTTAATCTTGCTTTTTGAATGAGCATATTCTCCCTAATCTTTAAATTCATCCCAAAACGGCAACTCACCCTCCTCTTAACCTCCCTAATCCCTTCACCCAAAACATTTCCATCTAACACCTCCATCTCATCCCCTTCGTTCATCTCTCTCACCCCTTCTTCCATTTCGAGATCCACCTTACCGAAGATGTTAGTATTCCACCACTTTAGCCTATCCTTAAGTAAACAAAATTTTTCTTTAAGGACAAAAGTTCCTCTTCTCATAATCTCGAAAGATTTCCACTCATTTTCCACGAAAGCCATAAAGTCTTTATTGGTAAATCATTCATTATTAGACTTAAACGGTTTAGGATCCCAATTAGCCTTATCCACCATCAACCATATCAGACAATGATCCAAAATATCCTGCAAGCCAATAAATTGGCCAACCATCCCCATCTATCAATAATATAATCCACTACAAGAAAGTGATCAATCCTACTTTTCGCTTTACCGTCACCGCTATACATACTTAACTTCTTCCCTCGACACAAAATATCAATGAGATTACTCTCATCAATAAAATCGGCAAACTCCCTTCACTCTATATTGTTGCTCAAAACCGACATCCCTTTTCTTTCACCACAGTTCTTGACCGCATTAAAGTCACCACCGAAGATCCACTCTCCATAAAAAAAAAAAAAAGAAGACTTGAGATCAAACAGGTTCTTCTACAGAATACACTTCCTTTTGCATCATACAAGAAGAATAAACGATATTAACGACATAATAGAAACAACTCTTCCACCTCACCTTAACCCCCAAATAACCACTACCTTTGAAACTACAAATAACTTCCACATTAATATTATTCCACGTAATCAAAACACCACCCGAAGCTCCTTCAGAAGCAGAGAAAGAATACCTGATATTCGTGTTCCAGCAAAAACTATTCACCATAGAAATAAAACTATTGACTAGTTTGGTCTCCCGAAAAAGAAACAAGTCCGTTTTTTCCTTACATATAAACTGACATAAATATAAATAAATAATATTGAGAATTGAATCCTAGATCAACAATTTAAACTCATTAACGTAACTAATATGTATTATAGATACGTTGAACTACTCCAACCATCTAGATTATTGTTTTAAATAGAGTTTAACTTTATATACTATATTATTTTTAACGGAGTTATTTGAAGTAAATAGGAAAAATGTACTTAGAAATAGAGAATTACTTTATGTACTGGACATAGTCCGTAGAGAGTTGGTCTATTGTTGTATATTAAGTGCTAACAGAAATGCTAAAGTTACACCCACTTTTAACATTAACACCGTATTTTATACTGAACAATTCACTTTCTATATTATTTATTATTAGAATATATTGATATTTGAGCCACTATATAATTAATGAATAGGATTACGATGTAAATAAATACGGTGTTATATTTTAGTGTATAATTTAACTTTATATGTCGTTTAAAGTAGAAAATCACCGCATATTTAATCTCTACAAAACAGTGGGTTAAAAGTTTAAGTTACGGTTTTTTATATATCTAGATATCTAGATACCATTTTTGTTGCTTTTTAAATTAGTTTTTTTAGTGCATTCATTCACACTACACACCTTTTCTATTCATTATGTTATAATTTAAAATTTTCTTAATTCAATCCAACCCAAACTTAATTCTATTATATTTTAATTTTATAATTAGAGAAGAATTTATCTTCCTTACGCTTAAGGTTTCAAATTCAATATTCTTAAATATTTTTTAGTATTATCACGTCTTCTTTGCCATATATATATATATATATATATATATATATATATATATATATATATATATATATATATATATATATATATATATATATATATATATATATATATATATATATCTTGTATTTTTTTTTTTTACCTGTTCATTTTCATGTAAATGTTCCCTCTTCCGAATTTATTTTATCGCACATTTTCTCTCTGATATCTCTTGTCTTATATTCTTTCTTTTTCATCTTCACTAATCTCTTATCTTTTTTAATTTTTTGTTTCATTATAATATTTTTATATTATTTTATGTTTATTATTTCACTTTTATCTTATCTAATATTTACGTATTAAATGAGAAGTTATTGTCACAATCTGATGAATTTGGTTGTTATTTAGTAGTGTATGAATGATTAAATACATAGTAATATTATCATCTAAATTTGTATGTATAGTTCAATAAAATCTATGTAAAAAAATTAAATCAGTCAAATCGAACTAAACCGCATTGATTTATTTTGATTTGATTCTTTTTTTTTAAAAAAATCAACCGAACTAAATTAAATAATACATTTTTTCTTGCGGTTAAGATGACTAAGTTCAAAACCGCCCAAATCATACCATAAACACTTAATATTGATAGAGATTCTTAGGTGCCAACTTAATTAATTGTTCAGGCGGTTATGCATTTTCACTTTAAACTTTGGAGAGAAAAAAAGATGGTTTTGAATAAAAATTAAATATATGTTCATTGGAAAATGTGCATTGAACAAAAATGTTCTAAAAAATATAATAAATATTTTCAAAATCTTTTTATATAATTGGTATGGTCAAACTTTACATTAAAGTAGTCTAACATTTTTTTTAATTTAAAATTAAAATAATTGATTTTATTAAATAAGTTTGTATAGTTTCATCATCATTGTTACAACTCAACAGATTTTTATTGAAAACATATAATTTGTACAGTTTAATTCTAATAATTATTTAAATGCAAATTATCTGTGAAAAAGTTACCTTTATAACCTTACAATACATGTTTTTAATTATCTCTGGTTATAAGTGTCTATTGATATTACTTTAATTAATTAGTAAAATTTATTTTTCAAAATTTATTTTTGAAATAAATTCTTTACTCCAGCCATTCAATTTGAATTATCATTTAAAAATAGTTTCATCTTTACTTTTCCTTTTCAAAATGCAATATATCATTAACCATTATTTTATCAGTAATAATTCAATTAAAAAAATTAAATGATAAATATTTATTAACTGTATTATGAAAAAAAAAAAGATAAATACCTTAACATAAAATAATTTTTTTAATTATTTTTCTTGATAGTCTAAAATAAACTTTAAAAATAATAATATGAAAGAATCGAAAATCACCGATAAGCTTTTTAGGGAAAAAGAAATATGATATATCATATAATAAATATAACTTAAAACTAAAGTTGAATTTAATAAGGAGTAAGGACAACGTCTCTCCACAATATACTTCATATTATAAACTTTATATGTATTCATATTTAATAATTGTTGAAATTTAAATAATAATAAAAAGTAATTCAAAATAAGGTATTGATTGAGTTGGCAACACAACTGTTACTAAAGAAAAGTATTTGATAGACAATCCAACTCATAAAAAAAGAATATCACATTCTCGTCTCGAGGACTACACTAATAGAGGGCCTAAATCGGGAGATAACTCAAAATATTTATTGAAGATTAGAGACTCTAATTACATTTGATTAGCAAAAAAACAAAACAAACTTATAATTAAGACAAAAAGACAACTAATATGAAATAAAGTGAATTGGGAGATATGGTGGAAAATCAAGAAAAATCAAAATATAATGTAAATTAAAAAAAATTGCTATACAATAACCTAAGATCACAATGCGTGTTAAATAGGTTACAAGTTTGAATTCACGCACATAACCTGAATATTGAGTTTGTGTTACGTAGTTTAAGGATACCATAGCCAGATACAATTTTTTTTGCTATATTGTTTAAATTTTAACACTATAAATAACACTATTACAATATAAATGATATAATCTTTCACAGATAATACCAATGAGAGACTATATACACTTTGAAGATAAGAGAAATTGTAGATAGAGAACTAAGTTTTCAATTTTACATCTCATTTCTTCAAAATTTGTAAGATTTTCTTCTTGTTCTCCTATTTTATTGAGTTTTTTTTTTGTGTGTTTTGGCGTTTTTACTTGGTCATCAAAATTTCCTAATTGAGTATAAAGGATTGTGTAGAAAAGGTGAATGAGATTCATGCTAATTCAAATTACATGTAATTTATTTATTAAATAATTTTTTTAGGGATTAATGTTGTAGTTCTTCAATTAAGTTATGAAATTCACCGTTTCGATTGAATTTATTCATCCGATTAATTCTCAAAAACTCCTCACTCTTATATTGGAACTATTTATCTATGGTCACCTACAAATATTTGATAATGAAGATTAAAATTCTTTACAATATTAAATATTGATATTTTATTATTATTCTTGATAAGATGGTTCTGACAATTAGATACTCATTATCATGTCGGATAAATAAAAAAGTTAGTCGATGGAAATTGTTCAATATTATTATTTATCATTCCATTTGACATGTGTAGATAAATTTGTTTTATATTTCATTGCAGATCATGTATATTTGATGTCAAGATCATGTAAGAAAGATAAATAGTTTGTTTTTTATTACCATCACTTGATCGATCTTCCAAGCAAGAAATAAACACAAGAGATGTATAAAAATATAGAAGATCACCAAGTGAAAGATTCTAAGGAAAAGGAAGAGCAAAAAAATCAAGAAGAGGGAAAACAAAAGAATGTTATTTTCCCATTCCATTCAAAAGGAAATAACAATGGTAAACGACATACTAGTGATACTTTTGATATGAGTTTTCTTATTCAACATCTTGGTCGTGATATATCAATTCAATGTCTTCTTCAATTGTCAAGGTCATATTATGGATCAATTGCTGCATTAAATACGAGTTTTCGATCACTAATTCGAACTGGGGAACTTTATCAACTTAGGAGAAAAATGGGAATAATAGAACATTGGGTTTACTTATGTTGTGAAGTTCTTCAATGGGAGGCATTTGATCTAAATTGTGGTAGATGGATGAAGTTACCTAAACTGATTTGCGATGATTGCTTTATGTTATGTGATAAGGAAATGTTGGCTATTGGTACCGATATTTTTGTTTTTGGTAAGGAATTAATGGCTCCTAAAATTTATAAGTACAGTCTACTAACAAATACATGGTCAATTGGGAAAATGTTGAATACTCCCAGATACTTGTTTGGTTCTGCCAGCCTTGGAGGAATTGCCATATTAGCGGGTGGTTGTGATCCTCATGGCAATATCTTAAGCTCTGCCGAGCTCTATAACTCTGATACTGGAAAATGGAAAACCCTTTCAAACATGAATAAAGCTAGAAAAATGTGTTCAGGTGTATTTATGGATGGGAAATTTTATGTCGTTGGTGGAATTGCAGCTGACAAAATAACACAACTTACATGTGGTGAGGAGTTTGATATGACAACAAATGAATGGCGCGAAATACCCAACATGTTCCCAATACAAAATGGGGTGTTTGGGACACCTCCCTCTTCTTGTTCACCTCCTTTGATTGCTGTTGTAAAAAATGTATTGTATTTTGCTGATTATGCACAACATGAAGTAAAGAAGTATGTTAAAGAAAATAATTCATGGGTTATTATTGGAGGATTTCCCGAACACGCTAATTCAATGAATGGTTGGGGATTAGCCTTTCGAGCATGTGGAGATCAGCTAATATTTCTTGGAGGTCATAGTCATTATGGTGGAGGCATATTGGAAATTAGTGCTTGGATGCCTGACAACAACGCACCACAGTGGAACCGACTCGCGACAAAAGAATCAAGGAGTTTTGTTCACAATTGCACTGTGATGGGATGTTGATGTTGTTCCGTGTTACTTTTGTAATATTGAATTTGTGTTTTTTTTATTATATGTTATTGTTGGTGTTTTAATTTCAATTTTCTATTGGTGGTGGTGGAAAAATATGTAAATTAGTTGCAATAAATTATTGTTGAAGATTTTTATCATGTTAAATATTTGATATAAATTTTTTTTTATTTTGCAGACTGATAAAAAATGTTAGTAGAAGGAGAGTTAGTATTTTAATTTTCAAGACTGGATGTATAATTAAAAAAAAACTTTATTAAGTTGAGAACTTTAAGACTTATTCTAGTTTTATTTAAAATGTTTTATTTAATTTTAGTTTATGAGAAAGTTTATTTCTTGACATGCTGAGTTATATAGCTTGTAAATGAATGTATCTATTATTTTAAATTTAACGAAACATGAATTAATTGAGCCTTAGTGTTATTAGAATTTTTTTTGTATATATTTATTTTAGGTTGTGAGACTTGTTTATAATAAGATCGATAGGGCGATTAGTTGGAATTATTAATGCTACGTTATTTCTCTCAATATCTACTGAAGCACAAGTGAAAACAATTTAATTTAAATGTGCCTAGGAAATGAGAAAATACAAAAGAGTATTTTCCCTAATCCTAGAATCAAATCAAATCCACTTTTTTCATACTCTCTCAAAACTCCATTCTTACATTTATAGAAAATTAGAGAAAAAAGAAAGACATGGTAAGAATAAAAGGGCAAAACTAAAGAGAAAAGAGTGAACCTAGTGAATCATCATCAAGTATCGGCATGATATTCTCATCTTTAATGTTTCAATTTCTTTTTTATAATAAAATTGGTATTTTAACTAATGCAATATTTCTATCCATTTTAATAATAAAAATAATAAAAATAAAAATCAAAGACATATAAATAAATTGTGTGAAAATAAAATTAAAAGAATTAAAATGTGTTGAAAGAAGACAATAAAATCAAAGACAACTCACTATGTATATGTGGTAAAATATAAATTTTGCATTGGTAATATGCACTCCAATTAGCTTTATTAACTATTGAATGTATTATTCAATATTTCTACAACACAATTGAATGCACTAGTAGAAAATCTTAAAATTAAATAATTTTTTAAATTTACAACAAAAATATATCGATTAGAGTTTTACTAATGTGATTCGAATCACCTCAGAGTTAAATCAAATCATCACTTCCATGGAGCCATTTTATTTGAATAACACATGTAGTGATATGAATCACACGTTAAAAATGCTTAAAAATTGTTGAGTGGTCTCTGAAAATGATAACTCTCAAATGTTTTTAGAAATTGATATTTTAAAATGCTTATGTAACATGAGTGTGATCTTTATATTTATCATTACGATTAGTTCGTGCTAAACTTCACTATCTTATAACATTTCTTCAAGTTTTTATGCCATTTGCTACCAACAAAAATGTCTTTTTCTAGCATATCCCTGATGGAGTTTCAAAATCCTAAGCTGGTTATGAAAGATGGTTTGAGGTATTTACCCGATCCCAAAGAAAAAGAAGAAGAAAAAACCAATATATAGATCTTACATACTTACTTGACACAAACATAAGATCGAAAAGCCCATTAGAGAATGATGCTAATAGCCCAAATGAGAAGGGATATGATCAGGGAATACAAGAGGAAGTAGGGCCAACCTTAGGAAAACGCATCTCTAAGAAATTATCATTTTTGGAGGATTTTATGGGTGATTTAATGACTTATTACTAGAATATTTTGTTATCATATTTATTGCTATTTTGTAAGAAATTATCATATTTATTACAATTAGTTTTAAATATGTATTTTATTGAAAAAAATGATTTTTTTTTCGTATTTTCTGGAAAAAAATAATTTTTCATAATTTCCAAAAAAATCTGATTTTTTTATTTCTAAAATAAAATGGATTTTTCATAATTTTGAAAAACTCAATTTTTTGAAGTTTTGAAAAAGATCAAATTTTAGGTATTTACAAAAAACTCGATTTTTTGTATTTTCGAAATTTTGATTTTTCATAATTTTGTAGAAATTTGTTTTTTTTTTCAAAAAACTCGATTTATGTATTTTCAGAAAAAATGTTTTTTCATAATTTAAAAAAAAAAACATGATTTTTGTATTTTCGGAAAAAATGATTTTTCATAATTTTGAAAATAAAACTTGACTTTTTTGCATATAGATATTTCATATCCAGATTTGAATATAGATATGGATAATTTACATAACTGGTTAATTTGAATACCTTTATTGTTTGAAGCGTTCTTTGCCTTTCATAAGATGCTAGTAGAATCTCAATTACAGACCGTTGCCTTCTACATCAAAGGTCGTGACGTCGTCTAATTCTAATGGGACATGCACAACAATCTCTTACCAATGTGGACTGCCTTTCTCGTGGACTGTCAAGAATATATAACATATTTGGGTCATATGGCCTCATTCGCTAGTGTTCATGTAGACCCAAAAAAAATTAGAAGCCATAGGAAAGAGGCCAAATCCAGTTTCCAATAAACAACTACGTGGGTTCATTGGAAATGCTGCAACATGTTGTCCAAACTCATGATCAATAGACTTATGTTCACAAATTATTAGGGTTTCAATTTCACATTGCATATAAACTTGAATCATTTAATAAGGTAGCAAACGCGTTTTCCCGAGTTCTAGTAGAGTGGTCAGGCCTTGATTTAGAGCAGTCTCTGCCACTAAATGCTCTAGCCTCTTCTTCCACTTTTGAGATTTTGACTCAGTTGCACACGGAAACGTAGGAAATCTTGGAATGATGATAACTTGGAGTGGGAGTTGGAATGGTTTATTGACATTAAATGGGCAATAAATAAGCACAAGTAAGAACTAATATGGAAGTGAATTTGAAATGATTCATGTTAGTCTCACATAGGAGAGAATACAAATATTAGTAGTATATATATATATATATATATATATATATATATATATATATATATATATATATATATATATATATATATATATATATATATATTCAACATTGGGTTAGGCCCCAAGGGACACCCCAAATTTATAAATGAGTGAGGACACACCCGTAAGCCAGCTCTAGACACACACGTGCATGTGCCTCGTCTGGACGGCTCGACTCGGTTTGGTTCGGTCTAGATGAATTAATTTTTTGGAACTCGAATTAGTGAAAATTAATTATCATTAATTAAGTGAAAATTAAATACTATTATTTAATTATAACATAGTAAGAAATTAATTAATATTTAATATTAATTAATTACGAATATGGTGACGTGTCTTCCGCTAATACCAAGTCTTAACCTAGTTTTTGATTGGTTTACTTGTCCTCGAAGAGTCACACACGTGTGACTTGCTGACCAGGTGAAAAACGACTAGTTTAACTGGGCCAGTTCTACTCTCTCCCACATTTTTCTCCCACAATTTTCTCCTTGGTTGGGTCAGATCTACATATATAAATAGTGACCCTTTCGATACTTGTCCTTGTCTCTAGAATTCACATATGAATTCTTTCATCTCTCTCTACTATGCTTCATCTATAAATTTTCTTTTCTATTTTTCGAGTGGCTTACTGCGCCATCAACGAATGGATTTTTCTAGATACTACGACTGGTTTTATACAATCTGAAGGTGTAATTCTCCGAGTGATTTATCACAGTGCAAGTGATAATCATAATTGTGAACGTGCTATTTTATCTTGGAGACGCCGTCAAACCTCGATTATTTTGTATGATTATTGGAAGTACGACAAAACATCTTAAAAAAAACGACCTAATATGCGACTCGTCCTACAACGAAACATCTTTAAAAAAACGACCTAGTACGCGACTCGTCCTATAATTTTCTTTGTAACATTTTTTCAAAACCGGAAACAACAGATTAATAATTAATTATAAAGTAGTACGCGACTCGTCCTATAATTTTCTTTGTAGCATTTTTTCAAAACCGGAAACAACAGATTAATAATTAATTATAAAGTTTGAGAAATTAGTAATTAATGATTATAAAAGAATTTTTTTGGAACAAGTGGCACTTGAACTGAGGACCACTAGCCTGTGTTTTAAACACTTTGCCAACTGATTTTGTCCTTTGCTTCATATTTTTTAGGTATCAATTCCATCTTCTTTATTTTTCAGATTAGTTATGTTCTCTTTTCTTTTGGCTTACACATGTAAAATGCAAGGGGTCAAACAACACTTATAAATTTATGCACTTGTATCAGCACCGTAAACAATTTTCACTATACTTAATAAATGATGATGATATTTTTCCAGGGCTACCTATTACCAAACTAGACACTAGAACATCTATACTATAATTGGCAATAATTGGTTTTCCATATGTGGGATCGATACACTCTACTATAGAATGTTCCCCGCTTTGTAGCACTCTTCGAGTGAGTGACGACTCATAAGAGGATTATGGAAAAGGAAAATAAGAGAATTTGGAAGGAAAATAATCTTATTTATTATTCAGCATACTGATTTGTTTACATCATGGAAATCCTGGCTATTAATAGGAATTGGATGCTAACAATTAGGCAAAAACATAGCACAAAGGTAACACTTAAACAAGTTTAAGTATTTAACAATCAACAAATCTTTTTAAGAAAGAAATTCCAAAACTTTATTAGTAGCAATAGCATTAGATATACGATTGGTTAGTAAGTTCAAACGGTTAATAAGATGAGAGAATTTCTTTTGCATTTCTGCAATGGTTTAACCATTTTTTATACGAAAGAGCTCAAACTCTTGAGTAAGTGTGTTTATTCACGCTTGCTTGACCTCATTAGTTCTCTCATGGGCAACTTGTAGAGTGTCCCACATAGATTTAGCGGTTTGACAATAGAAAATGTGGTAGAACTCATCGGCACCTAATATGGATATGATGATGTTCTTAGCTTTTCAATCACAAGACCACTTTTTGTTGTCATTCTCATCCTATAGATTTTACGGCTTAGACATAGTAATACTATCAACAAAATATGTCATCGGTGTTGGACCATTTTCAGTGGCTTCCCAAACACCTTTGTCATATAAGTTGACATGAATTTTCATTCAAGTTTTCCAATAACTATAATTTTTTTCCGTGAAAATTGGAGCTCTCTTATGATCCTCTTAGGTTCGTAAGCCATATTCCAAAGAGTGTTAAAAGCCGGAATCAACCGGACTCTTGATGTCACTTGTTATACGATAAAATGTATTTAGATGGGGTGAATAGAGGTGCAAAAATCTTCTAGATAAAAATTGCTATTTGGAAGCACATATATGAAATTCAATAAAGAGTAATCAATGGAAAGAGATACACAATAGGATATCAACAAACACAATTCAATAGCCAACAAATTAATTGTTTGAACAATGTCACTTTGCAAAACTATATCCAAGGCTAAATAGTAAAAGAAGTAGCTTAATCGTTTTATCAAACACCTGGCTTGAAAGTGTTGATATACAAAACCACTTATAATCAAAATGATTATAAGCTATATCCACACCTAATTCAAAAACAAATTTGAAAGGAAAATTATTACAGTTCAACTATTAGCCCAATGCTATTTGAGAAACAAACTAATGGAAATGAAAGCGAGTAAATACGGAAAAGTAAGAACACACAAGGAATTTGTTTACGCAGTTCCCCACGATCCTCCTCACGTATGGGTACGTCAGCATCTAATTCCAATCAGAATTAGAATAATTCTTAAATGCAAATTTGTTTAATACAATAGAAGAGTTATAACAACAATAAAAAAATTCTCCAATTTGGTGTTGATGCTCATTCTTCCACCTTTGATCTTAAGCAAGATCAAATGAACTGATAGTTGTAACCTATTCGCCTCTTAAGCTACTTCCTTGAAAAGATTTTAAACACTTCAAGGTTCCTTGCAAAGATTTCAAACACTCGAAAGGATCTTTTCACTCGAGTAAATCCGATTGCACATTATCAACACAAGATCACCGATTCTATCACCCAACCCTTGCTACTTCCTTTAAAAAGATTTCAAACACTCTAATATTCCTTGAAAATATTTCAAACACTCCAAGGAATTTTTCACATGGATGAACTTTCGAACGATCTTGCACAAAAACCCTCAATTTAATAAATGAACTTGGAGGGCAAACGCGATGGTTTTTCCCGGATGAAGACCCCTACAAATCTCAACCCAAACCAATTAGAAATATTCATTTCTTTGTCTAGATGACACCCCTATGGAACATCATCACAATGTAATGTTGGTGTGTATGCATATATTGGAAGGTTGAAGAAGAAGAGGAAATGTATGCTAATTTTATGGTATCATCAAGGTTCAAAATAATGCATGAATGAGTATTTATAATTTTGAACATTTGAGATAATAAGGGCTAATTTGGAATAAAGTGAGCTGACAATTTTGAGAAGTAAAGTGGAATGTGTCAACCTGATTCTATGTATGTGTCAACCTATAGCATTGCTATGTGTCGACCTGAGAGAAATAGAGCCTACAAGGTTTAAAACTCAAGTGAATGTGTCGACCTAAAACACGGGTGTGTCGACACATAAAATAGGAATTTCCATGTTTTTCAAAAAACCTTCGGTATATGTCGACCTGGAAAAATGCTTGTGTCGACCTATGAGTTTCATAGTCTCTCAGGCTTTAAAACACAATTACATGTGTTGACCTGAAATTCGAACGTGTCGACACATGCAATAAAAAATGACTCAATAATTTGGTTTTAATGACTCAAATGCTTTGACACAACATTGTGTTGACGTCCTAATTCTTACCAATTTGATAGACATTTCAAGCCATCTACAATACCACTCAATACTCCTTAAAGAACCACTTTCACTTTTTTGACATCATTCAAAATCCTTACAAAGAGAGATTTCACTTACAATATTAACATAAACTAGCAAGTAGAACTAACAATCATCAACAACAAAATAAAGCATCAAACAAATAGACTCAAGTACTAAAGGTGAAAACCTAAGAAAGAGATTACAAACCAAATCCTAAGATATCAAAGATTATCCCTTAAAGATCTCACACAAACCAAACATACAACTATGAGTGAAGATTCATCAATCAACAACAAGTTGTAAACATCAATGCTAAACCTTAAGCATGCTTTAATTCCTCAGTAAAACAACAAGAGTGTGTCAAAATAAATAATTATACACACATACAAGTTCTTAAGAGTCATGCTCACAAGGTTGGGGATTAGGGTTTTCAAACCTAGCAAAAGCAAACACCAAGTGTGCAAGCATTCATGAATTTAGGTAATAACCAAACATCGCCCCTTAGCACACAAAAATAATTTGAATAAGGCAAGTTAAGAACCAACAAAAGTCAGTAGCTCAAGCACAAAATAACTACTTCAAACATATCTCAAATATTTAAGAAGCATTACAAAAGATTGGTCATGCATTAGGTTAACAACTAACAATTATTAACAACTAATTTCCTAAGGAACACACAACAAATGATCAAATAATTCTAAGATTAGGTCATGGCAACATGCGGAAGCAATAATCTAAACATAGCTCAAGGTCACAAGAAACTTCACCAAGTATCACGCTTATGTTTAGGCTAACAAGCAACAATCATCTCTCTAAGGCATCATCAAATTGATTCATCAATCAAATGTCATCCAAATGACCTAAATAACAATAGATTGAAATCCTAAGGCATGTCAAGGCAGTAGCTTATGCAAGACCTTCTCACCATACAAGATTCACAAACACCAAGAAACATTCACCAAGAATTAATTTATCGTGTTATCTGGCGATCATTCCATCAAAGTTCACAAAACCACCACAAAAATGCAAACAAAAGCCACTATTCCACTTTGTTTATGTAAATCACAGATCTACACTTAGATTTGGAAAACAAATGTTCTGTCATGAAGAAATCAGATCACGGAATCAAACATTCAAAAGTCAAAATTGAAATCTCACGAAACAAAGTATATTCAAGTCTAAATCACTTCCTACATATTATAATGAGAGATGATGAAAGGTTCTTATAATGAGCTTAGGGTGAGGTTAAAAGCTAAATCATGGTTATAGGGCAGTTAGAAAGTTTGTTCAATGAAAAATGAATAAATGGGAGTGAGAAAAGAGTGTCACGGTTTTTGTTTCATGAAGTGAAGTTGTTGTAGTTATTGAGCAACAGAGAATGTGGAGAAAAAGAAATGAATGAGTTGACATTTGTGTGGTGTAAGGAGTAATTTTTGGTGTTCTTTCAACTTTTTCTCATTTTAGAAACATTTTTTTTTAACGTGTGCACATGCGCACGTTGGAGTATGGTTTAGCCAAATAAAGTAATAAGAGGAATGATGCGTGTGGTAGTGATGTTATGACACAATATTGCAACAAATAATACAACAATAGAAATCAAAATATTGCAAAAACTGTCCCAGGCTCCAAGTTACTGTTTATAGTTGTTGTATAGCACAAAGACTTGAGAGTTTCTTACACTATATATCTTAGAAATCTCAAGTATCAAGGTCTTTTCTTGTGCGATATTATTTTTACTTCTTATCATAAGTCCTCTTTCTCACATAGAGGAAACTGCCTCTCTCTCTCTCTCTCTCACACACACACACACACACACTCACACCAGTCCCCGTCATCGTTATCTTGTACCCCACCCCCGCTTCTAAACCTACTCAGAGATTACTATTGAACACCTTCCCTCGCCTCCAATAAGTACAATTTTTCCTACCATTAGAAATAATAGATTTTTCATCATGCTTAATATCGACTGTAATACTTAGACATGGCAAATAAATTTGTCCCCGCCAGACCCCGCCCGCCCCCGCCCTAAAATTAGCGTGGAAAACCCGATTTAATCGGGACGAGTGCGGAGAAAACCCATTTTTATTTACGGGTGTAGGGTGAGGGCGGGTGATGCTAATACTTGCCCCGCACCCGCCCCCGCCCCGCACCCGCCAACTTAATTTAACTTATTTTATTTATTTTTAATAGTTTTATTACTCATTTATAATATCATATTTATTAGAATTATTATTTATATTTTTCAAAATAAAATTTAAATAAAAATATCAAACTTAAAAAATAATTTGAAAATAATCAATTATTTAGTTTAATTATTGATTTTTATCTTTATTGAAAAATATAAATTAAAAAAAAAAAAAAATTCATTCGGATGGGTGCGGAAAAACCCGTTTCTTGTTGGAGGCGGAGGCAAGTGAATAAATTTAAATTCCAAAAATTTGGGACGGATACAAATCTCGATTTAGATGATGAATGCATATCTGAGTGTGCTTAAACTCGTCCCGTTACCATCTCAAATAATACTAAGCTCTACTCAAAATAAAATAAAAATAGAAAATGTATCAAGTTAGTTATTTTGTTCGAAACACATAGAAATTTTAAATTTATTGCTATATATTAAGTACTCTTAATGAATTAGATACTCTACTTGATTTTATTTTTTTGAAATAAGGAGGACCAAAATTCATAAGAAAAATAAAACTTAATTGACTATAGTACGATGAACTTAAATCCCTAAACATTTTAATATAAAACATTTTAATGTTAAAATATAATAAATTTATTTAATATTAAAAAATGATACATAAAACGGTGGGGTTAAGACAAAACCCACTCAAAACTATTTAAACCTAAAATATAAAAACTTATTTAATACATAGACCTGATACATTCGTATATAAGTTAATTGATAAAATGGTTTAATTGATTATAAAGATTAGTTAAATTAGAGTATTTAAATTTAACTATTACATTTAATTTAGAAATATCATTCATAGTATATAACAAAATAAACAATATATAATCTTTCCTTTTGTTTTAAAAAGCAATCAATCCATATCTAAAAGAAATAATTAAAACAAAAGGATTCATTGATCTATTGATCGTTCAATTGATCTGAATAAAAAAGCATTTATTTTAAAAAGATAAGAGGGATTGAGTAACATAATTATTTTGATATTTTGTATTGGATTCAAATAATATCACCTGTTGTTTTAGCTTTTTATAAACATTGATTGGTGATATTATACAGTATTTTTAAAACTGGACCAGACCCGTCGGTCAGACCGATGGAATCGAAAACCAATATTTAATTGGTTTGGTTTAATAATTGGATCGAAGATGTCATTAAATCGGTAAGAACCAGTGAAAATTGAAAAAATCGAAAAAACCAGAAAAATTGGTAATTCAACTGCATTTTTTATTTATTTTTATTTTTTTAATCAAAATTTTTTAATTTTTTTAAAAATATATAATTTATTTATTTTGATTATTTTATTAAAATATTATATTTAAATAAAAAAATAAAAATAAAAATAAATTAATTATATTATTAACAAAAAAAATATTGTTGATGCGGTTGATTTTGTTACATATAAATTTAATATTGAAGAAAAAATCTCAATATTGAAATAATATTTACTCCTTAAAACTAAATAATAGACAATAAAATTATTTTGTTATAAATTATTCAATTATACTATGTTGCAATTATAGTTTATAATTTTATACTATTTTATTATATATGATACCTATATTTAAAATTTAAATTATCAAATTATAAATTTATTTATGATATATTAAAAATTTAAATTTAAATTATCAACTTGTGAATTTATTTATGAAATGATATTTAAAAAAAATAAAATTAATTCTAGATATATTTTTTAGAGATTGAGTCATTCAGTTCGACAAGTTTTATATTTATATAGTTTTGTTATAAAGACCGGTCTATTCAACTAAGTTATCCGGTTTAATCTGATTTAGTCATGCGGTTTGGCCAGTGATCCAGTAGTTCGACCAATAAATCAGTGACCCAATATCTTCATTGGTTTGATCTCCGATCGGTTTTTAAAATATATACTTTTTATTTATTATATTCAAAGAATGATGTTTCTAAATAAATGTTAATAATTTAATTTATATATACTTTTTATGTCAATTAAATATTTATATATTCAATCAAAACACTTAATAGAATATTTTAATTAATTTAAAAAGGATAAAATTTAAATATAAATTAGATTAATTTTTACTATTTTTTAATAAAAATATTCTAAGAGTATTTTTTTTGTACATATAATTTCTTTTATTCTTCGTAATTTTATTGAAAAATATTAAGAATCACATCTAAAAAATTATATTTAAAATTTCTCTTTTAAAAAATATCTTAATAAATTTTTAATATTATATTTTATAATTAATTGAGTATTTTTTACACAAACTACTATATCAAATCAAAAGATTACAATTTACAATGAAGATAATTTCTCTGAAAATTAACATTTTTATCTAAATAAATATCTAAAAATATTTTACATCGTTAATATATAAATGAGTTCAATAGAAATACACTCTTATTATAATTTCTTTATACTGTCGTTAAATAAAAAATTATAAATTAATTAAATTATTTAATTTTTTTAAATTATCAATATGACATGATGGAATATCGTTAAATAAAAAATCATAAATTAATTTAATTTTTTAATTTTTTAAAATTATCAATATGACATGATAGAATGTGCGTGGTTCATTAAATGACGGTATAAAGGGTCGGTCGGTGTATCTTCTATTTTTAATATAAAATATTATTTACTTTTATTTATTTAGCTATTTTAGCATTTAAAATTAATTTAGGAAAATAAAATTTCTAGAAGTTGAATAGGTTGGTGACAAAACATTTCAACCCTCAACAACAGCCTATTACCAACACCAACCACATTTTTTGATTTTCTATTTATTCAATTCATTCTCACCAACTACCAACCTTTTTCATCCTCTTTACTTTAAACACTCTCAATTTCACTCATCACTCAACAATGGCTTCCAAAACATTCACTTTGTCTGAAGTCTCCAAGCATAACACTCCCAAGGACTGTTGGCTTGTTATCCACAACAAGGTAATGCTGTTTTTTCTGATGTTTTTTTTTTGTTTAATTTCATGTTGCATGTTAACGTTTTTGATGTAAACTATGTTAGTTAGAGGATTGGAATGGTTAGATCTATGTTAGGGTTTGGATTTGGATTTGTTTTGATTGAAATATTAGATTATGATGTTTTGATGACTACGGAGCAGCGACATCTCTGAAAAAAATGCATGTTTCCGTTGTGTCAGACACCTACACCATTACTTTTGATTACGATTAATTTATTCATTATTTTAAATTACTACCGGTGTCATTGTGTCAGTGTTGGTGTCGGGTGTGTCTGTGTGTTATTTTCAAGTGAAGTGAAATTTGAACAAATTGCGATTGTTGTGTGATATAGTCTGTTTAGTATAAATTGTTGTCAAATAGCGGCTATTGCGGTTATATAGCTCTGTATATTAGTGGAATTTTCACATAGTGATATTTTCCGTGATCCGCGATTGATAATTGTGTTTTGAAGGATAATGATTTTCTTCTAGAGTAATGATTGTAGATAAAAGTGAACTAAACCCTAGTTTCTGGTTGGTTGTTTTAACTGATTGATGGTTTTTTTGTTTTTCTTTTCGAAGTGATGTGTCTGAGTAGCTGATTTCAATTTGTAGGTTTATGGAAATTAAATTTGGATTAGGGTTTTTTATTGGATTTCATGATTGTTTTCTTTGTGATTAAAATTGAATCACGAGACGTATTACGTGTGGTAATTAGGAAAAAGTGGACTTTGAAAGTTTAATGTAGTATGGCTACTATGTTAAACGCTGATTCACGAAGCACACACACACTGACACAGACACACTGGTAATAGTTTGAAAAAATGAAGGTCATTGGCACTAACATTTGTGGGATATTGGACTCACCTTCAATCTGAAATGTCAGTGCTATATGTAAACACGAAAAATCTTCACTTATTTTCTCGTTTTTATTCGTGATTGGCTTCTCTCGAGTTGTATATGCTGTTTTATTATATTGGAAGCAAAATCTAGGATATGGCTTAGATTTAATCTTCCTTGGCTTTATCTTTCTGCCATAATCTGCTATAACGGAACCATCAAACGTCCAATTTTTCTGCTTATTTTCGTAATCTCTCTAGGATATCTTATGAAAACAACTTGTAGATTATATGATAGCCGCGGTTAAATAACTGATTTATCCAAACAAGGTTTCAATGAATAAAATTCAAACTTGAATCTTTTTTGGAACAGGTTTATGACGTGACGAAATTCTTGGAGGACCACCCTGGCGGCGACGATGTCCTAGTTTCTTCCACAGGTATCCTACATTATCTCTAAAACGATCTTAACTATTCAACTCAAACCTCGTTATCTTACTCAAAACGAGCCATGTTTCTGTTTGCAGGGAAAGATGCATCCAATGATTTCGACGATGTCGGTCACAGCATAACCGCAACAGCATTGCTCGACGACTTCTATGTCGGAGACATTGATTCATCAACCATCCCTTCTAAGGTTGAGTACACTCCTGCAAAACAACCTCACTATAATCAGGATAAGACGTCTGATTTCATCGTCAAGATCCTCCAATTTCTAGTTCCCTTGCTTATCTTGGCCGTTGCAGTTGGTATTCGTTTCTACAACAAATCAACATAATCATTTAATCCGCAAGAGAACTTAAAATTCTTAGCCGCATTCGCAATAAATATGTCATTCTTGACTGTTGAAAGGATATGCAATATCATACTGTGCTTGTTTGGTTTTTCGTTGTAATTTTTCTGTTAAAACCCCGTAATGTCCTTCGCTGACGTTCGTTTGGTACTGGAATCGGAACAGTTTTATGGAGTTTTCACAGTATAAAGTTTTGGTCTGGTGGAGTTTAATTCATAGATTCATTTTCTTTCGGTTCGGTTTATGCTCTCGATGTTCCTTATTCTATTTTCCATTCTAAATATGTTTATGGTGTGCTGTAAATGATTGTTCGTGCTTTGTGTGCTGACATAGTTGAGTTTGATCGTGTTAATGCGATGCCTTCATATGCCGATTCGCTGCAGTAAAAAAACCCTGCAATCACGCAGTTAGGCGTAGAGAGCTGTTTGATCACAATCATATAACTCTAGTTAAAGTTTAATATTATCATGAATCAACTCGGAAATAGTTAGAGACTTGATTCGGTAATTAACGCGTAAAACTTGGTATCTTAAGGAGCATATGAGAAAAGCTAAAAACAATTTTTAATAATGTCACATGTTACTTTTGTAAACTATTTCAATCATTTGGTTGAAACCAATAATTAGATTAAAAAAACTTGGAACAGTATAATAATGTCTGAGTTTGCATGCCTGTCATCTTTGTTACCACTTAACATGCGCAGAGAATTCTCTCAAGTTAACATCATTTCTTCCACCAAAAATTTATAATGAGTTTAGGAACATAGATACCAGTTTTTACTTTTCATATATAAACAGTTGTTAAAAGTATCCCTCAACACCTTTAGTTGAATTTGGTTTGGTATATGCACACTCAACAATCAACACAACTCAACCAACCACCAACCAACTAGTAGTTGAGTATAAGTCTTTGATATTGTGGGGAACAATGTTCAATCACAAATAAAATATAGTCAATGTTCAATCACAAATAAAATATAGTTAATGTTTTGCGGAGTTTTGAACATGATTATTTCTCTTTCTGAGAAACTCGACAAAAAAAGACAAATAGAATGAATTAGACTCTTGCAATGCAGCGAACCAAAGTTTAAATTTTAATTAGAAAAAGTATTTGTATTTAGTCTTTGACCGTTTCAAATGAAGGCTAACACAAGGCTTGAAGTGAATAATACTTCGCAAAATTGGTGCAACAGATTTGAAGTCGGAACATGAACAAATACAAAAGTTTCTAATAGCGGTGGCAAAACAGGTCTGACATACCGGACATATACCTGTTTTTCCCATTTTTTTATAGGACGGATCAAAGTTTTAGACCTGCATCTTCTAATGTGTGCTCGTCCGGCTGCATAATTTTTGTGTGGCGGACCTAAACGGGGCGACATTGCTTTTGCCACCCGAGTTTCCAAAAGGAGCTAACATAAGGAAAATTGAAGTGAATATATCTCAACGAGCATAACTTACAGTTTCCAAATGAGTACATTGAAAAACAAAGACAAGAAAGAAAAAAAAAAGGAAACTAGCTATACATTTACCTATTCTGTGCTAGCACAAGTTCTCTCAATCACCTTAGAATCTGTTCTATGAGAATTCCTAGATGGAGAACTTGTTTCTCTAGAAGAACTATGTCCAAAGAGACTAAGCCTACTAATTTTTTTCGAAAAAGAACTCATAAATTTACGCGATCCTGATTTCGCCATATCCCTCTTCATGCAAACATGCTCCCTCTCTAGATCATTTAGTCTCATTCTCAGTCGAGCCAATTCAAGTTTTAACTCACGATTCTCACGCCTCAATGACGCGTAGTTATCGCGTGGAGACATTGCCGCACTTAGTGCACCGCTACTTATGCGCCACGACGCGTGCATTGGCTTGATGTCATCGTCCCCGTTCGTGGTGGACAACGAATTTCTTAGCTTTAGTTGTTCGAAATATAGAACTTGCACTATTGATTGTAGAGGAAGGCGTTCGTTTTGCGCCGCGTGCGCTCCCGCGTCTTGAGTAAGCTTTTGAAAATCGATTAGTTTGCATAGTTTCTTCTTGTCCAAGTCTGATAAACCTTGATGAGCCTGAAAATGCATTTACAGAATGAATCAGCTTAAAATTGCGAAATTTTCTTAGACATGTATCTTTAAAATTGTTGGTTTGAAATAGCACAATCTCGTCAAAAAACATACTTTTAAGTAAATATCGATCGCTCGATATAAGCCGTCGTGAACGGTACGCGCATGTGCAGGCAATGTTTCTGCAATGACCAAAAACTTAGAAAGCTTCAAGTTTGCATCAGGTGCAATTTCAGCGAGGTAGTTGTCAACTAATTTCGACACCTTAACTAACGAAGTTTGTGAGGGCGAACGAGGGCTATCGGATTCGAAAAGAGAACCATCTTCTAGATCATCATCGCTATCATCCTGCTGACTGAAGTTTACTAGAAGTCTATGAACTGTGTCAACATCGAATAAGGTATCACCCGAATGCTTGAAAGACGGAATCAATATATCGTCAAGCGTTGATTGATCCAACTGCGATCCAATCCTTCTTTCCAAGTCAAGTCTAGAGGAAATCGCGCAATCAAGCATCACCGCGCTACGCAGAAGCCCGAAAAGAAAATGAATCGGAACAACGAGTTTCTCAACCGGCAAAAGGCTTACTATAGTCTCAACAACGAGCTTTTCATGCAGAGTAGAATTTGAGTCGGTTTTATTCTGGCTAGATTGATTCCAGAGAGCCGGTTTCTTTGTCAATTCTTTCTCTGCATAGTTCACAAGAGAAGCACCTATACTTTCTGGCCGAACGCCACGACACTTCATGGCTGTTATAACTCGTTGATACATGTCGATCCTTAAAACCGAAATATCTTCTATCCACCAATCACCATCACATTTGGCTTGCCTGCTCATGTGCAACCTGCCCGAGCTGCTATACTCTAATCTCGAGAAACTAGAAGCTATTTGCTCGGCGCAAGTTTTCGAGGCTATTGCATCAATGCAGCGCGTGACTATCTTCATCTCGTCCGCGAGAGGAATCAGACTTTCGCATTGTTGCAAGACTTCAACACACATTTCAAGATTCTTGCAGACTATACAATCCAGATATTCCTCGGCTCTCGAACCAAGATTGTCTTTCGAGAAATCATCGGTCATTTCGAGGTAATCGGAAACGCAACAAAGCTGTGCAACATTTGTGGACGTGATCTCGAAGTTAATGCCATAACAGAACTTAGCAGCCAGTTCAAAGCATTCAGCTCCTCCTGGTAGATTAAGAAGCTCAACTCTTGAGATATCGGAATCCCTGTGTTCTGCAACTAATCTTCGAATTCTACCACTTCGAGAAACAAGAGGAAACTACATACGAAAATACGAAAAATCACAGTGTCACTCTAATTCTGTCAAAATCAGTGATTCTGAATATGCACTCAAATTAACATAGGAGAGTACTTACCTTGTGTAATGAAAATGTTACTCCACAAACTTCAATAGTTATATCACTCGGTACATCGCGAAAGATCCTGCAAAATGTCGATAAATAAATCATTCGAAAAACGAACTTATGATTTCAAAAGATGAATTCAAAGTGAAGATAAGAAGCTAGAAGAAATCATCGGTAAAATAAAAGATTCATAATTGAGATAGTTGCGTTATAGCATAGCCGTCTTCGAGGATATGCATGGCGTACTACTCCATAGGGTCTAAAATTTGTCATGATTAAACAGTGACTAAAATTTGTCTCAGTTTATAGTTAAATAGAATCTCTATTTGCTTTGATATGACTAAATTGCGACTAATCTACACAGAACCTCCAAAAACTAGTATAATCTTGTAACAATATTAGTTTAAACCAGATCTTTGATCATTCCTATATAACGAAAAATCTCGATATCAAGTGTTTTTTAAAGGTATACTCCAAACACTTTCCGATTAAAATTCACGCTGCAACGGCTGAAATGCACATCGCATCATCTGCAACGACCGCAATCACAAAATCCGCCAATTTAAAACCATACTCAAATACACAAAAAAGGATGTAGACAATAACAAAAACAAAACAACCCTTCAAGTAACAATTTATCTATGAAACAAACAAAAACAAGAAACTAAGAAAAGTATGAAACAAACCATTCATTGTATCTCTGTCTACCATTCTTCCCCAAAGACAACTGCTGTTGCTGATGTTGTTTGTCAGAAGACCTGTCCATGCTAGAAACTAATAACAAAAACACAAAGATACAGTATGAAACAGAAAGAACAAGAGAATGTAAAGGTTAAAGTAAAGTAATAGTAGTAAGTTTAAGGTAGTTGTAGTAGTGAAGTGAAGAAAAAGAGAGTAAGAACAAAGATTGAGATGTTGCTGTTGTGGTAGCTCTTTGAGCATTTTCATTCAACAGTTGGTGCTCAATGCATAGATTGCAATTGTCCAAAGTTAATGGACCTCTCTTGTGGGACATACTTTGTTTTCTCTCATACTTAATTCATACGTTATATGTTATAATGTTATATACTTTATGGAAAAAAAATGTTGGAAAATATATATAATGATTTTGTCCTTGAATCTAGAGAGTACCCTAAGTTGAAAATTATAGATGAATCTTTTGAAATACCAACAAATAAAAAAACTATTTAAATGTATTATGTGTGTTATGAAATAATGGTTTGAATTTTGAGATGAGTAGTATGTTACTATATTAATTTATTAGTTTTTCGGTTTCATTATCTTTCATAATGTTGTATTAATTATGTGTGAAAAAATAAATTTAATTAGGTAAGAAAAAAACGTAATTTGAATAATACAATGAATAAGAGTACTCGTTGATTTGAAGTTTAATTTCAAAAATATAACGCTATAATTTAGGTTATTAGTTATAATTTAGGTTAATACAATGAAATAGCCAATTTTTTAATTAAATATAACATGTTCCAAATATATTATCAAACTAATCATTTATTCATTTTTCAAAAAAAAAATCATCTTTGGCGCATGGATTCTAATTTATATTGAGGCGCCATCTAGTATAATACATGGGTTATATTATTAGGAACATGCACAACACATGCTAGCTTCTGTGTTTTTTATATTTTTAAATTTATTTTAACAAAAAAATAATAAAAAATATTAAATAGAAAAGACTAAATTATAATATTATTACAAAATAATTACACAATAATTAAGATAATTTCATTGATCTCCTCGACCCAAACGCCTACCAGTTCTACAGTTCGTCCCCCATATTGTCTTTGAGACCTCAATTGATTTTTTTGAGGTATTTTGGGTCTCATGGTATTCTCCTTAGTCAAAGGTGTTTGGTGCGGTATCTTGAGATATTAGTGTTCATATAAACTGTCGATCTTATCTCCTCAATGGACGGTGCTATCATAATTGAGTTTGGTGTCCATGTTATCGTAGTTGGGTCGTGTTGGTTGGGTTGCATGTGGGGTGAGGTGGTTGATTGAATTATTTTAGAAATTAAGCAATTATTCTTGTGGTGTTTGAAAGACATGTGTTGGTTGGTGTTTTGGCGGTGTGATGATTGGATGCACATTGATTGGGTGCTATGATAGGATGAAGTTGTGGTAAGATGTGATGACAATATATGGTTGGAAGTCGTATGAGTGATGCTCTTGGTTTTGTGTTTGAGTGTGGCATAAATTGGTCACAAGTTTGGGTGGTTGTGGTTTCGTAAAGTTGTTGGATACTTGGGTTTGGGTGAGTTGACAATGTAGTTGGGTTTGGTAATATTTTGGGGTTGGTTGTTACGCATTTGATAACAAAGTTCATTGGCGTAGGTCGATCAAATATGTTGGGTGAGACAAAAATAAATTTGTTGAAATCGATGTATACAACCCATATATTTTTGAGTTGGGGACATTGTTGTTACAATGAGTATATCTGAAGAAAGAAAAAGAGTCACCCTAACAACACACGTATTCGAACTGAAATGGATACGACAAACAAAATGGTTTGATTATGCAGTACATGTCATCAACCTGGATACAATAAAAAAAAATTGTCTGAATATTGAGTCAAGCTCCGCAACATAATTGTTGTATACCACTCTTGATATGTAATTTATTTGTTGTAACCATGAAACTTCATATTAAATTCAATTTTTATTTCACATTCAAGACAACATTCGTGTACAACAAAATAAAGACAACCATACATAAAACAACAACACGATAAACAAATAGAACAACTAAATACACCAATATATCTAGGAAATTACAACCATTAACATAATATCTGCTTATTTATGCATCATTATCCAAACATCCATGTTAATTTTAACAGGTTCTCACATACAAATTTCTTTATTTTGGTCGAACACCATAACAAGCCAATCAATTCTTCTAATCTTTTCAGCGTAAAAAATGTCTCCATTCAACCAACAGATCAAGCTCCTTTGAAATGCTCGAAAGTCTTCGTGTTCCAAAGTCAAATCTTCATCTGAGACTTTGTTGGTGAAAAAAAGTTGAGCATTTCCTTTGATAATGTAAGATTTTTTTAAAGATGTGCTTAAGAATAAAGTGAGGAGATGAGTGATATATGATGGAAATGAATGACCTATTTATAAAATTAACAAAATAACATAGGAGGCAACATGTGTGGCGCATGCTCCTAATGCTATAGTGCATGTGCCACTGCTGTGTCATAACATAGGTGCATGCCCTATCTGATGTGGCCTTAGTGTAATTTAGAGTGCATGCGTTACAGGCAGTGACACATCCTTTATATTATGATTTTTTTGTTTGCAAAATGGTTAGTTAAGAAATTAATTTGAAAATGTAGTTATTTGAGTTTATATTTTTAAAAATGGTTTTTGTAATAATTCTTGAAGCAATGTAAAATAAATTTTTTTAACAAAGACATAAAATCTAATCCATCCAAAATTAGCAAAAATGATAAGTGTGCATATATGACATTAAAAATGATAAAATGAATTTGATCCATCGAACAAATTCTTTGTCCATAATTTTTGTAAGGCGTGACAAAATTTTAGAACCTATAATCTTTTTTTTTAACAGTGTAACATAAATTTTTTATTTTTAATTTATAATGTGCACACTGTCTGTATGAGAGCTCATTCCTCCCTTAATTTTTGTTAATCACACTAAAATTTTAGACTAGAAATTTCAACTATGTCTATTATGCCCTCTTTTTTTTTTAGGCAGACCTAAAAGGAATTTCCCTTTAGCCACCTATGACTTCAAATCATATAATAATAACAAAATATTCTTAAAATATATACATCCTATAAACTATACAATAACAAAAATTTCTATTTCTTGCTATAACACTCAAATTTCTTCATTGATTCGATGCTTTTCTATATATTTTTCTTATGCCATTCATTTTCAACGGTTGAACATATGAAAAAAGTGGAAGGATATAATAAAAAAAAGTCAAAAAAATGTGGCTTTACATAGAAAAAAAGAACAAAAGCATGAATAAAAGTTGTTAACCAGGTTTTGACAATTTTGTCATGTTACTCTTTCTGTCCCCTTTTACTTCAAATTTAATCATTTTCTCTCTTTCAATATATATTGCTGTTTTTGTCAACAATGTGAATCAATATTCCTATTTGAGTCTTTGTTATTTTTAATATTAAAAGTAAAGGCAGTGTCTGGTTATCAAGAAACATATGCAAATTACTTTTGTGCAGAATTTATGGACTCCATTGATAACGGTGAGTTTTCTACTATTTTATAAATGTGTCTTGTTTATTTTGACAATGTGACACTATAATAATATTTAAAAGGAAGTATACAATAATTCATTTTTTTTACATGATTGATTAAAAAATTGGCATAAAAATATAAATATTAAAAAGTGGTTTCAATTTCTTAGAAGTTTCCCTTAAGATGATTGATTATGTTACATTTTAAGCATGATATAGGATTTGAATGGGTCCTGGTGAAATGAATGAGAATGTTAACTTGTGCTCTAAAATATAGGTTAATCATTCATCAATTCTTTTAACATGGAGGTGTGTTTGGATTTTATTAAGTGTCAAGTTGAGTTTTGATCTTCTATCTTTTAACTACTTTGATTCATTCACATTTATAGCCATAAAAGATAACTCCTTCAAAGAAAATTAAGTCATCATAAGTATTCTGCTGAGTTGAAGAAGCATTAAAAGATTCAACTTTTAAAGAGGAAGAAAAGAAAGATGAAGTTGCAAGTTCTCAAGCTGCCACTCTTTCTATCACAAGATGTAGAGAAAGATAAAGAGATTAAAACTTCTTGGAAAGCCTTACCAAAATAATAAATTTAAAAGTTCGGAATGCTCTTCTCATCGAACCTCTTGATCTAATAAGAGGGCTAAGTAGAGTTGGATTTAACATAAGTAATTTTCAAAGTTCAATACAATTTTCATTGTCGTTCTCGAATATATTCTTTCTCCTTATGGTGATTCGAAAGACTCTAAATTTCAAGCCTCTCATGGTGGTAAATTTTTTGTTCCGTTATAGAATAAGAGTTAATCGATAAACGAGGAAGAAATATTTGATGTGGTTGTCAGGAGTTCTCAATGCGGTGGAGAGGGGGCTGGAACGCAAGGTTAATACTCTAACACTTAAGTCAGTAAGAGAGTGAAAAAGAGAGGTGTGAATATAAATGTATTTGAAAACCTAAGAAATTGAGTGTTTTCTCTTTTACATGGGAGAAACAATTTGCAATTCGCAGTTAGTCGTTAGATAGATATGGACAGTCGGAAGGTCTTCTGAACATGAGTTTTTCATCTCAAATGAGAAAAAAAAGTCTACGTGCTCCAGACTTTATTCATTTTTCCTTGTTACTAAGCGTTCATCGTTAGACCTTGCAATTGACTTAGAATAATTGTCCCCCCAAGCCCTTACTTTTGCTCTACAGGATGAGGGTTTATAATATGTGTGTCTGTCTAACCACCAGATTTGAGATGTAGAAGCCTTTGATGGGATATCGATGTCATCAAAACTAGGTCCTTAAAATATTGTCTTAGTAATAGATAACATTTTGCTAGAAACGAGTGACACATGTCCCTACGCTTGTTGGGGATGATGTCTCCTCTTTCTTAGAGAACTTAAGTACTTTGGAAAAAAATTTGAGAAAATCTTAATCGTTGTTTGTGTGAAGTGGATTGTACGACTCTTAGTGGATGAATATATTATAAGAGACTTCAGAAGCATCATTTTTACCTTTTCTACCATTAGCGACTTGCAAAATAATTCTTTATGCTTCCTTTGTCATTTTTCTTTAGGAGCTTTCTCATTTCAACATTTGGTCAAGCTCATATGATCTTGTTCGTTGGTACTTGACGTACATTTTCAACCAATCTATCTTCTCTAAGATAAATTTAATTTAAATTCTGGCGGTCTCAAATAGATGTTAATACTAATGTCGCAACACCAAAACATAAGTCAATACAGATGATATGAAATCATTTGCTGACTGAAGAAACACTTTTACCAAAACATTAATTATGCAGAAGTAATTATGTAGAAGTAAATTTGTTGACATCATTTGTTAACCTAGTTCGATACAACTTACCTACTTTGGAGAAAACCAATCCATAAAGTAAATTCACTATAACAGTATTAGTTCAAAGCTAAACAACCCTAGTTTACAACTTATCACTGAATCACTACCTTGTGTAACTTCTACCTAAAAATCTTCTAGATATAAGATCCACTCCCACTTTCCACAGTCACCTCAGTGACAAATACCAAAAATCAGAAGAACACACTTCTAATTACAATACTTAGTTTTGATTAAAAAATTTAACTATGAATAATAACTTGATACACAATCAACTCTTTGCTTAAAAGTTCATGAGTGATCGTGAAGCTACAAGTGTTGAGTTACCTGTTGTCTTTGAATTCCCATACGTGTTTCCATATGACATTAGTTATTTGCCTCCAGAGCGTGAAGTAAAGTTTTCCATCGAATTAGTACCAAGTACGAGTCTGGTGTCAATGGCTCCTTATAGGATGTCAACATCACAGTTGGGTGAATTGAAGAAACAATTGGAAGAATTGCTTGAGAATAAGTTTGTTTGACCGAGTGTTTCTCCATGGGAGGTGCACATGTGTTGTTGGTTAAGAAGAAAGATAAAATTATGAGGTTGTGTGTGGACTACGGGCGGTTGAATAAGGTGACTATAAAGAATAAGTATCCACTTCCGAGGATTGATGATTTGATAGATCAATTGGTAGGTGATCGTGTGCTCAATAAGATTGAGTCGAGGTTTGGTTACCATTGGATTTGTGTTAAACCAGATGATATTCCGAAGAAGGAATTCAGGATGAGATATGGTCACTATGAGTACAATGTGATGCCTTTTGGGGGTGTCAAATGCACCAAGCATTTTCATTGAGTATGTGAACATAATTTTTCATAAGTATTTTGATAATTTTGTGGTGGTCTTTATTGATAATATTATGATATATTCTAAATCATAAGAAGAGCATGCTAAGCATTTAAGAATTGTGTTGCAAGTGTTGAAAGAGAAACATTTGTATGCAAAGCTGTCAAAGCGTGAGTTCTGGTTAAAGAAAGTAAGTTTCCTTGGCCATGTAATTTCTAGTGGTGGGATTTATGTGGATCCTTCTAAAGTCAATGTTGTATTGCAATGGGAGACTCTGACGTTTGTGACTGAGATTCAAAGTTTTCTTGGTTTTGTTGGTTATTATTACTGTAGATTTATTAAGGGGTTCTCGAAGTTGGAATTACCTTTGACTCAGTTGACTCGAAAGAATCAAGATTATGCGTGGGATGTAGCATATGAAGAGAGTTTTATGGATTAGAAGAAGAAGTTGATGACTCCTCTGGTATTGATTTTTCCTAATCTGAGTGAGTCCTTTGTTGTATATTTTGATAAGTGAAAGATGGGTCTCGGTGGTATGTTGATGCATAATGATCAAGTTGTTGCTTATGATTCTATACAACTGAAAGTTCATGAAATAAATTAACCTACACACGACTTAGAGTTGGAAGATGTGGTGTTTGTGTTGAAGATTTGGAGATATTATCTTTTTGGCTCTAAGTTTGAGGTATTAAGTGAACATAAGAGTCTGAAGTACTTTTTCGATCAAAAATAGTTATGAGGCAGAGGATGTGGCTCAAATTTTTGAAAGATTATGATTTTTATTTAAGTTACCATCGGGGTAAAATAAATGTTGTGGATGATGCCTTGAGTAGCAAACACTAGAAGCATCACATCTTCATCTTCCAAAAGTTCCTCCACTTGCTTAGCAGACAAAAACATCAGCTCCCCACTATCACCAAAATTAGGGAACATCAAAGTCTTGTTATAACAGTTGATATGAACATAGTAGAACTTCAATCAGTTCATTCTAAGGATGACATCAATTTGATGCAAGGGTAGACACACAAAATTCTTACCTAATATAGTTAAAGGACAACTCGAACAGACAAAAGTAGTAGTAACAAAAATATTAGCAGAAGTATATATCACCATACTACCATTCATAGAAGATAATTTCAATCCCAACAGAGTATCACACTCTAGAGAAATAAACAATTGAGTAACACCAATATCAATAATAGAAACCAACTCAACATTGTTAATAAAACAAGTACCTCGAATCAAGTTGTCTTTCTTGGAACCCTTTGATCCACTCAAAGAAAACACTCTACCATGAGTATGGGAAGCAGTAACAATAACCTTATTTGGTTTCTAACATAGGGTACTGATGTGACCCTTCTCACCATAATTGTAACAAGTCGGACCTTCATTCTTGCAATCAGAAACTCGATGACATGTCTTACCACATTTGTAACATCTCATAACCTTATTTTTGTAATCATTAGCATGGTGTCCTTGATCGCCACACTTAAAACAATTGAAAGGAGAGGTATCTCCTCCCTCACTTGGCTTCTTCTTATTAGAAACTTTCTTCTTCCTTTTATCAATCAGAGAGCTATATGGTTTTCCATGATCATTATTCCTCCATTTCTTGTCACTAAAACTCTTATAATAAGAAGTTTTGTCTCTATTATCTTGATTAAAAATCATGCACTTGTTCAATAACATAGGAAACTGGAGAATTTCAAGATACACAATACCTGCTTAATCTCTGGGTGCAGTCCATTTTCAAACTTGATGCACTTAAACACTTGTGCTACTAGATTGTTATAATGCGGATAAAACTTCACTAGTTCCTCAAATCTAACAGCATACTCAGCAATAATTGAACTCCCTTGTTTCAGTTCAAGGAACTCAATCTACTTCTTACCACATACATCCTCATGAAAGTACTTCTCCAGAAAAGCAACTCTAAATACAACCCAAGTGATCTCTATACCCAAAATCTCCATCCCCGGGCATGTATCCCCCTATTCTTCGACTTACTCTTCCAACATATAAGAACCAAACCGCACTTTCTTCTCTTTCTAGCATATCACTACTTTGGAAATATTTTCAATTCCCTTAAGCCATATTTGAGCACCATTAGGATCGCGCCTACCTTTGGAGATCAGCGGGTTTTTCCTCTGGAACATTACTTATGCACATGCCTCATCATCATTTCCACCATTCTGATTATATTGGTCTTGTAGGTTTTGAAGATATTGAGCCATTGCTTCCAAATCATGAATAATAGCATCGTTGTTTCTTCCTCCAGCCATAATTATATGTATAGGTAGGCAACTTTAGAAACAACATCACATTGATAGTATCCACACACTAATCGACCAATAGGACGTATATATCATGTAAAAACCAGGTCGGATGGATCGACATGCTCTTTTACCACTAATGTAACACCCTTCTAACTCCACATATATTTCTTATATAATTTACGAATTAAATCAAGAAAAATCACCACACCAGAGTGTCACACTTCATAAAAAATATCATAAAACAACCATGTTCTGTAACACGGGTTATATCAATATCAATTACACATGTTTATAAATCAACTCACTTATTTAAAAGACATTATAGCGGAAATCGTCATAATAACATAATTAACTTATTAAAAGTCATGACATTTAGTCTCCTCAAAAGGAACACAACATTTGGAACAAAGCGTTCCCAACTTGATGTTACATATCATAGAAAGACACTCCTAAAACAACAAAACTAATAAAATACTCCAAGGCTATTTTCCATGCTCCTATAAGCTACTCCTAAGCATATGTGTGTTACTCACATGGAGCAACATTCAAACGGAAATGGAGAGCAATCACAATTCATTATAAAATATATAAGTAACATATTAGTAGTAACATCATCATCATATCAACACATATCATTTATAAAAAAATTCATACTCACATATACACAACATAATAGTACTTATACATATTTCTTCATAAAACACACAATTCACAATTATCATCATATCACATATCATCAACAAAATTCATGAAATCTCCACATATAATGTTAATGCAACAACGCTGACTTAATGCATGTGATACCAAATTTATGAAAACCTTGTTCATCACCCTATAAAGAACCCCCTATATAGGATCAATTCCCTCTTGGAATTGGAGTACAACATAAATCACTACTACCATCATAGTAACTCTTTTCTAAATCCCAAACAAGAATTTATCTACCCACACCTAATCCTTACAATGGGATTAAGGCTCATCACAAGCGGATCAACGTCCAAAAATACCATGAGTGTGTGATGCACAACAACGTCACATATAAATTTGACAATGGCTAGTCAAGTGCATCATCATTCACATAATCATCTTCATATAGCATGTATACATATTAATATGCACATCATCAAAACATCATCACTGATAACATCAATTACATCAGAACAATGTCATAACAACTTCACACTAACAATAAGTTCATCATTACTATAGAACATCTTCGCATATTCAACAAATAATAACCCAAATTCATAAATACATAGGTACTAGAATAATGCATCAAATAACTCATATTATTTTATCATAAAATAGATTTGTGTGTCGGCTTCCCAACTCTTCGAACGAAGCATCAAACAGAGTCCTGAAACTATTTTACGGCCTTTTGAAAGTCACTACCAAATTTGCTCGCCTACCACTCTCCCTACGACACATGGGCGCTCACACCGCCTTGTCTCTGCCCGACGCTCGCGTGACGGAACCTCTTTTTCCAAGAACACCCAAAACCTTCTCGCTCGATGCTTTCCCAGCGAAGCTTGGTGTAACACCTCATATTTTCAATTATTACTAATTTAGAATTTTAATTATTAATTTAATTAAAATTTGATTTTTGGAAATTATTGAATTATTGGGATTATTGGAAATTAAGAAAAGAAAAGAAAGTGGACTTATGTTGTGGTTAGTAGAATGGAAACCCTAAATCTTACTAACTCTATTTTATTATTTATATTAATAAAATAAGGAGTTGGAAAGAAAAAGGAATTAGAGACCAAATTGTGAGAAATAGAGGAATCATACGAAAGAGCAAAAGGGAAGAAGAAATCCAAGGCTCAAGAGACTCAAGAAATTGGCTAAGGTAATGGGTGATTACTCTAGTTATTATTCATTATAGGTTTTGAGATAATAAGATGGATTTAGTAGATTAGGAATCCCAATTTAGGATTTTGAGGTTTAGGATTTTTGACCCTAAATACATGATTTTTGATGAAATTGATGATATAGTGTTATTGTATGATAGTATGGTATGTTAATATTGCATTATAATCATGTATTTGGAACTGTTTTGGTGTTGTTTATGGCTGGGTTCGAATTTGGATGAATTGGGATAACCATGATTGCTGTCAAACTGTTGTATTTTTGCTACAGGTCTCGTGGTAACCGGTTACCCCAGGGTGGTAACCAATTACCACTGTGTTAATTTTCTGGAAATTGCAATTTTGGCTCAGGTAATCGGTTACCCTATATGGGGAACCGATTACCGCATGTTTTGAAATAAAAGGTTTGCTACTGACTTGGTGGGAACCGATTACCCTCCTGGTGGTAATCGGTTACCACTGAAGCTTTTTAAAAAATATTAATTTTGAAAAATTCATAACTTTCAAACCGTAAGTCCGTTTTAATCGCCGTTTTGGACATCGTGACTTAAATTAAATGTTCTAACTTATAAAATGAAGAAAATGGAAGTAGCTCAATTTCATTTTAAAAACTCCTGATTTTTCTAAATTATGCTTGGTTTATCCATGGTTGTATACTTTGACTTATGTATAACGATGTGTTTGTGGTGGTGGTGTTATGAATGCATAATATTGCTGGATTATGTATGTTAGTGATATCATTACGAGTTGGAATATAATTGCTTGTGTATGTTGTATGTGATTAGAGGTTATGATAGAAGTTGTTATCATAATCGGTGTTGATATTGCATGCTTTAAAGATGTGCATGCATACATATCATTATTGTTGTAGCTGATTCCCATTGTGTGGAATTAGTTAGTCGGCCAATAACCGTGTCCGGGTTGTAATGAGGGGTGAGGCATATCCGTGTCCGGGTTGGAATGGATATGATGTAGGCTCACCCTTACTGTTGATCATTTTCAGATAGAAGTTTAGTAGCTTATGTAACAGCCCGAGCCCCTCGCAAGGCAATCTCGCACTACTACCTCACGATCTTCTCTACCCCTATCTCTTGTAGATTTTTTCCCTTCGTGGGAATCGAACCCTGTACCTTGGGGTTCAAGTACATGTTCAATCCATTCCCACTACCAATTGAGCTACTAGCTCAATTGGTAGTGGGAATGGATTAAACATGTACTTGAACCCCAGGGTACAAGGTTCGATTCCCACAAAAGGAAAAAACTCTACTAGAGACGGGGGTAGAGAAGATCGTGAGGTAGAAGTGTCGGGATTGCCTTGCGAGGGGATCGGGCTGTTACAACTTAGGCGTTTGGTGAGGATAGCTCGTAGAGCTAGATTACATTATTATCGACTCAGGTGTCATGCTCTGATTTGTAACACTGGAGAACGTTTGTTTTAGAGTTACTATTAAACTCTTATTTGGTTTACTTGTTTTACTTGGATATTAATTTTGTGGGATTAAGGCATTGATCTTATTGATGATATTTTATGGTTTTTGAATTATCCAAGTTATGGAGAATATTCCGCTGTATTAAACATGTTATTTAATTATTTCAATTGATTTTGTTTAAATAAATTGTGACATCCTTGTTTACATGTTTACTTTGAAATCTATTTTATTTTCTGCGGGATTTTAGAAGGGTGTTACACTTGGCTGACTCGATCGCCCCGTGCTCACCCCTGCCTTGTCCGACGAGATGCGTGATTTCTGCAATTTCTAGTTGCGATTTTGCTCCTGTTTGGTCCCTTTCCCATTCTAATCTCAGTACCAAATTTAGTCCAAATGCATAACAATCACCATATTTCCACATTTCCACATTTTAACATCAAAACACCTCATCATAGCATTATGGGCATAAATCATGGCATACGACCATCATCATTACACAACACAACATGGTATTCCTCATGCTTTTTATCAAAATCATCATACAATACATAATGATTTCTATTTTTCTAATTTTATTTGTAAATCTTAGACCCTTTCTATGATCTTCTAATTATACCTTCACTTACACACACGCACTTACTCTTAAGCCTTCATTCTCCTTTTCACCTTAATTTCCTATTTTATTGTTATTATAATTTCTAAATAATATTTACGAAAATTATTTCAATCTAAATAATTTTAATTATCATTTCTATCCCACTTACTAGCCAACAACATATAATCACACATCATATAAAATCAATAATAAATCACAAATAATCGATAAAATAAAAGAAATCTAGATTTTCAAAGTGTTACTTAATCTGCCTCAATATTGGAGGCGGCGAGAATTTCATGAATTACAATATAATTGTGCCCTTTTATTTTTATGTTGGTAAACTTGGAAACAAGGTTTTCCCTGAAATTCTATTTTCTAGGCATATACATTTCTCAATATATTTTAAACATTATTATAAATCACATACCTTTTTTAGGTATTTGATAAGTTCAGGTTCCTTCACATGATATTTCCCAGCGACTTGATTTTACACCAATTGGGAATTGTTTTTTGCATGTAAATTCAAAAGGGCGAGTACCATGCCATTAATGAGAGATTCTTACTCGACCTGATTGTTTCTAGCCTTGAATTCAAACTTTGATGACTAGTCAATTAACAGGTTGTTCGACCTTCCATCACTATCCTAATACCATTTCCCTTTAAGTTAGAGGTGACATCTACCAATAGTCTCCATGTGAAGGGGAGCCTCTTCGTCTAATGGAAAAATTAATTTTACTGTAAAATCAACTAGTACTTCTAAGTATATGTTTCCTATGCGTATATACTAGATGTCATACTCAAATAATTCATCCTCCAAGAATACCATTATTATTTCAAAATATAGGTTCTTTAAGACATGCTGAACATGGTGGTTAGTTTGTACCATCAACCCATGAGCTCTTAAATAACTCAAAACTAAGTCCATACCTTACTCTAAAGACTTCATAGTAAGTAACTCAAAAAACATAAATCATAAGGGCTAAGACCCACTTGAAGCCATTACATTTTCACTACATATTTCAGATAGGGAAAGGCTTGCAGAAAGAAGAAAAAGATAGGGGTATGCATAATGAAATAAAACACGTATATGTAGTACACGAGAAAACCATAAACAAAAGAAGTAAGGATCACATGAAAGAAAGGAGGAGAAAGGCTAGCGCACAAACAAGAGAGTGAGACAAATTTAAGGTTTTTCAATCTCTTAAGTATGAAAGTTCATTATCCAAGAGAAAAACCTCTAGAGTGAGGTGGTGGAAATTTAATGTGAGTAATGATGAATATGGCCAAGGTCAATTTTATCGGGACCCTGCAATGAACGCTAATTGTACTTGCTAAAAGTATGATACGTGATAAACCTGGTGATTAAGGGTTGTCAGAGGTTTTTAGGGTTTCTTGAGAGTTTAAAGTTTGCTCACATAGGTAGGTAAGAAGCTTTAATGTGGTATTTTGTGTAATGAAATGGTTCTCCTTGTCAACTTTAGCATTGAAGTATTTATAGAAGTCTTAGGCGTGGATTTCAAGTTCCCAAGAAATAACAACCACCTCTAGGAGTGTGGGATGGCGCAGTCAATTCTCTATTATTCAGAAGAATGTCTACTTCCCTTTTGATTCTCTCTCATTCCTTTATGGTTAGGCCACGTTACTTACGCATTTCTATGAACGGGTTAATCATTTAGGAAAGCAGGGTTTAAGGGTAGTTTGGTAATTATGAAAATAAGTAAGGTAAAAAGGGGAGAGAAAAAAAGAGAATTAGGTTTTTGAATAAAAAATGAGTTTTGGGAACCTGTGAGTTGTCAGTACGTATTTGGAGTTTTGATAGAAATAGGCAAAATGGCTTAGGAACAAGAAGAACCTTCATTGTTAAAGTTTGAAGGTGCTTTTGCTAGAATTCTAAGGCTAAGGGGAGATTTCTCTAAATATAATGTTGATTGCATGATTGAATAGGGAGGAGTTCTTAACCTCTATTAGGTTTTTATCTTGTTTGACTTTCATTTACTTTAATTTTTAGTCAAAATTGACAAAAATGAGAGTAAACATACAATTGGAAGCACACATGTATACAAGAACAATCAACATATGAAAGCACAAATAGTTGGAAACACACAATTGAAATCATAAAACTAGATGGAAACAACCACATATTGGTGGAAATATAAAAAGCACACAAAACCACACATTCATGGGTGGAAACACATACTAGCATATGGAAACAAACAATGGGCGGTTGGAAATAAAACATTTATGATGGAAACACATGTCTTGATCATCTTCAATTGGTCTTCCACCTTTTACCCCTATCAAAAATCCTTCTGCATGTTTTACTGTTGTCACATGTTTTAGAAGTGTTGACACTAAACTCTCTTGCCACCACATTAGAACATGTCTTCTTCAAACCAGCCTTTTAACCTTGCAGAGATATTTTGTTCCATCCTTTAACAATAGAAACTTACATAGGCTTATTAAGCATTATAAAAAAAGAGGCTTATTAAGCATAATGAGATATCTCACTGGCACATAACAAATGGGTTTATGGTACTCAAAAGAAATCGAATGTAACTTAGTAGGATACTCAGACTCCAATTTTACAAGATGTAGATTAGATATAGAAAGTACCAGTGGCACATTTTATCTACTCAGAAATTCACTTGTTTCTTAGCACGGTAAAAAACAAGCTATTGTAGCTCTATCCACAACTAAGGCAGAATACGTCGTTGGGGTACTCTCATATGAATCTATGTGCTTTTTACCTTTTTGATTATGCCAAAAGGGGAGAAGTATACTCTTATTGGGGTACATAACTACTATCTAACTCAGGGGAGCTTAAAACTCTCCAAAAATATATTCTCTTTACTATTTGATATCACACTCGCAAAGAGATGCATTGTCATTATCAAAAAAGGAAATAATGTGGACCTATATTCTTGAATGTAACATTTAAGTTTTAATGACAACAACATATCTACAAACATGAAGTACACAAATTCAATTGATATCAACATAAAGTACTGAAAGTCAATTGACAAACGCAACATGAGTCCTAAAAGGCTCATCAAAGGAAAGAAAGTTTGTCGGATCTTATTAGTCTTTCTGAGTGAATCAAGTATTGTAAAAATAAAATAGTAGTTTAAAAATACTAAGGCAACTCACACACACACACACTTAAAACCTTTTTCAAAAAAGAAAAAAATTAAAAAACTTTGGAAGTTGTGTCAAATAACTTAGGAACTCTAGAAATGACTGGAGGAAATTTTTTATCTAATTTAATCGATTAAAACCTTAATCTAAACTATTATAAAAGATCAAACTTATGCTTTAAGACATTTTTACAACTCCTAAATTATTGGCAACAAATCTATATCATAACCTTTCATTTTGAAAATTATAACATGGATATTCATTTAAACTAATCGATTAGATCAATCGATTAAATAGTTAATGAGGCCCATGAATTATTTTCTTGTTGAGTGATTTCGACTATTATATAAATGAGTGGCTTCCTCCTTTGAAATCACGCCACTTTCTAACTTTTTCATATTTGTTTGAAATTTATCTCTCTAAGTTCTCTCATTCTCTCTCTAGGAACATTTTCTTCACTTTTAGTTGCCTTAGTACTTTGAAGTGAAATTTTATTTATAAGGAGAATATTATTTTGTAAGTGGTCGTGCTAGTCATTTATAGTCTTAAGGGTGTGATACCTATTGGAGATTGAGTTTTGGTTCTTGGGATAAACCATAAATCAGTATTATTGGTTTATTAAGCTTAGTCTATAAAAATTTTGTTTTGGCTAAAGAGATCAACCATAAATCTCTAAATAAGTCTCAATAGAATAAATTGGGGTAAAATGCGCCCATTGGTTGGGATAAGCTTGTTCATATTCAAAGATCAGATTGTATTAAGGTTTGTGGATATAACCAATAAAAATCTATCAAGTCTATAGTGAAAAATCTCAAGAAAACCTCTTGGGGATAAGACTAGACCAACGTTCGGTCAAATTTGAATAATTCTCCGGTTCAATCTTTCTATCCTTAATCTCTTTAATTTCCCGCAATTTATTTTATTTACTTTACTTCCACTATACTTTATTACTCAAAAACATTACCACAATTCACCAGTCTCTTGTGCTTGAGGTCACTTGTTCAACATCATGGACCGTCAAACATTCTCTGATGAACTCTTTAGCTATATCGTGCCTCTGACATCCTCTTTTTGGAAGCCACCATCCGTCATACTTCCCTCATAGATTCAGTGTCTTTTGTCGATATTCTTGTTATCGATTTTCTGATTTCTGGAAATCTTGAAACATGTTTTATTTTTATTTTACGGCATACTTATACAAATATATAGAAAACCTGGAAAAAAAATCAAATAAGAGTATTATAATTGTTTCAAAATAATTAAATCAAGAGAATTGTTTTTTGACATCAAAATTTTAAAAATTTTGGTATTTAACAAGTGATCTTTAGTTCTTGTGTGTAGATTTTAAATGTGTAAGTTAAAAGCGATAAAAAAATATAAAGATAAATATATAATACTTAAATAACTAAATTATTATTATTGATTGAAAATATATCTTTTTAATAAGTCTTACATTTTATAATAGGAAATTTCTTCACCCACCTAGTGAGTTTCTTCCACACCCTTGAAAAATCAAAAATATGTAAGTTAACTTACGAATTCACCTTGTAGGTGAACTCATAAGTTAACTTACGAATTCATCCAGAAAGACCAATTCGTAAGTTGACTTACGAATTCACCCAAAAAGTTATGAATTGGTCTTTCTGGGTGAATTCGTACGATAACTTATGAATTCACTCAATATCCCAAATTTATTAGGATTTAATTTAATATATATATATATATATATATATATATATATATATATATATATATATATATATATATATATATATATATATATATAGGAGGATCAAATTACACGAAGAGTTACACCATGAGTTACACTCGCTTTGATTAATATTTTTTAAAATTAACGTTGGATTGAAACATACCATCATATAGATCATACCTATAAAGTTTGAGATTAATCTATAATGATTTACTATGTCATTGAACTACATCAAAATTAACGTTATATGAAAGTTCATTTTAACGTTAATTTTGGATATCTTGATTGTATAGTAAATCATTATAGATTAATCTCAAACTTTATAGGTATGATCTATATGATGATATATTTCAATCCGGTTGTTAAAAAATATTGACAGTCTCTCTCTCTCTCTCTCTCTCTCTCTCTCTCTCTATATATATATATATATATATATATATATATATATATATATATATATATATATATATATATATATATATATATATATATATATATATATATATATATATATGGATTAAAATCTAACTTATATTTGGCATATAATAATAAAGTTTATTAATACACTCAATGTCAATATCAAATTTGATCTATAATAAAAAAAAGCTATTAATATTATTGATATCAATTTCTATATGAAGGGATACAATTGATTTTTTACGTTGATTTACTTCATATGCATAAATTGTATAATATATTTCTAATAATATAATTAAATTGAATTATTATTAATATATCCTTTTTACCCAAACATAATATACAATTTTGTATCAAATCCTATTATTTATTAAGAAAAAATAAAATCATATTTATTTTATCTATAAAAATTCTATAAAAATTTTATTCCAAAATAATTTTATTGTCGAAATTTGAAATCTTAGCATTGGTTAAGTCATTAAATATATTAAATTATTATCAATATAACTATAAAAAATATAATATAAAATAATATAAATATTTTCTTTTCATAATTCTAATATTTCACTGAATTTTTTTGTTTACTAAAAAATTTATTAATTTATATAATTAAAAATTATATAAATTCTTCCATTATTAATTCTTCGTCAGATTTAAATTTCAAATATATGAATTATTAATATTGTTTTTTAGTCTCACTTTTTTGTTTTATCATGATACAATTTTCTCAAGAGAAGTAAGAAAAATACTAACACACCCATTAACACAAAAATATAATCATTTGGTCTAACTTAGCAAGCCTAAGTGATGACAAAAATATAAACCTCACCAATTACAATAAACAAAATAGAAAAACTCAATTCAAAATTTAGAATTCAATAATAAATAAATAAAAATGCTCGTCAGTCATGGTTTGAGATCTTACCCAAGTAGAAATTATAACAAAACTTGTGTAATAGTATCTGATAGTAAGATTAAGAAAGGTAGAATAAAGCCTATGCAACTGTCAATTGATATTAAGATTAAGAAAGGTAGAACAAAGCATATGTAAGTGTCATCTGATATTAGAATTAAAAAAGGTAGAACAAAACTTATGTAACTGTCATCTGATATTAGAATTAAGAAAGATAATTGTTTCTTAATAATTATTTCTTATAGGATTTTTTCTTAATAATTAACTTTTTAAGTAAATAGTGAAATATGAATTGTACTTTAATCCTAATAAATTTGGGATATTTGGCGAATTCGTAAGTTAACTTGCGAATTCCCCAAATAAGGTGAATTCGTAAGTTAACTTACGAATTCACCTTATTTTTTTTAAATCGTGTATTATTTCGTAAGTTAACTTACAAATTCACCTTATTTGAAGGAATTCGTAAGTTAACTTACGAAGTTGGGGGGTATTTTTGGTATTTCACCAGGGGTGAAGAAGAACCCTACTAGGTGGAGAAAGAAATTCCCTTTATAATATTGTAAAGAAAGAACAAACTACAACTATACATATATGTATTTTAGTTTTTCGTTACAAGATGCATCACTACTTTATATTTGTATTTGATATGACTTTTATTTTTTCTATGTTCTTGTATTAGAGTATTGTGAGATATAATTAATTATTATTTTTTGAAGAGTGCGAGTATATCAAGGATTGTAGTGCAGTTGAGATCTTATTTTCTCTACGACATTTTCCCCAATAACTAGTATCACATATTTTGGTTTGATACGGGGATAATAATTCTTAATATACTTGTGGTTGTCTAATCTTCCATATAAAAATAGTGGTGGTGTGAAAGTACTATTATTGAGCTGCAATCACAAGTTCATTTGTGAAGTTTGAGCTACAGAAAGTGGATAGAAGAATTGTTTTTTACAAGTGTTGACCAATACATGAACATTGATTCACATTGATGCACAATGTGTTGTGAAATTATGTCGGTGAATGAAAAGCTTCATGCGAACATAGAAGTTGTACCATAACTTTTCAATTTAGTTTATAATATACGAATTTTTTTGAAGTGGTTTATCTTGATATAAAATATATTATTCTTTCAGTAGAGTATGATAGTTCTTTTGAATTATGACTTTAGATGATTGCAATGTAAATATTTTGAAATAGTTTAAATTCAAATGAAGTATATATACTTTTTATGGTGGAGTATGATAACTCTTTTAAACTATATTATCATTGTAGATAATGTGAATTCTTTTGGAGTGATGTAACTTCAAATTACTCAACTCTTTTTTTTTAATGGTAAGTTATTATATTTTATATAGTAGAGTATGATAGTTCTTTTGAACTCTGATTATATGTGTAGACAATGGAAGATGAAGTATCATTTTCAATCATTATAGAGATTGCTATAGTTGATTAAAAATAAACATTTCTAAGAAATTTTACATCATCTAATATATTAATATAAAGAAAGAAGAAGATCACGATTAGATATATTTCTCAGGTGATTCGTTACTAGATGCACTTGTCACACACTTTAAATTTATATTTGAAATTCTTTTTCTTTTTTCTTGTTAGAATATAATGTTATAATATATAGTTAAATATTTATTTTAAAAAATGTTGATTGTATCATAGATCATGAGATGGTTGAGATAACAATTTTTACAAAATATTATAACAATCATAATTTTTCTTCTATTTTAGAACTACAACATTATATTGTGATTTTATTTTTTATTTTCTTAAAATCGACTTTTGTCGTCACAAATTACATAAGATCAAACCAAGTTATAGTTTTAAATAATATCCCCTTACACGTGAAAGAAAGAAAACACAAAGGAGAAATAACAATCAAAGCTAAGCTAGGATAAAGATTGCCATACCCACTTTCGATAATTTTATGGTTTATGATTACGCACCACCTCCTATGTAGGACACCATATAGTTAATGAAGTAGGGTCACACATGATTCTATATCACATGATGGTATATTGATATGATATCTTCCACTAATGATTCCATTCCTTTCATGTAGATAGGAACAAAGAAAGTGTTGGGTCCAAGTCAAAGTTTTTATGAGCCATGCCTAATACCATGTGTGACATATAAAGTGATGGACATGGCAAGTGTATGGTGGCAATATCCCAATATAGTCATAGCCATGTGCTTTTGTAGGAAGTATACTTCTCATCTTATATGAAGAGGATAGAAGGTTATAATAGACATGGTTTTTTGATAATTATTAATTACAAATACAATGAAAATATCCTAATTTTTGTTCAGTGTATCGAAAAGTTGTTAAGGTTGAGGTGATATGTCCAAATCAACTACATTTGACACGAAAAGAATGTGATTGGATGATAAACTTTAATAATAGAAGTTTTTAAAGAAAAATTCGAAAAAAAATTCATGGAAAATTTATAGTTTTTGTGCAGATTTAAATTTAAATTTTAAGAATTAAAATAAAAAAATTAATATTTAAAGATTATTTCTAAAAAATTTAAATTTTAAAAAGTTTTAAATTATCGAAACGAAAATTAAAAACACACTAATTTACGAAACTATTTAAATCTTATTTATTTTTACAATCTATTTTGTCTGTAATGAAAATAAATAAGGATATAATAAAGTGACTGACTTTTTGCCTTTTTAATTTTTGAAAGATTAGATTAAATAAAAATTACATTTATATATATATATATATATATATATATATATATATATATATATATATATATATATATATATATATCCCTAAAGAAATTGGGGGTATTACCCCTTATAGCTTATATCAATGAAATTTTATAACATAAAATACACATATAAAATTTTGTAAATTACCCCAATAGATGGATTCACTCTAAATACTACTCTGTCTTACTATTGTCGTGATAATGGTCTCCGTGCTAGCATTCTGATATCAATAGACAAAAAATCATGGTATGCACTATCTTGTATCAGCTAAAGTCTAAACCCTAAACAAACTTTGGTATGCACTTACGTTTATCTATCTGGTGGAGATCATATTCACACTGGTACTATAGTTAGGGGTAGAAATAGGTCAGACCAATAACAGGGGCCTGCAGACTAGCCTATATAGGCTCAAGCCAGACCATACTTTTTTTTAAATATAACATACTTAGACTTTTTATAGGCCTATTTTGTTAAAAAGGCTAGACCACAAACTGTAAACAACGCCTTTTAAGCCTATCAGGCCGACCTATTTAAATAAATGTGAATAATTTTATTATATGGTATTTATATTTTAATTAAATTACAAAAATAAATTTTAGATGTCTAGAAGAACTTATGAAAATACGCTGAAAAAACCTTATAAATAATATCATAAGTTACTTTCATAAGTTCTCTCAAACAAATAGTATCACAAAATATACGTTAATAGGTAAAATTAGGGATGTCAACGGGGCAGAGAATGTTCAGAGGATGCTTCTCCGCTCCTCGCCCCACCCCTAAATCTATTCCTCATCCCCAATCTTCACCATGGGGGAATATTTTCCTCCATCCCCATCCCCATCCCCACAGAGATCCACGGTGATTGAATCTTAACAAAAAATTATACTTTTGGATCAAAACTGTGACACTAGTATTTTGTTTTTTTTCTTTTTTTAAATACATATTTTACATCTTTCATTTTTTTTAAATAAAAATACATCTTTCATCAATAACAAAAATAAAAAAGCAAAAACACGTGTTGTTGCTAATATTTTTTCTGTAAAAAATACAATAATTATTAACATAACTTGTTGCTACAATGCTTTCATTAATTTACAACAACGGTGTGATTGTCGTCTAGCGCGAGTGGTTGATTATGTGTGGGTGTAGAAAATCCATAACTACAAATTTATTAATTGAACAAAAAAACATGTACTAATGGAAGTAAAGTGAATTTGAAGAGTAATTACTATAATCACAATGAACAAATAAGAGTGGTTGTTGTGATGATGATGATGAGATTAGAGAAGATGATAAATGGAGGAGGCAAAGATAATTGAGACAATAAAGGGAGGAGACAATGTGTACATCCTATGTATTAGGTGCACTTTTCTAAAGTTGAGTTCTTAGGTAGTGAAATAATATTATACAATACAATATAAAAATAAAGTGATCCACTAATGACTTATCATTTTCTAATACATTAATATTTTTTATGTAAAATTCTATAATATATAAAATATAAAGTTAAATAATAAGGTCGGAGTCAGGAAATCCACAGGGCGGAGGGTATTTTTCCAATCTCATCCCCACGGATAAAAAAATCTCCAACTTCAGTGCTCCGAACAGATAATCCCCGAAGAGATCACCATTAACAGATGCAAATTGACATCCCTAAGTAAAATTGAATAAGTTAATACAAATAAACATCTGGTCTAATTAATCTTTTAATTTGTTAGTCTATTTTAACATTAGTTGAATTGCTTATTTGTAAATATTCAAATAAAATAAGTTTTTATGTAGGCTAATAGGTCAACCAAACTTTTGAAAATGTCAGACTCAGGCCTAAAAATATGTCTTTGATAGACCACATATCAGACTTAGGCTTGGTAAAGTCTAACTCGACCTAGCCTATTTTCATCCTTAATTATATTAGATTAACTTGAAGGAGAGAGGGAGATTACTTCAGATTTTATGGATTTAATTAGTTGAGATATTTTAAAAATAATAATAGTTTTCATAAAACTTAAAAAGTAAAATAAGTCATTGTAAATATAAATTCAAATCATTTTATGGATGGATGGAAATCCATCTATTGAGAACTTTTAAATGGATTGATTGGATGGATTATATCGTTAAATGGATGAATTTGGTTGAATTTTAAATTAAAAAAATTAATAGACTGTTAATAGATTAATAGATTATTTTAATTCATCCGTTAACAATCTAATTCAAATCCATCACATTCATTTATTTTGTTATCCTTAGTTTAAAGAGTATTAAGAGTACTCTAATCTTTTAAGAGAATCAACTACTCACTCTGGAAATTTCTTCATCCACTTAGTGGGTTTCTCCATACCCTTGAAAAATCAAAAATACTTTTCGTAAGTGCACTTACGAAACACCCTGAAATAATGTGAATTCGTAAGTGTACTTACGGATTTATCTTTCTGGGTGAATTCGTAAGTGCACTTACGAATTCACCTTATTTCTGGGTGTTTCGTAAGAGCACTTAGGAATCCGCCCAATATCCCAAATTTGTTAGGATTAAAATACAATTTACATTTTAATATTTAATTAAAAAATTAATTGTTTAATTAATTGTTTAATTTTATATCATAAATTTATTTTAATATTTTTTAATTATAAATTTAAGTTATTTTTTAATAATTTAATTTAATTATATCATTAGAAATATATTATATAATTAATGCATATCAAGTAAATCAAGACAAAAAATCAATTGTATCTCTTGATATAGAAATTGATATCAATAGTATTAATATGATTTTTATTATAGGCTAAATTTGATATTAATACTGATTGTATTAATAGGTTGTATTAATAGATTTTTATTATTAAAGATATTTATTTATAATTTTTTTATTTTTTTATTTTTTTTATTATGTGAAATCGTGTATATATGTAATGGAAATCACATGAAATAAGTGCACTTGTGAATTCAAATTATTTTTAGAAAATTCTAATTTATTTCGTAAGTGCACTTACGGAGTCTATCTTCGAAGTGAACTCGTATATACACTTATGAAACTTAAGGATATTTTTGAATTTTCACCATGGATGAGGAAGAAACTCACTAGGTGGATGAAACTCACTATGATTTTATACTCTTTTTTTTAAAACTCAATTTAAAATCATATTTTTTATACTGAATTTTTCAAATATCGTATAAAAATTAATAGATTTTTGAAAATAAAAATGATTTCGTACTAGTTTCTTAAATATAAAACAAAAATTACAAAATACATCGAATTTATTACTAAATCTGATAGTGTTATCTTCATTTTTTTACTTATCTAATACAAATTATCGATTTTTTCAAGAAATTATAAAATATATCAGCTTTCTCGAAATATTTGATAGTCTTAAGGTTTTTTATATGTCTATTCTATATGAAGCATTGAATTTTCAAAAATTCGATAAAAGTATAACAAATTTTTAAAAATCTAATTAAAAATCATCGAATTTGTAAAAAGAATATGTAAAAATGTAAAAATGTAAAAAAAAATTCTTTAATCAATCAAAAAATTTATCGAATATTTTAAATGTACTCTAATTTTTTAAAATTTTAATGTTTTCTTAAATTGAGTGAATATTAAGAAGGATATTTTGATCAATACAAATATAGGAGTTACCAAGTATCATCGGAGATGGCAAGACAAAATCTTCCACTGTGAGAAGAAGTTTGAAAGAGCAAATCGGATATAAACTCTTGTCGCGAAACCACCCCACAAACTTTTAAGGTTAATAAAAATACATGTGTGCATAACGGTTATGTTTGGATATCATAAAATAAATGGAGCATAATATAGTAGAGTGAAATAGAACGGAATGGAGCGGAACGAAGGTTCTATTCCGTTATTTAGAAACTTTATAATGGAATAATGCTAATTGTTCATTTCATCCAAATTGAAGGGGAATATGGTAGTAAGTGATGAAATATAAGGAAATCCATATTACTTCATTATGCTCCAAGCGATTTTAAATTAACCAAATTAAAAAAATATTGTTTCATTCCATCATATTTCACTCTAATCCATCGGATTCCATCAATCAGAACAAAACCATAACAAATGTAAAAATTCATAATTTGATACGTACACTCTCTGGACATTTTACAACACATGCATCGTGCAACACCACCATAAGAATATAGAAAAGTAATATTCCATACCATCATGCCTTTTACAAAAGGGTTGTCCCCTTCTGTTGTTACATGTAGAGAGCATGCTCGTCAGTAATAATACTTACTCACAGCCTCTTGGACGAAATCATTACTATTGAATGTTTCAAAAAATTGAGCTTCATTTTTGAAGGCCAAAAAAGATGCACTTTTTAATCAGAATAAAAAAAAGCATATATTTGCGAATATACTGTCTTTACTATAAAGGGTTCAAGTATATATACTTCATTCTCATGCATAATATGTTTTCAGAGTATACTTATTTTTGTAAATTCAGAAGAACTCTTGCTAAGTCAACACAACATATATCTAACTCATATGAAAATAATCACTAATTGCTAGAACAAAGCGAAGACAGATTCGGTTGCGATAGAAAATAAAACCAATATGCACAAATCATGAGGATGTGAGGATTCACAACTTAACTGGACTGAAATATCACAAAAAACAATGGGATTTTGTGATTTCGACTTTCAGTTGGTTGCGTCAGAGTCGGTCTGGTTTTCATCTTCATCGGTGGAGGAAGCAGGGTCGTCTGGTATAACTATTAAATCTGAAGAATCTTGTCCACGGCTTATTAGCATCCTTCGATATTGTACAAGCTCGAACTTGTGGTCAGGAGTGTGCTTTTGATTAAATCGTCCTGGACGCTTTGAGCGGTTCTTATAGCAGTCTCCACAAAGATCAAAGCCGACGGCTTCTTCACAGTCAACGCATCTATATCTGTCCCCAATTATTGGGTACATCTGTACAGACCAGTTAAATACATCAACACATTGGAAAACTGGAAGCACAAATGGAATTCAAGGAATGATCATATCCGATAGAGTTGAGTAATACATCAGTATTTTAGCATAATGCAACTTTCAAGTGATACCATACAGATAAATTTTGAAACACTACTAAAAAGGATGGTCTAATGCACAAGGCTCCTACCATGTGGAATCTGAAGCGGCTTTATAGAAGTATAGATGTATGCGTAACTCTAGTGATAGTTTTTATGATTTTGTTAAAAAATGTGATTTAGGCTTAACTCATCTCTACAAGATCAACTGGCTTGTAGTGTGAGGATTACCCCCACTTATAAGCACATGTACATGCCATATATGTCTGACGTGGGACTCTAACCACATCCCATCACGCACATGATAGAACATCTGGAGCGTGGAAATAAATGATGGATGGCTCGACAGCGGAAACCTAATAGCAGGCGGTCCACCGGATATTAAACCAAGCTCTTGATACCATGTTAAGCGATATGCTTTAGGCAAACCTCACCCTACAAGCCAGTTTTGTAGCGATGAGTAAGGCCTAAACCACATTTCTTAACCATGATATCAAAGATGATTTTATCTTGCTCAACCCTACAAAACCGGCTTTTAGGGCGAGGATTTTCCCCACTTATAAGCACATGTCCAAAATGTAAATTGTATATCGGTAGGATCGCTAGACATTGATTATTGGAGCAACTGTTAGTCAGAAATCATGTATGTAACAGTCAACAAATGTAAGCAGCCACATATTATGAGAAAGAGTTTTGACTAAGTATAAGTCCTCCTACTCACATTCCATACACTGATTTCAACTCTCACCTACCATAACTAGACAAAAAGGAAAAATAAAGAAAATCAACGATTGAATAAAATAAATGCTATGATAAAGAGATTTTACCCCGCAAAAATCACAACCAGCTCCTTTGTGAACCAACAATTCAGGATTAGACCACCAAGATATCTTTTCTCCACTGTCCTTCAGCAATGAACCTCAAAGAAAACAATAGGAAACAATATCAGAGAAACACCCATTTACATATTGCTGGTTAGTTGTTCTAATATTTTCTTTCTTTTTGTTTCTATGATAATTGAGAAAAAGAATTTAATATATATTTATAAGTCTAAAATGTTTAGAAAGCATTATGAGAACTATTAGAAACCTAGGGAAGAAAAATGAGAGAAATTATTGAGAAAGATGAAAATGAAAAAGCATTTAAGTGAATATATGTGTATTATACAGAAGTGTTATGTCATAAACACACGTAATTTACAGCCACCACTACATTGTTTGCATTATTTTGAACCCTGTGATGCAATATGACCATGATCGCTGGAAATCGTGGCGTGGTCGAACTCACGGGTTTGTAGTGGTTCGTAGGATCACATGCTTTGGGTCCTTCCAGAAACAGGACGGATATTGTGAATAAACAGGTTAGGTAAACACTTCTTTGCTGAAACACAGACAAGTGAAAACAGATTAAAAACCCTAAATTTGTATGACTCTCGTTTGCACACTCGCCTTTCTCTCTCTTCTCCTTTCTTTCACGTGGCCCTAACTTCTTTTGTTTATGGTTTTCTCGTGTACTACATTTACGTTTTTTGTTTCTTTCTGCCTTTTCTTATCCGAACTATGTAGTGTAACCTGCAATGGCTTCGAGTGGGTCTTAGGCCTTATGATTGATGTCTTGAGTTACTTATTATAAAGTCCTTCGAGTAAAGTATGAACTTAGTTTTGAGTTATTTAAGAACTCATGGGTTGATGGTTATGAATTTTTAATTAACTCAGTTTATTTAATGTCGTGATTTAGAGTTTATTTTAGTCATTTATGATAGTTTTATGCTTGTGTATTTAAGTACAATTTACTCTTTCGGTAGGATCTTACTAGCCAAGTTAAGATCCTCAAGTTATGTTGGAATATATGCCTATTTACTATTTATCTTTAATTGTTACAGCTACTAAGATTCTCTATTATTAATATTCCCCTTTGTTTAAGGAGATAATTTAGTTGTAATCTCTCCATTTAAACTAGTTTATATCAGAGGAATAAATCATCGGAGTATTTACCTATTTTCTCTAATATGGTATCAACCCCTCTAAGTTCACAATCTAGGGGAGAAGAGCCAAGTACTGGCTGCAACGGAAACGGCGGTGGCCGCTGTAATGGATAGAGGTGATGCACACAGCACTTTCCACAATGGGGACAACGGCAAGTCCGGTACAGGATATTGTGATGGCAACGGCGGTGGCAACGATTTCGATACCGGTTTCGATGACCAAGAGAGTTCTACAAACTCTCTAAAAATCAATATCCCCTGGATGAATGGAGTAAACTATAAGCAATGGTGTAATCACTTCAAACGTGCATGTGCATACAAGGGAGACTTTCTGTAAACTCAACGAAAAGCATCTGAACTGGAAGAAGAAAAGTGGTAATGAGGGTCGTGCATTCCAGGCTAGTATTTCTAGTCAAGGGCAGGAGTCATCCTTAAGTACAGTTTCACTCACTTCAGAGCAGATGGACAAACTAGTCAAGCTCCTCGAGTCATCAACTCCTTGATCTATAGCACAAAAAGTACGTCGCTTAATGTTAGTCCAAACCACATCTAGATAATAGATTCAGGTACACGACAGGTGGATTAGTCAGCAGGCTTCGTTGCTCACGGATGTGGGACCATGTTTAACTATATACTAGTAATATATTAACTTTTTAGTGCACTCTTAAATAGCATTAAATAAGTTCAAATAATTACTTTCAGAGGGACCAAAGCACCATCCTATATTAGGGAGCATAAAACAAAACTCCATATTTCAAGAAAGCTCCAAGTATATCATCTCTTTCTTTGCAGAGTAGTAAGTTGGACCTACATGATCTCGGAAGGTGTTTGCATTACCATTTTTATAAGTGAGGGAACTTCCTAAGGAACTTCAGTCTAGGAATAGTTGCAGTTTCAATTAGGAACATACATTTCAGTTTCACACTATCAAAATATAAAAAGGGTCATGCTAACATGTGTCCTAGGGGCACATGTTAAGATACTATAATTAGAAAAAACATATGCAATAAAGTCATATTTAAAATTTTAATAAATTAAGTTCACGGGTATCAAAAAAATATTTCTGCAAATAGTATCTTTAACATGTGCCCTTGGGGCACATGTTAGCTTTTGCCATATAAAAAATATAAAAGAAAAATTAGTAGTTAAAGATACATACGAGAAGATGTGGTCTCAGGTTGGACTTTGATTTGGCCGAGTTGAATTGCGTCTCTTCTCTGGGTGTACTCTTCTAGAAATTGCTTCTCTAAAAATTGGTCAAGAGCCAAACAAACTTTGGGAAATCCTCTGGGATGTGGACTTTGACAAACTTTACATCTAAGCATCTCAACCGATAAGTCGGTAATACAAGTCACACAATATACTGCAGAGAATGAGTGCAAAATGGTATAAAAACATGCTAATGAAGTAATCTGCTATTGATAGCTTTAATATGTTATTAACAGGATAAAAAAGTAGAGCATTTACCATGGCCACAATTAAGAACAACAGGATGAACCAGCAGTTGCTTGCATGTTGAACACATTAAATCTGTAACCAATATTTTTGGTTGCTGATTTTGCTCATTTTGAGGCATTCCCTCAACAGAAGGAGTTCCTATAATTTGAGGTTTCCTGTCAGAAGAGTACTCAGAAAGGATTCCTTCATCTCCTTTATGATTTGCTGACCCTGATTGCTCCATAACTTCAAAAGATTCTGTGCTGCATGAGTTAGATGCCCGATTAATGATAGTAGAGGTAGGCGAATTCCCCGGACAATCACATACAATTTCAGGGGAGAAGAAATCCATTTCCGCTTCTTCCTCTGAAACATAAGGTTTGATTAGAAATTGTGGTAAAACGTTTCAGAATCAGTATAGACAAAGGGATTAATTGTCTTTTATAATAACTGCAAATATATATAAAAACCCAATCTATATATTGAAGTTCTGATTGCAAGGGAATATACTGATATTTTATATTCCATAATGACACAAAACCCAATCAGCAAAGTAGTCAGAAAGAAAAAAGATTTAATCATATCTGCAAGTTACAACACTTCTAGTAATCCTTTTGCTTATCGAGTTTTGGGAGTGATAATTCATAAAATAAAGATGGATTGGTAGTCAAGGGATCAAAAGCACCAGAATCCAAAACCAGAGATTAATCTTAGAGGTAGACTGTAATATTACTAGTACATGCAGCAACAGTGAAAATTCAACCTTTGGTTCAACTTCCGGAGTTTCTTGCATGATGAACAAACCAAAATGTAAAGCTAATGCAGGACTAGAAGCAACAGTGACAAAACCAATTTACATAAAAATGAGTCAACATCATAAAGAAAAACATATATGGAACAAATCCAAACATGAGACCCAGAGGTCGAAAGTGGTCTCAGCGGAACTAGGAATGAAAACAAAATTTGAATTGTCGTGCGGCAAACAGACAACAAGAAGATGGAGCTTGCACCCACATGCCAGCAAGAAACTTGTTGGATTGATGTGCGTGAAAATCAGCAACTACTCCTATAATGTTAGTGCTCGAGGGAACAGTCGATTGCGGCCTCTGAACCAAACAATGACGGAGACTGGAGAGCCAAAATCCCGCCATACCGGCTGCTTTGCAGAACCGGTGTAGCGGAAAAACCCGCAATATCGACCGATATTTACCATTGCGGCAAGCTTTAAAAACTGCCATATGTATATCCGCAATAGCGGCCGTGGCGCCACTATTTGATAACACTATAAAATAGATATATCAAATCTTAAAAATATTTCAACATAGACAAAGTAGTTTTTCTAAAAACAGTGTTGTCAAATTGCGGCACTAAAGCACAATGGAATTTGAATAAATTGTTTATTTTCCTGCAATATGCTATTTAGTACAAAGTGTTGTCAAAAAAGTGTCTATGGCGTAACAAAATTTAAATAAACCATTATTCTCCACAATCCGCAATTAACAACAACCAAGCTTTATACCACTAAGTGGGGTCGATTAAATGGATCAAATTCGGCCGTAATGTTCTATCAAAGGCTATATTTCTATCTCATTCGTTAATCTCAAGATCCTTCTTAATAGTTTCTCTTATAGTTTTTTTTAGGTACCTCTAGCAATTGACAACACTGCATGAAAATAGCTACCAATCCTTCAATTAGCTAAAATTCTAGTGAATTATGAAAATATGCTTTTACGGAAGACAACTTTGTGACACATGCTCCAAACTTATATTTGATTATGCTCATGTATAAGGCCTTAGAAATAGAAAACATACCAAGTGTCTGATTTTCCCTTCTCTTGTAATCTGCAGGATATGTCTTAAGAAGCAAAAAGTGAAGCATTTCACAGATTGTGGGAAAGTGATGGTATGGATTCCTACAAACTGGACAATGGGATTCACGCGAACTATTCATCGATTTATGGACACACCAGAAACATGATACATGACCACAAGCTACATAAAAGAGAAATAATAATGAAAATCCATCACAAATTTACATAAATTAAGTATTTTCAGAAATTGATGACAAGTCTTACATAGCACAACGGGCTTGTATAAAAGATCCCTGCATTATAAAATTAGTAAATTCAGTAAGGATGGTTTGATAAAGTTAATATCGCAGATTATAGACCAACTTAACAAACACAATGATAAAAATCAGCTACATCCTATATCGACAATAAAGTTAAAAATAAGTTCAAAAGGGTTAAATATGTTTGTGGTCACCATAAAATACCCTCCTATCAAGTTTAGTCGATACATACAAATTTTCCATCGATGTGTAATCTTTGTCATGGAATGGAAAGAAAACCAGTGATGTCGATGGCAGATTTCGGTCCATGGTGAAGAGCCAAAACCCCGTCATTTTGGCCGCTTTGCGGTGCCGTCATAGCAGATTATAGAAAAACCCGCAGTAACGGTCGATATTTACCATTGCGGCAAGCCCAAAAACTGCCATGTATATCCGCCATAGCAGCCATGGCGCCACTATTTGATAACACTAAGACCAAATAATTCAATTTTAAATACGTATATAAACTCGACAAAATATCCAATTGCATTATTGAGCAATAGACTATACAAGTGAAATTACAGACTCAAACAATCTTTAGACAAACTTTACTTACTTCCCAGCCAAACCCGAGATTATCCAAGCCCCTTTCCTCTCAAATCCACATGTCCAAACCAAAAAAATGAATCTAACTCCTCGATAGAGTAAACCAATAAAACCGATAGTGGTTATTTCAAATTTTCAACAACTCTGTAATTTGATAGCACACATACATGTGATTACATTCAAATAACTTATTTTATAAAACTCAACCAACTATCCAATTGCATTATCGACCAACAGACTATACAAGTGAAATCCCAGGCTCGAACAATCAATAGTCAAACTTTACTTACTTCCAAGACAAACTCCAGATAATCCGATCCAATCCCCTTTCCTCTCAAATCCACATCACCAATACAAAAAAAAAAAGAAAAAAAGAATCCAACTCCTCGAAAACAAGTATAAACCAATAAAAACCAATAGTTGTTATTTTAATTTCAATTTTCAACAACTCCATGATTTGATAGTACACATACATCTGACTACAACAAAAACTCTATCCAGAATCATACTTCTTTCCAAATCACTAATCTCGAGATCTTTCTTAACAACATCTCAGTTCTCATATAGTTTTCCTAGATCTCACACTACTACACATTAAATTTCAAAATAAATTCCAAACCCTACATTCTTCCTCAACCTAAATCCGATCATATCATCATCATCATCATCATTCATTATCATATCAATCAATTCAATCAACATTCAATCGAAATTTCAGATATCTAAATCATAAATTCTTAACATAAACTCAAATTACACTCAATAAAATCAAAAACACTAAGAATCAAATCAAACTCACAGGCAAACGCAGCAAACAAAGGATTCATAGATTTCTTGCTGATCGTTTACAGCAAGGTGTTCAGCTTCCATTGCGATATCATCCATTTTCTGCGAAATTCAGCAACGAGTTGAGTAACAACAGATGAAGAAGAAGATCGAACGAACTACGCAACAGAAGCTATTTTTTTATGGTTTAAATTCAGTTTTGATGAAATGGAAAGTATATAGATTTTACTAAATTTAATATTTAGATTTCTCATTTTTCATAAACAATACTATATCTGTTTTTTATTATAAATTGTTTTAGATTTTTTGTATGAAAAGTAATAATTGTTTATGAAAATAAAAATTCTAAAAGTTTTTATAAAGTAGTCATTTATTAAAAGTATGGGTAAGATAAATTTATATAATTGAAAGGAGAAAGAATAATAAATGTTTAAGGATTTTTTTTTTTTTAAAAGAAAAGATCAACTCATTTCATTAATAATAATATCATGAATACATGATGGACAATCATTAAAAATATGAAAACTAGCAAAAGATGTAGCCGCTCTTGCCAACACATGAGCTGTTTCATTAGCCTGCCTTCTAGCGAACTTGACATCAGAGTTCGTAAAATAAGAATGTAGAAGTTGATTACATTCTCGGGTAACCGCACCAAATTCCGAATCATTTGATCAACCACACTTTTAGCATCATTTCGAAATCCACATTATCGAGCCCTAAATTATGCACCCAAACAATAGCTTCCAGGAGGCCCAAAGCTTCTCCTATGTCAATCTCAGTAATGGGTGAAAACCATGTCGTTCTAGCAGCAACAAAATGTCCCTCAGAATCTCTAATACAAGCACTAACCCCAACTTTCACTAGAGAAAACGAAGCGTCAATGTTACATTTGCAACGACCCTCCAGAGGTTTAACCCAAGTTGTGTTACTAGTACTACTATTACCATCACTAGGATTAATTCGCACAGATTTTGCTTCTTTCCAACCGGACAGCAAATGAATAGCTCGATTACATATATCATCTGGCAGCTCGACAACCTTATTCCAAATGTGGTTGTTCCTACCTTTCCAAATACTCCACAACATGGTAGCAAACAAATCTTACCCTTCATGAACTAATTCATTTAAACAAGAGAAAATGATACTCATAAAATCGCCACCCATTAGAATCAAATCATGTATTTTACTCCATAAACCTACTCCGGCACTCAACACTCTTAGGGCATTGAAAAAATAAATGATAATTATTCTCTTCAACTTCCAAATAGCTAACACAAAAATAAGGGCAATCGATACCTTTATTTAGGAGGCGTCTTCTGGTAGGAATACAATTCTGACAAAGTCGCCACACTAAATTCTTTACTCTAGGCGGACAATTTGCTTTCCAGATAACATTCCAATTTCCATTAACCCTGAGGTTAGTAGTATCAATAGCTTCATTAATACAGTATTTGTAAGCACTCTGAACCAAGAATATACCATTTGATCGCGACTTTATCGTCTATAAATCGGGGGACTGCAAGTGCACAGTCCTATCGCGTAGTTTTAAAAGATATCGAATCCACAGGAACTATAAATCGATCTACTGTTATCCTAAGTTACTGTATATAGCTAAGGCCAATAATTCTTTTGGATGATGATTAAAGAAAAATATAAATTAAACGGATATCGGTATGTAATTCGTCTAACTTAGGGAATCTGAATTTCCACTGGCTTATTTCTCAAGTTGATAAAAAATCCTTTTCAGCAAACAATATTCATCTAAAGATCCTATCTCAAACTCTCGCTCTATTGAATCAGATCATGTAATTAAATCCTAACGTATGCTCTCGCTATCCCGCCGAATTTAAAAACACTTTTTGAAATTAAATAAGGTTTAATCAGTTTTAAAACGCTCTCGCAGTCTTTAAGAATAATACCTAGTATCCACTATCTGGCTTTAAACCTCAAACTCTCGCTCTGTTGGTTTCTAACCTTAGTCCAGTTTATTAACCTCAAACTTTCGCTCTGTTGGTTTCTAAGCTTCTTTTAATAAATTAAATTGGATATCTAAGTCAGAAAGAATATTTTTAACAACGTAATATTATGCCAGTTTATTTCGGATTCCTTTGGTTCGATTAATTTACATACCAATATCAGAAAGATTTAGCCAGACATATTAATTAATTCAGACATGCATAAATAATACGGTTCAATATATTTAAACATTTCCACAATCAAATAAATAATATCAGGCAACAGTATTTTAAATAAAATAAAATAATTATATTAAAAACCTGAAAATAAGAATACTGGAAATAATCTTGTTCTTCGAAATAAACGAGCATTCCACCACAAGTCGGTTGGATCTGCTCGGAGACTTCTTGAATTGAAAGAAAAATACGACAAGGAATAAAAAGCACTAGATCTAACGTAAGGTTAGATCAGTGAAAAATACACAACAATTTTCGGTGAAGAACTTGTTGTGAGAAAATTATATAAGCTTAAGACTAAAATAAAATCAAAACAAAGAAAACTGAAATGGAAAATAAAATAGAAATACAAAACTGAAAAGAAATTAGAAATGCGAATAAAGGAAAACTTAATAACGGTTGTTCGGTAAAAATGCTGACCCTTGCTCTGAAACTTGAACTTGTATTTATAGCTTCACTTGGTAACTTCTCGTTCCATTCTTCTTGCATGAACGTGTCATCGTGGAGAAAATATAACTGTCACAATAAATAGGAGACGGACGCCTCCACGTGTAGAAAGGAGAATGAGACGAGGGTCTCAATTTGTTGGAAGGTGGTGGGCTCCACTTGAGGCGGGCGCCTCCTTGCTAAGTGGGGGGAGACGACCGTCTCATGTGACGTGGCAAGTGGGACGTGCGTCCTAAGCTTGCTGGAGACGTGGGCTTCACTTCTGGGCCTGGCTTTGTTGGGCTTAGTCTTTTGGCTTTGTATAATTATCTCCTTCTTTTTAAAGCCTCTTTTTTGCTATATCACTCCTTGCTTCATTTCTTTGACTTTTTAATCTGATTTTTCCTCAATTTTATTTCTTTGCTCAATTGATCTTTATCTAATACAAATACCTGAAACATTAAAAATACTAACGTAATACAAAAATAAAACAAAATAATTAAATAAATAGAAACATTATCTATGAAAATTAAGTCAAATATGTTATATAAATTCGTGTTATCAAACTCCCCTATACTTAAACCTTTGCTTGTCCTCAAGCAAAAAGTAAAAATGAAAAATCACTTTAGCATATGTCAAACGCAGATATATAACACAATTCAATTCGTACTTGGTTGCAATTCACTTCTTTGTTGGATAACTCAAGTTTAGACTTCGACACCAAAATTACCGTAATAACACTAGATAACCCCATTTTTGCAAACCAATTTAAGTTATGTATTATAGCTCGACCTAATACTTTCGTTTCGTTTCATCCGTTTTCATTCTTGCGCAATCACATTAAGCCCTTTACCTTACGTGCACATAGTGGAGTAACCGGTTAGTGAATTTGATCTTTATAATCCAGCCGGGAGTTCTGGTAATTATATTTGGTACTCCTTTATCCAATTAGAAATTGCGGGGGATCAGACTATCATCCGCCCTACCAAGTTCAGCACCAGGAACCACTGAACCAATTTATAATGGATTGTTTGCACAAAGATTTTATAGTTTCCGCAACTGTTGGATTAAATGATCTAGTAAGGACCATCTAATTTAATAAGTGCATCTTCTGATAAAAATTTCTCTTAAAAATCTTGATCAATCACTTATATTCATCAATTCTCTATGTAGTTTGTGTTTAAGGCGGTGCCGACTGCTTAATAAAGTACTCAGGGCTACTTTAAAACTAAGTTTTAAGGTGTTGGTATAATAAGTACTTAAATCGATCTAACACGTTGGGGTTTTGAAAGTTTAGGACGATAACGATTTTGCTTTAGTCGCGCTCGAGTTCTTATTTATAAAAATAAGCAACCTTAATACTAGTTAAGTATGTCAATATATGCGTTTTAATTTTTTCGTTATGGCTCAAGAAAATGGAGGAATTCGAATAAGCACGAGAATTTTACATAAAAGACTAAAATTACATAAACATGTATTTTATTGAATGGAAATTTTGCAATACATGGAAAAAGAAACAAAAAGGAAATACTAAATAGAGCAAAGAAAATAAAAATGAACTAAGAAATGTTCTGACTCCCCTAAACTTAAAATGAGCATTGTCCTCAATGCGATAAAACTAGGAAAATCAGAAGGGAGGAGGGTGATCACTCGTCGCTTGGAAAATTTCGTCCTCTTGCTCCTCTACCTCTAGTGCGAGGTCGTCGGCGCCTGTCGGAATCAGAATCGTTAAGATAAGGGCATCCGCTATGCGAGCTGTCAACGCTTCGAAGTTACGGTCGTTTCGAAAAGCATACTCGCGTTGTTCGCGCTGTAACTCTCGTTGATCGCGCTGTATCTCTTGAATGAGACGCAAAGTTTCAGCTTGGTTTTGTTCCATTGCTAGGAACCGCTGATCCTGCCAGTTGAAGGCAGCATGCATTGCATCAAAATTGGCAACCTACGGAGGATTTTCTTGAGGTTGCTGCGGAGCAGGTGCATTTAGAGCAAAACGCCAATTGTTGCGGCTTCGCACATCGATCTGAATTGGACAAGGCAACACTACACCAGGCACCAGACGTCGGTTGATCATTAAAGTGTACCGGCCATCTTGTCTAGGGGAGTTTGATATGGGAATCACGATAGTAAATTACATCAAGTAGATTTGTCGGCATCATAAATTGTCCCAAGGACAAAAGCTCGTTGGATAAGCCTAAAGCAAAAGCTAGAGATGTGATGATTCTACCGAAAACGAAGGGGTTGGTACCTGCCACATTGACGCATGTGTGAAAGTGGCTAAGCATGAAAGGAGCGGCGTTGACAGCTTGACCGTTGAGGGCACAGAAAAGAAGGAACATTTCATTTTGGTTGACCTTGTGATTATTGGTCCGACCAAAAATAGTGTTTGCAAGGATTCGGTGAAAGTACCTCAGAGCGGGATTATGAATATGTGAAGCGTAAAGATTGCGTCAACTTTCTGTGGGTTGACCGGTTAGATCATGCCAAAGAGAGAAGCTAACTGGATCCCAAGAAATGTCGTTGTCGGCATCGAAAGGTTTATAGTGAACATTTGGGCCTCTAGTGAACTGTAAAAGTTCAGCGATTCTTTCTTGATCAATGGAATATTTTTGGTTAAACATGCGGAAATTGGCGGTGCCGGTTGTATATGGATCGTCAGGAGGCATGTTGTAAGAGAATGAACTGAGGAACTCAAGAACGAGCGGTTCGAAGGAAGGAAAGGGATTTGAACAGAGACTAAGCAAACCGGTATTGGTAAGCATAAAAGTGATGCTTTCTGTCATGCCCAAAGTATCTAAACAATCGGTGTCCACATATTTGGTGGGGACAACCGAACGGGAATAGAATTTCATGTATTTCTGTTGTTGTTGACTGTCATCGTTTTCCCGAAACACAATGGTGGATAAATCAGGTGGAGGTCGGTCGGGTTTCACTTGACGATGAGTGTTTCGTGGAGCCATGATAAGAGGAGGGATGAAAAAGAAATTTGGTAGAAATATGGGTGGATGAGAGAAAATATATGAGAAGTAGATGGAATGGATGTGGAATGAGAAGAAGTGATGATGAATATTTATAGTGGGTTGAGGTTGGAGAGGAATAAATTATAATAATATTATGTTGGGAAATGAAAAGAGAAAAGTTTGAATGAGAATTATGGTGGGAAATGAAAAGAAGAATATTTTGGTTAATGGAATGGTTGAACGGGAGTTATGTTGGATATTGAAAAAGAAGGAAACGGACGAAACATTAAATCAGTCAAGGAAACAGAAAACGAGAGAGAAGCACGAGCTGAGGCGGGGGCCACTGAAGCTGAGACGTCCGTCTCAAAAAGTTGAAAAAAATGCTTGGCAGGAGGCGTGCATCTCCAAGTGTGCATGGGGAGGGAGGCGTGCGTCTCCACTCACGAGGCGACCGTCTCATCAGTTCAAGGACTGCTCAATGAGAATCTGGCAGAAGGAGAATCTTGACATGTGAAGAAGCAACGTGCACAAGGAACAAGCAAGACGTGCACAAGGAACAGCGAATTAGCTGGTTGTAGCACGAGGGCAGCCTTTTAAATTCACATGCAAACTCACTAAATACTTGCGCGCGCGCGCGCGCACACACACACACACACACACACACACATATATATATATATATATATAATACTAGTATACATAATGTATTATAATTAATATAATAAATATTGGGAAATATTAATTCAGTATACTAATGAAAAAATACGATTAATTAAAATAATACTCAATTATAATTATAAATATTAACGTGAATTTTTTTAATTGAGTATAATTATCGGTATTACGGGGAAATAGTTCAAACGCATCAGAAGAAGGAGTGCAACCGATAATCGAGTAAAAGTAAACGTAAAATAAAAATAAAAATAAAACGAAAAAAAATAAAAAAAATAAAAAATAAATTAAAAACTAGAATGACTACTCGTTGATTTTCCATGGCCACCTATCAAGCCATCTCACATATCCCTCACCTTTTCTTTTCTTACGTTTGTAGGGTGGTTCATTCTTTTGAAATTTTGGCGGTGGTTCTGGATCTATCCTAAGTATAAGCTTTTCAAATTTGGGCTTAGTGATTTCATCCATCGCCTCATAAGTTAACCTTACCCTCTTAACAGTAATTATATCCTTAATTTTATGGTCCTCTAATTTTTGCTTTTTAGGCAAGACATCCAACAAGGGTATATTTGTGTGGATATTTTTTAATACCTCAACATACGTTTTAGATTAGGAGTCTACCTGAGCTTCCATAAAAAATTTTAGGAAAGAAATCAGTGGGGTGTAGTGATTTGGGATTACAATGTGCACTTCCTTCTCTACCTCTTTTACAACCTTCTTTTCGAACAGTGTTGGTGAATTCTTCTCAATCTCCACTATTTTCTCGTCAGAACTTTCCTCGGCCACAATATCACTCTCCTCAAACTCATCATCACTCTCTAGATTTTCAAATAGTTTTTTGATCAGTGCATTTTGATGCATATTCCTCTATATTTATACTTATGCATTTCCATGTTTTAGTTTGGTTATTTTTCCCTTTTAATGTGTTTTTATAATTTATTTTATTTTTGCACTTATTTGTTTTTCGCACTTTATTTTCAGCATTTGCAGCTTTCGCAGAAACATTTATAACTTGAGCTACAGGAATCAGATTGAGGCGTTTGACCATGCGTTGGAAAGCTAAGAGAAAGAACTACAACTCTCTAGTTGTGTCCAGAAGCTGATTGGGGCTGTAGAAAGGTTGAAAAAGCAGTTGAAGTTGCAGCATTTTCTATATTTAAGTTTTGGGTCATTTGTTTTGGGCCTGAGTTGTGTTTTTGACCCAGTTGGGTTATGACCTGAATCATTGTCCTTGCTATATCTAGCAGCCGCTACAGTAATTTGATATTACCTTTCATTATTCAGAAAAAAATACTTTTTGCTTTTGACGATTATGATGAGAAACTAAACATCCATAGTCGATCTGCTGTATTCAGGTTCCAACACTTGAGATTATTATAATGTTAATTTCAGTTTAATTCCTTTCAATAATATTTTGTGTTATTGTATGCTTAATTCGACTGCATGAAATATATTGATTCAATTTGGTTGATTATATGATCCTAACTTAGACTCATCGCGTTTGCTTAATTCGTTGTTGTGTCTGATCAATCATGTTTGCTTAATCCATGAAAATTTATCTCGTTTGCTTAATTCGGACAATAGGATCGTACATCTCACAAACTTCACCGCGCTTGCCACTGGGTTTATATCCAAATAGGAATAGACAATCTGCTTCGGGTATTAAAATTATAATAATCGATGATAGTAGGAACTGAATCGGTAGATTGACTTATTTTATAATCACTTATTTTAAGCGCTTATTTTCTGCTTTTTCTTAATCGAACACCAAACCAACCCCCTAATTCAATTTACCTTCGGTTAGTAATAATCAAGAATCCTTGTGAGACGATTCAAGTCATTGTCGCTATACTACATTTTCAAAAATTACTCGTTTTGATTCGCGCGCGACAGCGGATCAAATTGGCGCCGTTGTCGGGGATTCTTGTTGTTATTAACTAATTTTAGAGTCGTAGGATTAGTGTTCTCGCATTTAGGCCCTAGTTTCCTCACAGTGTTGGCCAATTCGCATTTAGAGTCGAAAAAAACAGGTTTTAAGAAAATTTATGTCCGATTGTATAATATTTTTGCCTACTGGAAGCAGAAAAATCGTGCGATCAATTCTCCCTTACTCTAAAAGAGTAAGGGATTCCGACGTCAAATCGCCAAATTCATCTTTTTTCTATTTTTAATTAATTTATTACTGTTTTCATGGAGTCGAAAAAAATCAAAAAAAACTCTCAAAATTATTATTATACGTCATTAGATTAAATTTGGTGTTTTTATATTTTTATGAATTTATTTTAATTGTTTTTATTCTTTCTATTTAATTTTGCATGTTTGCGACATAGTTTGTATTTATGTGTTTGTTGATAAGATGGTTGAACAAAGAACTTTGAGGCAATTGGTTTCCCCTTATATGAACTATAATGGTTTATGTATTGACTATCCTACAGGTGATGCACCTTTTGAATTGAAATCTAGTTTAATACATTTGCTGCCTAGATTTAATGGTTTTGCAGATGAGGGTGTACATACGCATCTAAAAGAATTCCAGGTTGTGAGCTATGCACCTCCCAAGCCTTCACCAGAGGACATTGTTAAACCAATGGCTGCAAATAATCTCCAATATCAACAACAAATAGATTATACTTTACAGACTCTGCAGACACAGATTGGACAACTTGCCACTTTGGTGAATGTCATGCAACAAGCTCAAGGATCAAACCAATAACCCTTGGAAGAGAGTTCTGTTTTTCAAATAGAGTTTATTTCTGAAATTGTTGATGATACTTGTAGTGATTTATTTGCAGCTGATTTTCCATCATTGTCTGGTTTTGACGATGTTTATTCTTGTGATGTTTGTACTGACACTAAAATTTGTTGTGTTTGTGCTGAAATTGAGGCTGCCTTGCAAGTTGATATTCTTACTGCAGATGAGGTTGCAAATGAAGTTGTTCATGTAGACGAAACTCTCAACACCCCGGCTGCCCGGAACAAACCATCCATCGAACAACCTCCTTCCCAAGAGCTGAAACAAATTCCTGAAAATCTTAAATATGCTTATTTAGAGATGAATGAAAAGCTACCGGTTATAATTTCTTCTAACCTTAATTTTTATCAAGAAAATAAGTTTTTGCAGGTTTTGAAGAAGCATAAGAAGGAGATTGGGTGGACTTTGGTCGACATTCCCAATATTAGCCCATCCGTGATTTTGCACATGTTCTCAATTGAAGGGGAAGATGAAACAAAAGTAGTGAGGAAGCCCTTCAATCTTTTGATCTCCGGTGTTGTTGAAAAAAAGATCACGTGCCCATTCGACACTTTTACTTATCGAAGATTCTTCTTTGATCCGGAATAAAAGCGGCGTGATAAAATTCTCAAGTTCAATGGACATTACCCAAAGCTACTCCATGAGAGCCCCACTTTGGAAGAAGAGAATGTAGAAGATCTCTCTTTGAGAAAGGATGCTTATGTGATTACTTATCCTCCTTGACTACTCGGGTGTGTTCTTTCCTTTCTCTCTCTGACTCCTATTTAGTAGTTATGTCTTTTCATTGAGGACAATGCTTGTTTTAAGTGTGGGGGAGAGAATCTTTTATTTTATTTTCTTTTGTTCCCTGTTTTCTTGTTTTGTTTTGTTTTTAGTTATAAAATAAATTGCATCTGGTTTGAAAGTTCTGGGGTTAGAGATTAATCTGAGGTTAGTTGTGGAGACTTGGGAAAAGTTCATAAGATCAGTATCGTCTTAACACTATAAGTCTCCTACATATGGAAATTGATTTGAATTCTTATTATGCTTTAGCCTTGAATTCTCATTCTCTGACAACTCTTGAGTAGTTTATTTCAGCAGTCAGCACCATCTCACACACACTCTACGCAAGGAAGCTGATGAATATAAGTGAGTGTTCCGGAGAGAAAAATTTAAAAGAGGAAGAAAAAGGAATGTGACTTCTAAGTTTGGTGACCCTCACCCGCTCACTTAACCCAACAGTCGTAGAGCCTACAAAAAAGAGAGTTGATAATAAGACTCGTTGTTAGTTGGTTCAGCGGTTTCTGGTGCTGAACTTGGTAGGGAGGATTACGGTCCGATCCCCCGCAACTACAACTGAGTAAGCAAAGGGTTATGCCATATAAGTACCAGAACCCCGTACAAAAAGGGTCAGAGTCACTAACCGGTCGCTTTGCTATGAGTGTGTGGAGATAACGAGCTTAATGTGATTGCGTCTAAATGAAAATAGAGCAAAAAGAAGGATGAGTAAGTTAGACTTTAGCATAATAATTTAACTCGAATTGGTTTGTATATTCAGGAGGCAAGATTAGTGTTCCCACGATATCCTTAGTATGCAAGATTAGTATCTATTGATGCAATCTTAACCGAAGAAGAGTTTGTAGCCTATAATGAATAACTAATGATGTGTTTGTGTTTTCTTTGTTTTGTTTTATTTTAATTTTGCTCGGAGTGCAAAAGTTCAAGTGTGGAGGAATTTGATCAGTGCATTTTGATGCACATTCCTCTATATTTATACTTATGCATTTCCATGTTTTAGTTTGGTTATTTTTCCCTTTTAATGTGTTTTTATAATTTATTTTATTTTTGCACTTATTTGTTTTTCGCACTTTATTTTCAGCATTTGCAGCTTTCGCAGAAACATTTATAACTTGAGCTACAGGAATCAGATTGAGGCGTTTGACCATGCGTTGGAAAGCTAAGAGAAAGACCTACAACTCTCTAGTTGTGTCCAGAAGCTGATTGGGGCTGTAGAAAGGTTGAAAAAGTAGTTGAAGTTGCAGCATTTTTCATATTTAAGTTTTGGGTCATTTATTTTGGGTCTGGGTTGTGTTTTTGACCCAGTTGGGTTATGACCTGAATCCTTGTCCTTGCTATATCTAGCAGCCGCTACAGTAATTTGATATTACCTTTCATTATTCAGAAAAAAAATACTTTTTGCTTTTGACGATTATGATGAGGAACTAAACATTCATAGTCGATCTGCTGTATTCAGGTTCCAACACTTGAGATTATTATAATGTTAATTTCAGTTTAATTCCTTTCAATAATATTTTGTGTTATTGTATGCTTAATTTGATTGCATGAAATATATTGATTCAATTTGGTTGATTATATGATCCTAACTTAGACTCATCGCGTTTGCTTAATTCGTTGTTGTGTCTGATCAATCATGTTTGCTTAATCCATGAAAATTTATCTCGTTTGCTTAATTCGGACAATAGGATCGTACATCTCACAAACTTCACCGCGCTTGTCACTGGGTTTGTATCCAAATAGGAATAGACAACCTGCTTCGGGTATTAAAATTATAATAATCGATGATAGTAGGAACTAAATCGGTAGATTGACTTATTTTATAATCACTTATTTTAAGCGCTTATTTTCTGCTTTTTCTTAATCGAACACCAAACCACCCCCCCTAATTCAATTTACCTTCGGTTAGTAATAATCAAGAATCCTTGTGAGACGATTCGAGTCATTGTCGCTATACTACGTTTTCAAAAATTACTCGTTTTGATTCGCGCGCGACAGCGGATCATTTTTCTATAATGGTTGTTTCAACATCCACATCCTCTTTGGGAAATGGTCCTAGAAGGTTTTGTTCTAGTTGGGAGATTTGAGTCTCTAAGCCAATGCTGTGAGACGCGAGGGATTCAACCACAATGGTTAGTTGGCTAAGGGTGTCATTATTTTGAAGACTTTGTTTTCTTACTTCTTCATTTTGGATAGTTTGTGTCTCTACAAAGTGCTCAATCATAGACTCTAACCTAGAGTTAGTTATCATCTCATCGGAATCCTCTATTGATGTTTCGAAGTTGAAATCTTGCGATTCGTCAGAGTCTTGAAAGTGAGTTAGAGTCTCCTTTTGTGTTTCCCCGAAGCGTTCTATCATCCTAGATGTTTTTCATTAAAATTTTCCATTAATATTTCGAGATCAGACTTATATGGTTCTGGTGATTCCTCAAAATATTGGGTGTGAAAATTGTAGAGAGAATTGGGTTTAGGATAAGTTTGGTTGAAATTATAAGTTTCTTGTGATTCCTCAAAATGTGGGGATTGATAGTTTTGGAGGTAATTTGGGTAAGAGTAGGTTTGTGAAGCATTGAAATCTTCCATCAGTATTTCGAGGTCGGATTTATGGGATTCTTGTGATTCCTCAAAATACTGATAATGGGCGTAGGAAAAATTTGGGTTATACATAGTAAATAAGGTAAAGGTGCCTTAGTCTATACGGTGTAACACCAGAGTTACAATATCGACTTAAATAATCCCCGGCAACGGCGCCAAAAACTTGATCGCGACTTTATCGTCTATAAATCGGGAGACTGCAAGTGCACAGTCCTATCGCGTAGTTTTAAAAGATATCGAATCCACAGGGACTATAAATCGATCTACTGTTATCCTAAGTTACTGTATATAGCTAAGGCCAATAATTCTTTTGGATGATGATTAAAGAAAAGTGTACTATTTTAGCCTAAGCAAGTGTACTATTTTAGCCGATGTAGTTATCCTAAGCAAGTGTACTATTTTAGCCGATGTAGTTATAATGAGTTTCCCCAAGTATCGATCTCGAGGACTGCGGAGTAAATACCTATTCGTGCTCTTAATTTAATTGAACAAAAACAATGGTTGGGTTGATTTTAAAAGTTTCAATTACGCTTGTAACAAGTGATGACTGATGAAATATAATGAGAATGATGCTAGGGTGAGTGGTTGATTTAACAAAACTACGACCTGAATCCAGATTTCCTCATTGCATATGAAAACTATCAATTACCTATCTCTAGATTGTTCTTCCTTAAGTCCTTAATGAAGACACTATTAAAACCCTAATCCTTATTCAAATGTCCATTCGAACAACTCTTAGTTTTAACCATAACGATATCGAGAATTCAAGTGATTAAAAAGAGTTCCTAGTCCTAGGTGAGACTCATAATAACCTAATTGTGTAGAAACCCTAACAATCACAGTCCTGCCAATTGTTAGTCATAGATATACATGTATTTGTCCGATACATACTCATAAGAACACCATGTCATACCCCAAAATTTGCCCTCCAAAGATTTCATACATCTATGCTCAAGGATTCCTCAAGAGTTGATCAGACAAACTCTCTCCTAGACAATCAACCCAAACTAGGGTTTGGTATCTCTCAAGTCAAGATGAACTTACAACATCTCCAATTGCCTTCATGCCTCCTCATATGCTTCAAAGATTCTCCATGTCAAGTTTCAAGCTTCACAAGTCAAGTTTCCTCAGACAATTGCTTAGATGGTTGAAAATCAGTTGTATTGGACAAAAAGTCAACTGTGGTCAACATACAGTCAAACTTCATAATTTTTGGTCAACATCCTCATTTTGAAGTTACATTCATCATTTGATCAAGGGTTGATCATGATTCATCAAGAAAACTCAAGATTTGCTCAAAAGTCAAACTTTCTAAATTAGGGTTTCTAGGTGAAAAGTCAACAGAACTTTGACTGATCATAACTTTCTCATACTTTCTCAGAAATTTTTCCACCACCTCTTGTTTTGAAGGAAATTCAATTCTCTACAACTTCATATCTCACAAGAATGTCCAAAAAATGCTTCATTTGAGAGGTATAGCTCAAAACATTACAGGTCATTTTCAAAGTCAACAAAAAGTCAACTTTTTGTTTTGAAGATATATTGAGCATGGTAACTCCAATTGAGATGAGACCAAAAAGGTTGGTTAGAGGACTCTTAGAGATTTCCAAAAAGTCCAATAACACTCAAAAATATGGAAAATTGAGCAAGATACACCATTCACAAGTTGGGCAATTTTGAAAGAATGCACAAAGAGAAATACTTCTAAAAATCAAAAACTTTGCAAATGGGCCTACTTTTTCTTCATCCTAACTTATTCCTCATGCAATTAGGAATATCCAAGCCCAATGCCACGAATTTTTATTTTATTTTCCTATTTAATTTGGAATTTATTCATTTAAATACAAATTAAATTGAAAAATAAAGTATAAAATCCAAATTAATTGCAAATTTGATTTTTATTTCTTCTTTGTGATCCAATCAATTCATTAAAAGTCAGCAAATTCGAAATTGGATCAATATGGGAAGATTAGATTGAAAATTGACCAAAGTTTGAAGATTTGATTTTTTGCAAAAAATCAAATTTGATTATCATTGATTATTCATCAATTCTTTCCCAAAACAATGCCAAATCCTTCCAGTACTTATACTTGATGCATACCAATCAAGAGAGAACGAAAAAATTGCTCCAGAAACCCTAACCTAAAAGCCAAAAAACCGTGTTCTTGAAGCAACTTGCAATCCTTGTTCCAGCTCGTTTCAATTGATTTTGAGGATCCAAACACGCTCCTTGATACCCCAGGAGTGATTCCAGATACTTACATCATTCAAAACCATCCAGAATTGAGAAATCCAGAACTCGGTTTGTCAAACTTTTTCCAAATTCGATTTTAAACATTCATGCATATTTAACGTGTTTTGTTGTTTGTTTCATGTTTAGAATGAAGTTTGGAAACTTTCTGCATAGCTTGATCGCGTTTTCGTGACCTGAATCGAAATCCACCATGGCTAGGGTTTTCTGGTTCGAATTGGGGCTTCCTAAAACACATAAAATTGGACCAAACTAGGCATACCTGAGTGATCGGGGGATGAAAACGAATTGATACATGTGTTCATAATGCATTTATATTACTTGTGCTTGATTTTCCATGTAGCCAGGGCCTGTTGCATCGAAGAAAAGCCGACGCAAGCTTTTGAAAATTCAAAACGAAAGAGACGAAGTCTGGCGCGCAAGGGAGGCAGTCAGAAATTGACACTTGTTCTCTTCCACTCGCTCCGATTCAGTGACACGCGGGCACGTTGGATCAGATGGCAAAGGCGTGGGGATATAAGAGTGAGGTCACGAGTTCGATCCTCATCAGGACCAGCTTGGTTTTTCCTTTTCACAAACTCAATATTTTCCATATTTTCATATTTTTCAATATTTTGCATTATTTTTAATTCTTTTCATGATTTTATTTATGCATTAAAAAATTATCAAAAAAATATTTTCTTTTTACATTTACATTCTGAAAATCTTTATTTAATTTAATAAATTAAAAAATATAATTTTGCATGCATATTTATTTTTATTTGTAATTTTGCATTTAAATCATTGTTAATTCATTTTCAATTATTAAATTGCATCTAAAAAATCCCAAAAAATTATTTTAGCATGTTTACATTATTTCCAGCATGTCATATTTTTTCCAATTTAAAATTTGCATTTTTCCTAACATTTTCTCTTATTTCGATTTCATCATATTTTCCGATTTCTCATTCGTTTCACAGGTTCTTCCAATTCGGGCGTTTCTTTACTATTTTCATGTTATTTTCCAATAATGTAACTGTATATGGGATGTAATAGTTTAATTTAGGATTTTATTTTCCGCATTTTAAATTATGTATCTGCCCCAAAGCCTTGTAATAGCGTGGGACTTTCCGCACTTTACATTCCGCATTTTACTTTCTGCACCCTATAAAATTGCTAGTAATTAGGCGTGTATGGCAAGACTAAAATTGAACATAGCCCACTAATTTTCAAGATAACATATTCTGAAATCAACACACTTCTTTCACACACGCACCCCTTAATTCTCTCGTTGCCTTTGCGAATTCAAAATGGTCATGTCCTCGAGCGTAGAGGTATTCTAGCACCGTGCCTTCCGAACAAATCATCATAGTCCCTTCGATACAAAGATCATAAGACCCACGATGTCGCTTCCGAATACATGATCTTGACCCTCGATTGCCGCCTACGAAAATGATGATCCCCGAATGTGCTAGGATACTTCCTACAAGTTGCTTTCTATGACCATCCGATGTCCCTTCGAATGTCCCGCTTACATCCAACGAATGGAGCTACCTACTAACTAATGGTATGGCTAGCGCTATTCTAAAGGAAGTAAAATAAAACGACCAATTCGAGTGGGTAAATAAGTCTTTTAGTTGCTTGCTCTATCAAATGCTTTCCACACCACACTTTTTCAAAGTTCAAATTCTTTTCAAAACAAAACCATTTCGAACACTTTGTATACACTCCTACATGAGTCATTAAAAGTCAAAGAGAAATGCTTTTTCAAAACATCTTTGTCAAACACGAAAGCAATTTTAAAAAGTGATCTAGAGCAACTAAGAGCCCGTAGATAACTACGGATGGAAAGGGTGCTAATACCTTCCTTTTCATAACCATTCTCCGAACTCGAATCTAACGAAGGTCTTTTTTACTTTTACCTTCCCTTAATTGGATAAAAATAAAAGTCGGTGGCGACTCTTGCTATCTGCACATTTGCGATACAAAAATCCTACAAAGTCAGTTCACCGTATTACACACCACACAATTAAATTGAAATAGATAAACATGCATTAAGGAAATCAAGAATCAAAATTCATACAATCATCAAACCAGGACCACCCCCTAGCATTGGGGGGTTTAGCCTATCATAATATTAGAAGAAAACAACAGATGAGAGTTAAACATTACAAAGAATTATGATGACTTTGATCTTCAATGGTGGCTGCCTTGAATCTCGTCTCGAATTCCTCTTTGTCGCTCTCTTCCCTCTGTGATATTTTTTCCCTAATTTCAAAAGTGCCTTCTCTTTTTCCTAAAATTCCTTCTAATAGTCTCAGTCACATCCCAATATTAGCCAAAGTCCAAAATACCCTTAATGACAAAGAAGAGATCCAAAACTCAAAAAATAAAGTTTTCTCCCGCGTCCATCAACACGGGCGCCCGTGTTGGTCTTCAAAATCCAAGGGAACTCTCCAGGTCAATCAACACGGGTCGTGTTGATGAACACGGGTGCCCGTGTTGATCCACTGACTTGGACTAATTTTCACTTTCCACTGGCTTTTCAACACGGGCCGTGTTGATTCACCAGTGCCGTGTTGATTCCTCTGTAGCCTCAATATTCGATTTTTGCACTTCTTTTGTCCCGATTTGTTGTTTCATTCTATCACGAAAACACTTAAACACATAACCAAAGCGTAAAATGCGATAAAAGACATATAACACTAGACAAATAAAAGAAACGATAACGAAACTCAATGCTAAATAACTGTGTAAAAACCACCGATCAAATTCCCCCAAACTTAAAATGTTGCTTGACCTTAAGCGACGATTAACAGAACTAATGAAAATTCAAGCAGACCGGTACTCATATGCGCGAGTTCAGTTCTTATTGCTCAGAAAGTAGTGTGCTCAGCATTCACATGACACTAAAACACCTTCCAACTATGCTTCGCACTTAAATACTCTCTTTCCGCTTTTCCTCCTCTTTCATTCGCACAATCAGTTAAGGCCTGGAATTATGATAATCATCACATGCATATGACTAGCCAAGAACTTCACTTATTTAGGCACCAAACGAACAACATTTGCCATTTTCTAATATCGATGAAATTTTCAAACCTTTTGGTTATTTATTGTCCTTTTCCTGGACGACGTTTGAGGATCAACCCCTTTGGGTGAATAACTGGTGAGGGCTACCCAACTTAGCTGGTTGCCTTTTACCGTTTTTCATCATGCCATTTTATTTGATTCTCAACCAATCATACTGCATGTGAATCAAAATTATGCGGGTATAGATAAACTATTCAAGGAGTACTTGGACCTTAAGCACTTTAATGCAATCGACACGTTGGATTCGTATCAATGTCACATTATTCCGACTTTCCTACCTTCAAACAATCATCCCTGCATCTCACACAATATCAACCCCGACCTTTGTTGAAATACAAGCTCTTGTGTAAAACAAAACAAAATTTTTGGTCAAGAACTCAGAAGATTTGGGAGAATTTCTACTAGTGTTATTACACAGCATTTATCATCAACTTAACAAAAATCAAACAAAGCAATAAAGCAATAAAACCTCCCCCAAACTTGAACTAAACATTGACCTCAATGTTTCAGATCAAACTCAAGAGAAGTGACTCACAAAGGGTGATGCAACACCAGTTGCTACCTCCTAGCTTTCGTAAGATAGGATCCCTTTTTATTACCTGCAAACAAAACCCAAAGGAAAACTAAGTTATGAAAAACGTGGGTTGCCTCCCACGTAGCGCTTCGTTTAACGTCGCATGTCCCTTCGAATGTCCCGCTTACATCCAACGAATGGAGCTACCTACTAACTAATGGTATGGCTAGCGCTATTCTAAAGGAACGTAGAAGTAAAATAAAACGACCAATTCTGAGTGGGTAAATAAGTCTTTTAGTTGCTTGCTCTATCAAATGCTTTCCACACCACACACTTTTTTTCAAAGTTCAAATTCTTTTCAAAACAAAACCATTTCCGAACACTTTGTATACACTCCTACATGAGTCATTAAAAAGTCAAAGCGAAATGCTTTTTTCAAAAACATCTTTGTCAAACACACATAAAGCAATTTTAAAAAGTGATCTAGAGCAACTAAGAGCCCGTAGATAACTACGGATGGAAAGGGGTGCTAATACCTTCCCTTTTCATAACCATTCTCCCGAACTCAGAATCTAACGAAGGTCTTTTTCTGTTACTTTTACCTTCCCTTAATTGGATAAAAATAAAAGTCGGTGGCGACTCTTGCTATCCGCACATTTGCGATACAAAAATCCTACAAAGTCAGTTCACCGTATTACAGAACTGGCGACTCTGCTGGGGAGAAATCCTAAAAGAGAGAATTGCCTTAGGGATTTCTAGATAACCTTTATTGCTTTTTGTTTGACTTGTATGCTTTATCCTTAAGGGTTGCTTGGGTATTATATTGTTGGGGGATCCTACACCCGGATCCGGGTTTCCTTTTAGGTAAGTAGCATTAGATCATCGCGACCGCTAGACGTATAACTAAACGGTCAACATGATGGCTACGTTAGCGTGACACTTTGGTTGTCCCGATACTCTTCATTCCCAAGTTGAAGATAGTATTTGGCTTCTGCGTGGTGTCATCAAGCGCTAACTAAACTTTTAGAACCTTAATTGACCCATCTTGGCCATTAGAAGCTAGTGAGATGGCCGGCTTTGGTGTAGACCGAGGTTGGTTGATACTCGATGCTACGCTCATTGAGATTAGACTTTTGGGACATTTTCGATCGACCACTTGGCCGTCGTATTGAAATAAGTGCCTACGAGAAAGATCTGTGATGTGAGATTCCTAGAACCCGGTTACTATTATAGGACAGGATGAACCAACTCAAACTTTTGGTAGGGTAATCACCTATACCTCATGCAAGCCTTAACCCTAGGCTCATTGTGTGAATTGTTTGTGTGTGCTAAACATGACATCATGACATCATTTGCATTGCATATCATTTCTAACTATTTCAAGGACCTAGGGATTTATCTTTGCTCTGTTTTGTAGGGATTATGGCTTCTAGAAAGACTATCCGAATCAACTTCATGGGTATACCCTCTCAGCTCAAAGAATTGGTTTCAGAAATTCCCGACCATGCTCAGTTCATCAAAAGACATGGTTATCTACTTGATTTGGTTATCTCCGGTTTTGAAGAAGATATGATGCATGTCTATTCAGTTCTTTAATCCAAACACCATTGCTTCACATTTCCCGATTATCAGTTGGTTCCTACCTTGGAAGAGTTCTCTAAGCTACTTGGGGTACCTATTCTTGACCAAATGCCATTCACCGGTCTAGAAAAGGTTCCTAAGTACGAAGACATCGCATCCGCCTTACATCTTAAGCGCTCAAATATTGAAGCCAATTGGGAAACTAGAAGTGGAGTTAAGGGTTTACTTTCCAAATTCTTAATTAAGAAAGCCCGAGAATTCCTCAAAGTTATGAGTTTCCATGCATTTGAAAACATTGTGGCCTTGCTAATTTATGGTTTGGTTCTATTTCCTAACTCGGATCAGTTCATCGATATCAATGCCATCAAGTTGTTCCTTACCCGCAATCCAGTGCCTACTTTACTTGGAGACATCCTACATTCTCTCCACTCGTACTACTAGCGACAAGGAACTCTCATGTGTTGCATACCGTTACTTTCCGGTGGTTTATTTCGCACCTTCCTCCATCGTTTGAAGAACGAACAAAGGTTGAGATGGTCTCAAAGATTGATGTCACTCTCTCATTCAGATATCCGTTGGAGTCTTTTCTCTCAAAAGGACTTCACCTTCATCGAGCGTTGTGGAGAATTCCCTAATGTACCACTCCTTGGTATAAGGGGAGGTATTACTTACAACCCTTCCTTAGCTCTACGTCGGTTTGGTTTTGAAGAGATGGTCCACATGATATGCTTCTCCAAGATGTTGTGTTCGACTACAATCACGATCTCGAATTACCGAGCGAAGGTTCATACATGCTTGGGGCATGGTAAAGAAGGCGATACCAAGACTTTGGGGCACCGAACTCCATTCCTTGGGAACCTTACCTCAAATGGGTGCGAGCTCGAGCTCAAAACCTCATGATGCCATTCACTGTTTTACCAGTAATTATGGAACTGTTGCTATAGGTGGCGTACCTATCTTGTTCTCCATCGACATGCCTCCGATTTTGAAGACTTGAAGAGATCCGGATTCACTTAAAGAGAGGATACCTTTGAAGCTCAGTGTTATGCAAGTGAGAAGAAGGTGCTAGAGTTGACAAAGCTACTTCACGAGGAGCGAAGCATCAACGCCTACATCGGCACCAAGAGGAAGCGCCCATGGGAGACTTAGAGCTTTAGGATGTTTATGTTTTCTTTTATTGTTTTGAACTATCTCTTGTACTTAAAAAGAAAAAGAATAATGAAAAAGTACTAATAAATGTTTGTTCATTGCTTGTTTAAACAAATTTAAATCTCTAAGGTCCTTGAAAACATTGCATTGCATTCGCATAAACATTGCATAGCATAGCATAACATTGCATCACAGGTACATTGGAGATTGGTTTTCTCATTTGCTCGCTATTTATTTTAGCAGAAATGGCTCTTGAGCAATGTCAAAGATCTTGAGCTCGAATGCTCGGCCAAGAATGTTCACCAGCTTGGTCCAAGGCCAAGAGGATTTGAAGAAGCTCATCAACAGAAAGAAGAAGGTTGTTGGTCTTCTCAACATGGGAAGACGCTACAAAGGTGGTCCTAAGGTGGTCAGCCGTATTGAGCTCTCAAAAGGAAGTTTCAAGAAGGAAGACGAGCAAAGTAACAAGGGTGATGACGAAGGCAGCCAGCATGAGCCTGAAAAAGACTATGATAATGGCCAGTACTCTGAGGAAGATGACAAGTACAAGCAACTTGAAGATCGTCTAAATGCTGTGGAAAACTTGAAGATGTCCGGGCTGAATTTTGATGATCCGAGTCTCGTTCACGTGTTGTGATTCCTCCCAAGTTCAAAGTTCCCTTTTGCTAAGTATGATGGCATGTCTTGCCCTAGCTGCATTTGAAGTCCTATGTCCGAAGATCAATCCCCACATGATGAAAGTTGTGGATGCACTATTTTCAAGAGAGTTTGTCCGAACCAGTTGGAATGGTACTATCGCTAGAGAATGACCGTATCCGTACTTGGAGTGATTTAGCGATGCTTTCTGAGAATATGAGTACAATGTTGAATTGACACCCACTCGCATGCAACTACAAAGCATGTCTATGGGTCGTGACGAGAAGTTCAAGGAGTATGCTCGAAGTGGAGAGATCTAGCGAGTTCAACCACCCTTGTCCAATAGGGAGTTGGTTGATATGTTTATGGGGACAACGACCGGCCCATTCTTCAATCATCGATTGGAAACTCTTCACCGGATTCACCGAAATGATATTGACGAAGCATATGAAGCGGTATCAAAGTGGAAAGATTCATGTAGAGACATCTTCAAACTGCGAAGAAATCTTTTGGTGGTAAGAAAGAAGCCAATCGTGTATGGTCGGAAAAGCCGAGCCCGACCGTGCTCAATCTGTGGGGCGGTTGTGATCTCAATCCTACATCGGCACAACCTCGGCGAGACAACGCGTAGCGAATGCGCCCAAGGCGGTTCGAAGATCAACATGCCTTTGTCGCAAGCCTTGCAACACATGTTGAGCGAGGCGATTACCTTGAGGATCCTCCTCAGAATGTCAATACCTCCTCTCCGAAATACAATCCTAATGCTAAGTGTGCTTACCATTCCAACAGCCCAGGGCACGACACTGACAATTGTTGGGCTTTGAAGAACAAGATTCAGGATATGATTGAAGCTAAGCAGATTGAATTTGACCCTCCTGTTGAGACTCCGAATGTGATCAACGCGCCTATGCCTAATCATGACAAGAGTTCCAATGCTTTGTTGGCGGCGATACTTATGTTTTCAACATAGATGACTTGACCATTCCTCGATGATTAAGCAAAACTTGTTGCAAGCGGTGTCAACCGGGATGCCCGGAATCGTTGGTGCCCATCACGATGGTTGTGCTTGGTTGAGAAGGCGTGTTCGGCATGATGGATAACCGTGAGATACTATTTACGAAACCACTGCGGAAGTTGTGTGAAGAAATGTCTAAGTTGAAGATTGACAATGCGAATGAAACAACACCATCATGTGGGATACCTTGGGCAGCCAAGTGGAAAGTATGATTACATGGTGAAGTACTGTTCACGAGAGCTACAAGATTCCTATTGAAGATGTTAAGGCGACGGATGGGGTGACAATTTCCCAGAAGACTACGCTGATGTTAACACCATAAGGATTTCCTCTGTTGATTCTGTGCCTAGAGTAGCACCTCTCATTATCACTTCTCCAAGACCAGTTCCATATTCCTCTGACAAAGCTATCCCTTGGAACTATGGAGCTGATGTTTACTATCATGGCGTCAAGCAAGACCCTCTAACTATCAAGGATCTTACAGTTGAAGCTACCATTCCTGACATTGACAACATCACCGGATCAAGTAAGGTGACCAGAACCGGAAGGGTATTCTCTCCAGATATCTCTCCTCCAAAGACACCGCGACTCACTCGCATTCCACTATTCAACCCATTCCCAAGCTAGGGAAAGAACCGGTGGCTCATCCTGCTCAACCGAAGTACCAAAGGAAGTTCAAGACACCTCAAACAAGAAATGGAGGAAATTTTGAAGATCATCAAGAAGAGTGATTACAATGTTGTGGAGCAGTTAGGAGACTCAGTCCAAGATTTCCATGCTCGCTTTGCTCTTGTGCTCGAGGCTCATGCTAATGCCTTGGTGAAGTTTCAAGAATGCTCATGTACCGCAAGACACTACCACGATCAATTCGAAGTTTGTATTGCTAGCTGGCTGCCAACAACGGCCTAGGCTTCTCGATCTTGATTTGACTCCTTCCGGAAAAACACAACAAAGCCTTGCATCTCATTGAATGCGGGCACTACGTTATCTCATGTTTTGTGGATACGGTTCGCTTTGAATATCCTTGCTTTTGATCGGCTTGATGTCGAAGGGTTGGTTCGAGACCAGTGACATTATCGTGAGAGCTTTTGATGGTTCTAAGCGCGCGTGCTTGGAGAGCTCACTGCTGTTAAAGTCGGTTCCCGGACTTTTGATTCCACTTTCTTTGTCATGGACATCCGTCCGCTTATTCTTGCCTACTTGGGCGCCTTGGATACATGGGACAGGTCTGTACCTCTACCTTACATCGGTGAAATACCGGTGAAAGGGAAGGTTGTTATGTGGTGAAGAAGAGTATATGGTCGGTCATCTACATCATTCCGATACCTTGAGATGGAAGGTGAATTCTTGAGACTCCTGAAGCTTTTGAGACAATACCCAGAGGCATGCTGACTCTCTCACTCCCGAGGTTACACAAGTTCCGCCTAGGATGGCCTCATGAAAGATGCTCAGTCTTGTTGAAGAAGGTAGCTCTATTTGGGGACAGCTCACGATCTTCCTTTCAAATTTGACAAGGCGGTTTAGGCTTCACTATCAAGGGTCGAAGATGATCGCCGTGAACGTGCCAACTTCCTTTCCGCATCGCGAGTGGAATCCATGCTATAGAAGGCGGCGACAACGGCTTCGACATCAAGTGGATCTTCAACTCGGATCATGGGCTCAACAATTGGAAGGCGAAGGCGTCATACCAATCTCCTTTAGTCGGGATTGCTCTTGTTTTGTTTTGCTTTTCGTATTTCTTTATGTTTTGAACAATAAACTTTGAAAGCCTAGTGCCTTGCCGGGCATCATGGCTCGTTTGCGAGGTTATTATCTCGTTTCGTATTTTCATTCAATAATTTCGTTGGACTTTTGCATTCAATTGTTTGTTTTCTTTCTTTACTTTATCACCCTTCAAAAGGCTATGTGTTTCTTACACACCACGTGATACAACTGAGAATCACTCGAATCTAGTTAATACATTATGCTAGTGCTAAATATGACTTGATAATCCGATCTACAAAGCGAAGAAAGTGAGGAAGATTGTGAAGTGCCGGAGAAGGCCTCTGACAAGAAAGCGAGTTATCTGACCACCGAACAAGTTGAGGTTGTGAATTTGGAGTCTTGCGAAGCAGAAAGAGATCAAGATAGGGCGGGTCTTGAGAGCGTGTTAAAGAAAGGTTGGTTCGGATGCTACGAGACTATATTGAGGTTTTGCTTGGTCATACGAAGACATGCGGGTTTAGACATTGATATTGTGGTACACCGATGCCGACAAAGAGGTTTTCTCGAGAAAGCAGAAGGTTCGTCGTATCGTCTGAGATGTCGAGAAAGATCAAAGCCGAAGTTATGAAGCGTTCAATGCAGGTTTCTTAGTGTTACTTCTTATCCACGATGGGTTGCTAATGTGGTGCTGTGAAGAAAGATGGTAAAATACGAATGTGTGTGGATTCGAGAGATCTGAACAAAGCGAGTCAGAAAGGCGATTTCCCACTTCCTCATATTGATGTTACGGTTGACAACACCGCTCAGCATAAGGTTTTCTCCTTCATGGATGGTTTCTCGGTTACAATCGGATCAAAATGGCTCGAAGACATGAAGAAGACTACTTTTGTTACCGATGGGGCACACGCTACAAGGTTATGCCGTTCGGATGAAGCGCAGCGCCACCTCGGCGCTATGGTGACATTGTTTCATGACATGATTCATCACGAGATAGAGGTCTCGTCGGCGACATGATAGCTCGATCACGGAAGAAGAACATCTTGATCATTTGCGAAACTATTTGATTGAAGAAGTAGTGAGACTCAATCCTAACAAGTGCACCTTTGGAGTCGGATCCGGAAAACTCATAGGGTTTGTTGTCGATGGTAAAGGTATTGAAGTTGATCCCGCCAAGGTTAAAGCTATTCAAGAGATGCGGCTCCCGCGAGAAGGAAGTCGAGGTTTCTTGGGCGATTGAACTACATTGCGATTCATTGCACACTAGCGCTACTTGTGAGCCAATCTTCAAGTTATTAAAGAAAGATCAAGTAGTGGAATAGAATGGCGATTGCGGATCGCTTTTGACAAAATCAAGGGTACCTACGAATCCTCCTATCCGATGCACTTTCTGAAGGAAGACCTCTTATCATGTACTTAGTGTTAGAGAACTCAATGGGGTGTGTGTTGGGGCAACATGGCGAGTGCAGTCGAAAGAGCATGCAATATACTACCTTAGCAAAAGTTTACCGTGTGAAACAAGATACTGCATGACTTGAGAAAACTTGCAACGCTTTGGCTTGGCTGCTCGCCGACTAAGACAGTATATGTTGACTCACACCACCTTGTTGATTTCAAGATGGATCCAATAAAATACATCTTTGAGAAACCAGCTCTCTCGGAAGAATAGCAAGATGGCAAATGATCTTGACCGAATATGACATCGATACACTTCTCGAGCGATCAAAGGAAGTGTGGTGGCCGATCATTTGGCTCATCAAGCCGTAGATGACTATCGGTCTATGCGAATTTCGAGGCGAAGATGTTTTACTAGTTACAGATTGCGAAGAACCAGGACCAGACGAAGGACCCGAACAAGGATCCCGATGGACCATGGTCTTTGATGGAGCCTCAACGCACTTGGCAATGGCATTGGCGCCATCATTACATCCCTACAGTGGACACGCCTTTCACCGCCAGATTATGTTTGGTTGCACGAACAACATGGCCGAGTACGAAGCGTGCATCATGGGTCTTAAAGCTGCTATTGACTTAAGAATCAAGTTCTTACAAGTGTATGGAGACTCAGCTTTAGTGATCAGTCAGATAAAAGGCGAGTGGGATACGAAGCATCCGAATCTCATTCGTGTCGAGCATGTTACGAGTTTGATTCCCTACTTTGAAGAAATCACTTTTGATCATATTCCACGAAGAGAATCGGTTGGCGAGCGCATTGGCTACTATGTCGTCTATGTTCAAGGTCGAGATGGGACAATGAGGCTCCCGGATCATCATTGAGAAGTTCGACGAACGGCGTATTGTTGTGAGCTTGCGAAGAGAAACCTTGGTACTATGACGTGAAGAGGTATCTTGAGACTCGGGAATATCCCCGAGGGCATCATCAATGATAAGAAGTTCATGAGAAGATTCGCATCCAAATTCTTTCTCGACACGACATCTTATACAAGCGCAACCACGACTTGTGCTTACTCCATTGTGACCGGAAAAGCAATGCGTATCATGGAAGAGTTACGGAGGCGCATTTGGTACCCCTCCGTGGACACACCATGGCTAAGAAGATTTTGAGAGCAGGTTACTATTGGTCTACCATGGAAGGCGATTGTCACCTTCGCTCGATCTTGTCACAAATGCGGTTATATGAGATAAAGTGCGTACCTCAGTACCTCGAATGTTTTAACTTCTCCTTGGCCTTTTGCAATGTGGGGTATTGACATGATTGGATAAATCAAGCCAGACTTCCAATGGACATCGTTTCATCCTTGTGGCAATTGACTATTTCACCAAGTGGGTAGAGCGCCTCGTTTGCATGTTACCAAGAATGTTGTGGCTCGATTATCAAGCATAATCTTATTTGTCGGTATGACACCCCGAAAGGATTATCACGGATAACGGCTCCAATCTTAATAACAAGATGATCACGAACTACTGCGCGATTCAAGATCAAGCATCACAATTCTTCTCCATATCGGCCTAAGATGAATGGCGCGATGGAAGCCGCCAATAAGAACATTAAGAGGATTATCTGAAGATGAAGCGGTGACTTACAAAGATTGGCATGAAGTGTTACCATTTGGTCTTCATGGTTATCGCTTTACAACACGAACATCGAGGCAACCCCTCTCTTGTATACGGTATGGAAGTCGTCTTACCCATCGAGGTTGAGATACCCTCAACTAGAGTCCTCTAGGAGGCGAGTTAGGTGAAGGCGATTGGGTTCGAGACGGCTTGACCGGATCAACGATTGATGAGAAGCGACTCGCGTCCATCGCCATGGACAGATTTATCGAAGCGAATGATCGAGCATTTAACAAGAAGGTCAAGCACCGAGTCTACCAAGTTGGTGACCTAGTAGTCAAGCGCATCATTCTTCCAAAGGTGATCCGAGGCAAATGGACTCCACCTGAGGGACCATTTGTAGTCAAACGTATTTTCGGCGGAGCTATGATACTTAGCACCATGGATGGTGAAGACTTCCCACACCACGTGAGCACAGACATAGTCAAAAATACTACGCATAAAGAGACCCGCTAGGTCGGCGAACCTAGGCAAAAATAAGGGCATCTGGCGAACCAAAGGTTCGGGCAAAGTTAAGGATATATACAAAACATGTACACCGGCAAGTCGAAAACACGAAAAGGCGGCTTGGGCAAAAAGGTATCCGGTGGTGAAAACCGAAAGCGGTCTAGGCAAAAGTTAGGGATTTAAGCGTACAACTATGTCTCTTCGGATCACACCTTCCGGACTACTATCGGCATTCAAGATTCAAATGGCGAAGATCGGTCTACTCACTTTCTATTGACGAGGAGATGAGATAGTCGAAATATATGAGTACTAGCATAGTTGGAACTTGAGATTGTTTCCGCATAGCTTTTACCTTTTGTGTACAAACTACTTGGCCATCGCCACATTTCAAATAAATGCAAGTTCTTTCTCTTTGCAATTTTCCTGTTGTTTGCAATAAGTCCAACGTTTGCTTTGAATGATTATACATGACAATAAGAATCTAATCACAAACATATGAAAAGTGAACATACAAAAGTACTTACTACGGGCTCCGGGGTGGGACGACGACGAAAGTCACCAAAACATTCCCCCCGAACATGATCCCCCAAAGGTGTCACTCACACACAACTTCCCCATCGAGCAAAGGAATCCCGAGCCGCAATTCCACTCGACTAAGTAAAGTTACATCGGTCTCAAGCGGTAACACCTCACCCCAGTCAAGGTATTTATCCCCAGTAGTATCTCTCGATCGTTCCTTTTTCCCAGCAGCGTATCGGACCCAAGACTTGGTCGAGATAGTGCATCGGAACCTCATCTTCATTCCCGAGAGATTACAACGGGATCACGACTCTTCAGCCGGTCTCCGGCAACTATCAAATGCTCTCGGTGAGATCACCCGAATCGATGGGCGCCTCCTAAATTTCCTCGGCGGGATCTACATACAAGGTCCCCAGGATCGCCTCCGGACTCTCTTCAACAGGGTCTATGAGATCTCCAACAACGAGCTTCTCAGTCTTTACCCTCCTCAACAATATCTAGGCCCAAGACTTGGTCAGATAGTGCATCGGAGGAATCCAGGGTATCTTTCTTCTCCTTCAAAAGCAGGGACTTCCACCTACTCAATTCCCCAAGCAGGAGTCAGAAATCCTCAAACAAAATATCCACATCTTCTTCAAGATGGATATGTTTTGAAATACCACAACATCTATCATTCATACATTACTCATAAAGTCATAATTCATGCATATGTCATTCATACACACTGTCATGCATCATACTTTGCATAAAACTAACCAATATCCAGTCAAAGTTCCTCTTGTTTTCTCCAAAAGCAGTACTGATCCTACGCAAAGCAGGTCGAGATTAAGCCCGAATCGGCGGAAAGCTATACGAAAAGACCGCCCTTGTTTGTCCTCGATGGTAGTGCGAGTTAAACCGAATCGAAAAACTATCTCCCGAAGCCTTTGGTTGTCCTCGAGGTCCGGATTAAGCCGAATCGGCGGAAAACTATCGAAAGACCACACGGTTATCCTCCGATATGAGGCAATGGATCAACACCGATGCTGAGGAAGCCATCTACATTTTGCCAACTGCTATCTCCCTCGGAGTAATCGGCACGAAGATTTATTCGATTCCTATTATCAACGGCAACTATAGAGTCTAGCGTCGACTCGGTTGCCTTGGATGGCATCTTAAGCCCATCTCCGACTACTTATCAACGGTGCTTCACTTTCGAATCTGCATATGGTTAAAAATCAATACAAACCAATAACTTCATTCAAAAAATGAACACGAAGTCTAACGTATGACTCCTTTAGATGGCATCTTAAGCCCATCTCCATGCTCCTTCCGAAGCGTCTGAGCCTAACGGCTCACTCCCGGCATCGATCTTTCCGGATGGCATCTTAAGCCCATCTCCGTCAATTCTCCTATCGACATTCTCGAGTCTAGCATCGACTCATCTTCCGGTAGTATCGGCTCCTCCAAATGGCATCGTAAGCCCATTCCCGCATCATCCACCAACAGCGAATGCAAATTTTCAGGTGTACTCAAGTGTTCAATCATCTTCTACCTCCAGGTCACAAAAGACAAGCGTGTCAATCTAACCCTCCAGTACAATAAGATTGAACAGGGGCAGTTGTCATACCCCAAAATTTGCCCTCCGAGATTTCATACATCTATGCTCAAGGATTCCTCGAGAGTTGATCGGACAAACTCTCTCTAGACAATCAACCCAAACTAGGGTTTGGTATCTCTCAAGTCAATATGAACTTCCAACATCTCCAATGGCCTTCATGCCTCCTCATATGCTTCAAGATTCTCCATGTCAAGTTTCAAGCTTCCTGAGTCAAGTTTCCTCGAGACAATTGCTCAGATGGTTGAAAATCAGTTGTATTGGACAAAAAGTCAACTGTGGTCAACATACAGTCAAACTTCATAATTTTTGGTCAACATCCTCATTTTGAAGTTACATTCATCATTTGATCAAGGGTTGATCATGATTCATCAAGAAAACTCAAGATTTGCTCAAAGTCAAACTTTCTAAATTAGGGTTTCTAGGTGAAAAGTCAAGAACTTTGGTGATCATAACTTTCTCATACTTTCTTAGAAATTTTCCACCACCTCTTGTTTTGAAGGAAATTCAATTCTCTACAACTTCATGTCTCACAAGAATGTCCAAAAAATGCTTCATTTGAGAGGTATAGCTCAAAACATTACAGGTCATTTTCAAAGTCAACAAAAGTCAACTTTTGTTTTGAAGATATATTGAGCATGGTAACTCAATTGAGATGAGACCAAAAGGTTGGTTAGAGGACTCTTAGAGCTTTCCAAAAGTCCAAGAACACTCAAAAATGTGGAAAATTGAGCAAGATACACCATTCACAAGTTGGGCAATTTTGAAAGAATGCACAAAGAAATACTTCTAAAATCAAAAACTTTGCAAATGGGCCTACTTTTCTTCATCCTAACTTATTCCTCATGCAATTAGGAATATCCAAGACCAATGCCATGAATTTTATTTTATTTTCCTATTTAATTTGGAATTTATTCATTTAAATACAAATTAAATTGAAAATAAATATAAAATCAAATTAATTGCAAATTTGATTTTATTTCTTCTTTGTGATCAATCAATTCATTAAAAGCCAGCAAATTCGAAATTGGATCAATATGGGAAGATTAGATTGAAAATTGACCAAAGTTTGAAGATTTGATTTTGCAAAAATCAAATTTGATTATCATTGATTATTCATCAATTCTTTCCCAAACAATGCCAAATCCTTCGATTACTTATACTTGATGCATACCAATCAAGAGAGCGAAAAATTGCTCGAAACCCTAACCTAAAAGCCAAAAACCGTGTTCTTGAAGCAACTTGTAATCCTTGTTCCAGCTCGTTTCAATTGATTTTGAGGATCCAAACACACTCCTTGATACGAGGGTGATTCGGATCTTACATCATTCAAAACCATCCGAATGAGAAATCGAACTCGATTTTCAAACTTTTCCAAATCGATTTTAAACATTCATGCATATTTAACGTGTTTTGTTGTTTGTTTCATGTTTAAAATGAAGTTTGAAACTTTCTATAGCTTGATCGCGTTTTCGTGACACGAATCGAAATCCACCATGGCTAGGGTTTTGGTTGAATTGGGGCTTCTAAAACACATAAAATTGGACCAAACTAGGCATACAGTGATCGGGGATGAAAGCAATTGATACATGTGTTCATAATGCATTTATATTACTTGTGCTTGATTTTCCATGTAGCGGGGCACTAGCGTCGAAGAAAAGCCAGCGCAAGCTTTTGAAAATTCAAAGCGAAAGAGCGAAGTGCGGCGCAAGGGAGGCGTCAGAAATTGACACTTGTTCTCTTCCACTCGCTCCGATTCGGTGACACGCGTGCACGTTGGATCAGATGGCAAAGGCGTGGGGATATGAGAGTGAGGTCACGAGTTCGATCCTCATCAGGACCAGCTTGGTTTTTCCTTTTCACAAACTCAATATTTTCCATATTTTCATATTTTTCAATATTTTGCATTATTTTTAATTCTTTTCATGATTTTATTTATGCATTAAAAAATTATCAAAAAAATATTTTCTTTTTACATTTACATTCTGAAAATCTTTATTTAATTTAATAAATTAAAAAATATAATTTTGCATGCATATTTATTTTTATTTGTAATTTTGCATTTAAATCATTGTTAATTCATTTTCAATTATTAAATTGCATCTAAAAATCCCAAAAATTATTTTAGCATATTTACATTATTTCCAGCATGTCATATTTTTCCAATTTAAAATTTGCATTTTCTAACATTTTCTCTTATTTCGATTTCATCATATTTTAGATTTCTCATTCGTTTCAGGTTCTTCCAATTCGGCGTTTCTTTACTATTTTCATGTTATTTTCCAATAATGTAACTGTATATGGGATGTAATAGTTTAATTTAGGATTTTATTTTCCGCATTTTAAATTATGTATCTGCCCCAAAGCCTTGTAATAGCGTAGGACATTTACCTTTCCGCACTTTACATTCCGCATTTTACTTTCTGCACCCTATAAAATTGCTAGTAATTAGGCGTGTATGCAAGACTAAAATTGAACATAGCCCACTAATTTTCAAGATAACATATTCGAAATCAACACACTTCTTTCACACGCACCTTAGGGTAATTCTCTCGTTGCCTTTGCGAATTCAAAATGGTCATGTCCCTCGAGCGTAGAGGTATTCTAGCACGTTGCCTTAGAACAAATCATCATAGTCCCGATACAAAGATCATAAGACCCACGATGTCGCTTCCGAATACATGATCTTGACCCTCGATTGTCGCCTCTGAAAAATGATGATAGTCCCTTCGAATGTGCTAGGATACTTCTACAAGTTGCTTTCTATGACCATCCGATGTCCCCCGAATGTCCGCTTACATCCAGCGAATGGAGCTACCTACTAACTAATGGTATGGCTGGCGCTATTCTAAAGGAGCGTAGAAGTAAAATAAAGCGACCAATTAAGGTGGGTAAATAAGTCTTTTAGTTGCTTGCTCTATCAAATGCTTTCCACACCACACACTTTTTCAAAGTTCAAATTCTTTTCAAAACAAAACCATTTCGAACACTTTGTATACACTCCTACATGAGTCATTAAAAAGTCAAAGCGAAATGCTTTTTTCAAAAACATCTTTGTCAAACACACAGAAAGCAATTTTAAAAAGTGATCTAGAGCAACTAAGAGCCCGTAGATAACTACGGATGGAAAGGGGTGCTAATACCTTCCCTTTTCATAACCATTCTCCCGAACTCAGAATCTAACGAAGGTCTTTTTCTGTTACTTTTACCTTCCCTTAATTGGATAAAAATAAAAGTCGGTGGCGACTCTTGCTATCTGCACATTTGCGATACAAAAATCCTACAAAGTCAGTTCACCGTATTACACACCACACAATTAAATTGAAATAGATAAACATGCATTAAGGAAATCAAGAATCAAAATTCATACAATCATCAAACCAGGACCACCCCCTAGCATTGGGGGGTTTAGCCTATCATAATATTAGAAGAAAACAACAGATGAGAGTTAAACATTACAAAGAATTATGATGACTTTGATCTTCAATGGTGGCTGCCCTTGAATCTCGCCGTCTCCGAATTCCTCTTTGTCGCTCTCTTCCCTCTGTGATATTTTTTCCCTAATTTCAAAAGTGCCTTCTCTTTTTCCTAAAATTCCTTCTAATAGTCTCAGTCACATCCCAATATTAGCCAAAGTCCAAAATACCCTTAATGACAAAGAAGAGATCCAAAACTCAAAAAATAAAGTTTTCTCCCGCGTCCATCAACACGGGCGCCCGTGTTGGTCTTCAAAATCCAAGGGAACTCTCCAGGTCAATCAACACGGGTCGTGTTGATGAACACGGGTGCCCGTGTTGATCCACTGACTTGGACTAATTTTCACTTTCCACTGGCTTTTCAACACGGGCCGTGTTGATTCACACGGGTGCCCGTGTTGATTCCTCTGTAGCCTCCAATATTCTGATTTTTTGCACTTCTTTTGTCCCGATTTGTTCTGTTTCATTCTTCTATCCCTGAAAACACTTAAACACATAACCAAAGCGTAAAATGCGATAAAAAGACATATAACACTAGACAAATAAAAGAAACGATAACGAAACTCAATGCTAAATAACTGTGTAAAAACCACCGATCAAATTCCCCCAAACTTAAAATGTTGCTTGACCTCAAGCGACGATTAACAGAACTAATGAAAATTCAAGCAGACCGGTACTCATATGCGCGAGTTCAGTTCTTATTGCTCAGAAAGTAGTGTGCTCAGCATTCACATGACACTAAAACACCTTCCAACTATGCTTCACACTTAAATACTCTCTTT
>CM038794.1:269831919-269905441 GCA_021764765.1 Vicia sativa | reverse complement strand
CAATTTGCACTTCTCGTGGCATATGACTAGCAGATTATGTTGTTTATTTTTTAATTTGTTAGAATGTGTACATAATTCATGATTCAAATCGAATGAGGGTAATCGGGAAATGAACATTATTTCGATCTGATATCTTGGATGCTAGAAATCGAAATGTAATGGATCTTAGATATTGGGCTTTAGTTTAGTTTACACTATTAGGCCCAGGAAATGTGTCTATATAAGGAGCATTTCCTTATATGCAAAACAATGCCTTTTTGATCATTTTTCAATATACACAATATCAATTTTACTTCTCTCTTTCTTAAAACTTCTTCTTCCTCATCACAATTATTTTCCTTTCATCCTCTGTTCCAACAAATTGGTATCGAGGAGCTGGGTTGCGATTCAGGAGAATCAAATGGCAAAGCGGAACAACAACGATAAACACAGTTCAAATCTCACAGTTTCAAAGGAAAACTACGGCGATGGGTTGCACAAATGAAGGTTATTTTCATTTCAAGATGTTGTTGAAATCTTGAATGAAGAGTGTGTCGGATTTGAAGCGTCTGACGAAGCCGGAAAATTGCGCATAAAGATCGAGAGGAAGAAAAGGCGCAAAGCTTTGTTCTTAATTCATCGGTGTGTAGATTCGATGTCTTTGAGAAGATAATTGAAGAAGAATCGACAAAAGCATGGGACAAGTTAAAGAACTTGTATGGCGGAGAGAAAATTGAAGAAGGTGAAGTTAGAGCAATGCTGGTTGATACATGAAGGATGATGAATCAATTCGCATACTTCTCAAAGATTGTGACATTGTGAATCAAATGAAAGCATGTGAAACCATCCGGACACGAGAAAATAGAAAGGTATTGAGATCCTTGTTGATTTTGACTATATTGTTGTAACAATTGAAGAAGCAAAGACTCTTTCTGAGATGAAGTTAGAAGAACTTCAAGCTTCATTAGAGGCTCATGAGATGAGGCAGAAACAAAACTCGAGAAAGAGAGAAGGTAGCCGAACAAGCATTGCAATCAAGATTCAGCAGAAAGTGAAAAATCGAGTTCGAAGCATCTTGCGGTGATGAGAAGTCAAGCAAGAATGTGATTCGAGAAAGGTATGAAGCAAGTATTCGGGAAGAAAGTTGACAAGAAAGATAAGCAATGCTACAATTGTCAAATTTTGGTCACCGCTCGAGGCGCCGAGGAAGAAAGTAGAAGGCGAAAAGAAAGTGATGAAGCTCAATATGCACGTGCGAGGAGGCGGTGATTACGATGATGTCTTGATGATGGTTAATTCTCAATCGTCGAGGAGAAACCAACATGTGGTATGCGGATTCGGGATGCGCAATCATATGGTGTGACAAAATTGGTTAAAGAAACTTGATGAGTCGATAAAAGGGTGATAAAGTTTGCGATGGAAGACACATCGATTCTGCTTTGGTAAAGGAGATATCTCGATTGCAGAAAGGATGGTGGAAAAGCTACTATCAATTGGTATTATACGTACCCTCATGACAAGTAACTTGATAAGTGTAGGTCAATTGCTTGCAAAAGGATTGAGGATGAAACTCGAAGGAATGAGATGAAAGTCATAGGGTGATGGGAGGCTGATCATGAAAGCGCCATTGGCAGAAAACAAGACGTTCAAAGTAGAACTCAACACATCAGATCACAAATGTCTTGCTACGATGACAGAAGAAGACAAAAATTGGCTATGGCACCACAGGTATGGACATCTAAACTTCAGAAGTTTATGCATGCTCAATCAGAAGAAGATGGTGGTTGGTTTGCCTTATGTGAAGGAACCAAGCAAGTATGTGAGGAATCTTTGTAAAGCTAGCGGGCAAGGAAGGCATTCAAACATGACTTGCCCATGAAATCAAAACATAGTTGGAGCTAGTTCACTCTGATGTGTGTGGACCATTTGAGTAAAATCAAATGGAGCAGTGCTTTCATTCATTGATGAATTCACCGACATATATGGGTTTACATCATTGAAAAGAAAAGTGAAGTATTCACCGCAGTTCAAAGTTCAAATTGCGAAAAGCAAAGTGGTACGCAAATTGAAGAAGCGAGAACTAACGGTGGTGGTGAATACATACCGAATTTGCCAAATTCGTAATAGGAAGGTATAGAGCATGAAGTTATTGCACCTATACACCTCAACCTGATGGCATGGTGAGGAGGAAAGCAGTATCTTGAACATGACAAAGTATGTTGAAAGCTAAAGAAATGCCTAAAGATTTTGAAATTTCAACAGCAATATACATTCTAAGCAGGTGTCCAACAAAGAGGATAGTTGGAAAAACACATGAGGCTTGGGTGGATCGAAACCCCGTAAATCGTTGAGTTTTGGATCAATGTGTTTCGGGGCATGTACACGACAATTGAGAAGAAAAGATGATCAGTGAAACTATGGTTCTTATAGGTTATCATTCGAGTAGATGCGTACAGTGTTCACCAATCAAAGATAAACTAATAATCGATAGAGATGTTCGAATCGTGAAAGCAAAGGTTGGGATTGGAGTCGAAGTTCAACACGAGAATCGAACACTATTATAACGTGTTGAAGAAGATCCTCAAGATGAGTCCTCGAATAGTCGAGTGACCAAGGTAACACTTCAACTAGTCGAAATGAAGAACCACACGAGCAAAGTGAAAGAAGGTCGACAAGAACAAATGAATCAACTAGGCTAGCGGGTATGAAAGATTCTCGGATCAAGTGATTGATGATGATGGTGATCTAGTTGAAGAAGCCATGATGATGGTGAGCGGAACCAATCGATTTAAATGAAGCAATGGGTAATTGATTGGTGCGAAGCCATGAAGAAGAACTCGAAGCCATTGAAAAGAACAAGACTTGGGAGCTTGTCGAGAAAGAGCGAATAAGAAGCCAATTGATGTAAAGTGGATATACAAGGTGAAAGCGAAGGCCAAATGGAGAAATTGCTAAGTACAAAGCAAGGCGGGTGGCTAGAGGCTTTCTCTGAAGCCGAGGAATAGACTTGACAGTATATGCACCGGTTGCTAGGCTTGAAACAATTCGAATAGTTGTTTCGGCAATGACATCTGAGGATGGAAAATGCATCAACTGGATGTAAAGTCGACATTCTGAATGGACCATTAGAAGAAGAAGTCTCGTCACTCAACCACGAGATTGACGTCAAAGGACAAGAGTCGAAGGTGTCTGATTGAAGCTCTCTGGTTTAAAACAAGCTCCTCGAGCTTGGAATAAAGAATAGATAGTTTCCTAATCGACGAGGTTCACAAAGTGTGTCTCGAACATGGTGTATGTGAAAGATGTCACGGTGTCGGTCAGATCATTTTATGCCTCTATGTAGATGACTTCTTGATTCTTGGAGATAGAGAGCGGAGATAGCAAAGTCGAGATGCGAATTGAAATGAGATCTGAATCTCATATTTTCTAGGAATGGAATTCAAAATCAAAGAGGGTATTCTGCATCAAACCAAGTATGAAGACATTACGAAAGATTCAACATGAGCAATTCAAAAAGCTGTCCACTCCACTGAGGCGGAGCAAAGCGAAGAAAGAATCGAATGATAAGTTTGTTAATTCGACATTATAAAACAGATCATTGGATCCTTGAGATATCTTTGCAATACAGGCGATATTTGCCAAAGTGTGGGGTTGTTGGGCGGTTATGGAAAAACCTCAAAGTGTCATCTCGATGCGTTGAGGGTATTAAGATACATAAAGGGAATCGACCATGGGATTCTTCGCCAGAAGTCGAAGAGCACAAGCATTGAAGTTCATGGATATCTTGATTCGGACTTGATGGAGATCAAGATGAAAAGAAAAGCACTGCAGACTACATCTTCATGATCGAAGGTGCTCCAATCTCTGGGCTCGAAGAAACAAAGCATTGTGGCTTTGTCATCATGTGAAGCGAGAATAGTATTCATGCGGCATGTCAGCGACATGGATCGAAATGTTTGAAGAACTCAAGATAATGAAGCCAAAGAATATAAAGTTATTTGTTGACAACAAATCGGCAATTAACTTGGCTAATCATCCGATTGTCATGTGTGAAGCAAACACATTGAAAGAAGGTATCATTTTAGAGATCAAGTAAACAAAGGGAAGATCGAAATAAAGTCTTGCTGAAGTTCAACTAGTGACATATTCACTAAACCTCAAGAAAGTGATTCGAAAGAAAGAAGAACATAGGGATGAGAAGTCTAGAACATGAATTAAGGGTGTGTTAGAATGTACATAATTCATGATTCAAATCGAATAAGGGTAAAATAAAGCTTAGCTATTTCGATCATTATCTGGATAGCTATTTGATCTGTTATCTTGGATGCTAGAAATCGAAATGTAATGGATCTTAGATATTGGGCTTTAGTTTAGTTTACACTATTAGGCCCAGGAAATGTGTCTATATAAGGAGCATTTCCTTATATGCAAAACAATGCCTTTTTGATCATTTTTCAATATACACAATATCAATTTTACTTCTCTCTCTTTTCTTCTAAAAACTTCTTCTTCCTCATCACAATTATTTTTCCTTTCATCCTCTGTTCCAACATTCATTATTTATAGTGGAAAAAATTAAACAATAAAGAATTTCAATTGAAGTCAAACCCTACTAATTATTTGGTTCATTGTTTAATTTTTTTTTCTATTCCACCACATCACCCTATTTGAATTTTCTTATAATATTTTCCATAAAGACAACCTTTTGACTAGAATAAAATCATATTGATTCTCTTCCTTTTTATATATATAATTTAACGGACAAAATAAGAAATTTTATGATTTTGTAGATTCTTTAATATTAATCATACGATTTAAAATCAGCAGTAGATATGCATTTATGTGATATGTATTTAAACCAAAATATATCTATTAATTATTGTCTTTTAAAATTTGAGTGAAATCGACCATTGATTTTAAATAGTATGATTAATATTAAAAGTTCTCAATTTTCATCACTAGTACAAAGATTAATTTACACCGCTTTTTATTACAATTACACTCATTAAATTTAATAAAAATCGAATGTATATCCATTGGGTGAGAAATGTCTACCTTAATTAAACCGTTTAACACTACGGGGTAACAGCTTATGATTTACACCTGATTTTTATACAATTTAATGAATGTAATTGTAATAAAAAACGGTGTAAATAAGTTCTTATCGTTCTTATGTATACCCTACTTTCATAAAAAATTTAATAAAAAACAGGGGTAAATATATATATATATGTGATAATTTACACACTTTTTTAATAAAAATCGGGTGTAATTACACCTTTTTAAATAAAAATCAGGTGTAACTACACCTCTCGCACCAAAGCGAGAATCATACCACTAGATCAAATGCCCTCATATAAAAAGTTTTAGTTTGTAAATAAGATTAGTTAGCACAAATGTTTCATGGAAAATATCGAAGTACATACCTTTTATTTCCCCCATATGTGATCACTAGTTAAAACGCATATATGGATAAATCCCTAGACACGGATGACAAACCCCTTCCTACATGTGTAGATTGCACAGTTTGTGGTCAATAAAGAGCCAATACGGTGAAAGATGCCAATATGAAGTACAGTGAAGGTAAAATCCATGTCCATAATAATAAAATGGTTTCTAATCTTTACAAAATTACCTGCATAAAGTACACCCACTAAGCTCAGCATCAATGTCTTTAACGATATCAGCTCTTGTAATTTCCACATGAATGCTGGCATCCTTATTAGAGATAACCATAGTAATACTAGATCATAACAAATGCTCAAGATACACTTGAAATTGATCCACCTAAGCTTCATCAAAACAGCACCATGCAATTAAACTTAATCATCTAAATGCACACGGAGAATGTATCAGTTAAGTTTTATGTTTATCAACTTGGATTTTGAGCCATATGAATCTCAAACCACTTATCCAGTACATAAAAAACACAGAATCGTCAAAAAATATATGATAGATGTCATCAAATACATCAAAGTTCTATCACAAATGCAACTCATGAATGAAGATATAATAAACAATCAAATCCCATTTCATTCAAATACATCAATGTTAAACTTCCTCTTAAGAAGACACAAAGAAAAGGATGTCAAAAATATATCCAAAAATTGAAACAGCAGTAACACGTTTTTTTAATCAATAGCAATATTGTTAGTTTTCCTCCATAAGATGCAATAGTCAAAGAAAACTACGGAATATTTGCAGATTACAAGATACAATTACTTAGCGGATGGCCTTACGTGCTTTCAACAAACTCTGAACATGATTATGGCGATGTGTGGAACTTGTTTGTTGAAAGCGGTGATGAAGAGATGCTACTGTTGCCACATATTTGCTGTTGTGTATGTCGCGGACTGGGGGAGTGTTGACCGGAAACTAACGGATGAAGCTAGCGGAACAATCGTGTCTGAAAAAATGCTTATAGAGCAAGTCATAAAGTAGGGGAAGGGCATGTAATCACATGTTCAGAAAATCAGTATTTTCTTCATCATTTATCTAGGATTGACTAATGCACATCCAAGGACATAAGTTTGGACTTGGGAAGTACCGCTAATTATGCCAAAGAATATACAACTTAAGGGCAGTTTGGTGTAAGAGAATGTTTCCTATTTATATTTTATGTTCTCAAAATTACAAAGTGTCACCTTATTTCCATCTGATTTCCTGTCTTCTGATTTTTATACAATAAATGGTAAAATCGTCATTTTTTGTATGAGGTGAAATAAGGGGAAAAGTGAAAAAATAATACATTTTTGTGATTATTTGCAAATTAAGAAATAAAAAACAGTAAGACAGAAAATATTTCCTCAAATCAAACAGGCACTAACAAGCTAATTTAATGTACTCGACACAACAATACCAATAAATACAGAGCATAATTTATATTAAAAGCTTCAGAGAGATGCCACATGTGAGAATATTTGCCAATGCATATTCCTCCAAGATAAACATGTGGCAACTTAAGCCTACTGTAATGTAACAATGGGAATATAAACATCAACGATGACCAGAATGTACAACTAATCATGTACATTCAACAAACAAAGAATACTTCATTCAACTCAATTATATTATATAGACACATGTAGGTCGACATTCAAGCATAAACATGTACACATACATACACAATATTTATTATTTATCATAAAGACAATGATCAGAATGTAGCATGAGGGGAAGAGAAAATCACCTGAAAACCTTTTCCTTTAGTGATTCCTGCAATATCAACATACTGGCCAGGAAAAAAGTGACCAACATTAAGCCATGTACCAACAGGAAGAAGTGCATCCTCAGTCACTCGAAACTCTATAAGTTTCCTCTTCATCGGAACTCCTTGAGCCCTAAAATGACCCACTTCAGGCTTTGTCAAATGTTTTTCCTTCTGCTGTCCACAACCAATCTAACTAAAATAAAGTATCAAACATGTCTATAATTAGATACACATTAAACATTATATACATATACGTAGAAGCCATATCAAGTTACTCCGAAGTTGATTTACACCTAATAACCCACAAATCATTATAAACATTGAATTATCAAACATTGAATTTAGTTGAATTACACCTAAACTAAATTTCAGCATGATAACTCGTTATGAGCATAAACGCATTAATATTTAAAGCACAGATGATTAACATAGAAGCAAATACCTCAATTTTCCGGGCTTAAGGATGCTTGAACAGAAAGTCACAAAATTCCACTTGACAAAGAAAATCGTGATTTGGATGATGGAATGGTTAGCGAAGATGATTTGAGCGAAGGTCGAGACAGCACCGTTGAGTTACTTTAGTGCGATGACGATGAGCAAATGCGAAGGGAGAGTGAGAGATAAGAATTTGGTGAACATAAATACAATATTTGGCTTATAATCTAATAACAGCCAAACTATCCAAAAGACTATATACTATGGTTATTGAAGTTGAACTTCAAGACAGCTCGATAATACTGTTTATATTTATTTTCTTTGTTTGATAAAACAGCACTGCAGTGCAAACTAATTGGTAGTGAAAGGCACCTTCTAGCTTGAATTGTTGCGGTCAGAGATAACACTCTCTCTGTTACCTGTTTAAGAGAAATGGATTCCAACTCCACAAAGAACATTTATGCCTGCAATTTAGTCAAAATTCATAAATGCACATATTCTCAAATCAACATATCTCAAATTGAACAAAATATGTCCTAAAACAGCAAGAGCTAGCATGGCTCAATAAATTCGTTACCATTAAGCACAACCTGTCCGAAGAGCAATGGCCAGAAGGAACTTCATGAGAAACCTTAGAGTCTTTCTTAAGCATAGAAGACCTTCTAGCAGAAGGCATAAGCGAGCTACGTCTTTGTTGCGGCTCATCTTTTACCTGTTGTTGTATCAACGGCTTGGTGACGAAGGAAGTGCTTCAGTGTGCCTCCTTGTTAGAGATGTAGAAAGGAAGGAACTACTTATTCTTGAAAGCAAGTTCCCAGAAATCCAATATTGGGTGATGGTACACTAGTGTAAATTAACCTGTTGATCTTCTGCAAGCGGATAAACACCACCAAAAATAGTTACTCTTGCATTGGACAAACCACTCCATCCAAGTATCTAATAAATATAACTGTCAATAATACTCAGATGGAGAAAAACAAGAAGCACAATATAAAAGCTCATGTAGGAAATATCAAATAGAGAACCTGAACAACAAGTGTGCATCTTGGGTCAGCTAACAAATTCCTTGTGTGAATTGCAAGAGGAGAAAATGAGAATATTGGATCTGCAAATCAACAATACATGTTTTTTTAGATAAATACTATAAAGAAACAAGTAAACTATAATGGTTCAACAAAACAGTAGAATTGGTGCAAAACCAGTGCTGAAAAATTGGTTTGAACCGTCCAAGACAATTAATAAAGGCCCATACATATGAATTTCATAATTGATTTTTCTTTATCACAACATTCATATAGCATGACCATTTTGTGCTAATATGTTACTTGTAAGTTCAAATGTGAAACTAGTAGAAGTAATAATGAAACCATACCTGCCACAGGAAGTCTTCCATTGAAGGGTCGGATTTAAGACATGACATTATCTTACTTGCTTCAACAAAAAGGCAGAATACAACCGAGTCTGTGACAACATTACAAATATCGCTCTTCAAACAACACTTCATAAAGACCCAATGTGCTCCCATGAATAAGAGTTGGATAAAATGGGTGCTTGCTTTGAATCGTCTTGCTTTCCAACTGGAAAACAGCAACTTTCAAATTCTTTATCGCACAATCAGAAAGTATAAGATTAGTTTCATACCAAGAGAACTTAATACCTTCACCACTCCATTAGAAATTAACCAAATACCATTAGATTTGGCACCTTCCTTATAAAGGGTCAAGCCACGCAACTTCATCGTTTCTTTTGTACCGCTTACAAGTGGTCCACGAACTGAAGATGGAAGAGCATCCAACATAGGATGTATATTACTTATTTTTGGCAGCTTAACCAAAGGAGGGTTTCTGAGCAATTTCTTTAAATCAGTCTGAAAAATCCAACAATAGATCTCAGAAGAGTGAACCATCAAATAAAAGATTAACCAGAAATAAATAAATAACACCATAAGATGCCTGGACAGCATCATGAAGATGTAGCATTCCATTAACCTCGAGACATCTAGGACAACATTCTGACGACCTTTTTGTCAACCATTTTGCCTACCATTTGGTTGTTTAGATAATTTTTTAATCCCACATTACTTTAAAACCTAAATTAGTAAATTAAATCTCTGCTGTATTCTAACTAACCAACTGATTGTGTCAACTCATTAATCATTACTAGTGTCTTGCAAGGCTTTCATTATGTTTACAAATATATGGGATCTATCATATCATAACTCCTGCCTTCTGGCAGGAAAACATTGCAGAGATTTACCAAATGATAAAGAATGGAGAGGTTATGATGCATTTAAAACAAGCTGTTTGATATTGAATATCAAAGAGAAAAAAAGGGAGAGAAAAGGACCTTGTTGCACCAAATCTCCAACATATAGTCCCAAGCATCAATGAGATGAAGACAGTGTAGAAGAAGTGAACAGCAGTGTACTGTGGGTTTGGATTGCGAAGAAGAACAAGAGTTTCGTTTTCGGTAAAATTGAGTTTGGATTGCGAGAAGAAGAACAGAGTTTCGTTGAAAAGGGTTTAGAACGAGTGAAACACGAAACTGGGTTTATGAACTGTATGACACAAATTCAATTAACTTTTATGTATTTTTTTTAATTAAATTATTTGTTTAAACTATATTATTTTATTTATATAATAAATTTTTATTCACTTAATAAATTTAAACCCATTAATATTTACTCATTAATTTATTAATAATGTTTAAATTATTTATTAATATACCATATAGATACGTATTTTGAATTATAAAATTAATTAAAAAAATTAATTTATATAAATTTACACTCATTTTTTTAGTTTAAAGGGAGTAATTAAGATTTGATTATAATAATATTTTTAATTTAAACCTATTTTTAGAAAATAAGTAATATATTATCACATGATAATTTTTAAAATGATATTTTATTTACAAAATTGTCACTATTTTTCATTTACACCCTTTTTTCGTATATCAAGTGTAAATTTTAAAATTATATTATTCTTCTTACTCCAAAGTAAGTTTAAAAAGCGTCTCCAAATCTTAACCCTTGATTTGCATTAATCCAACGGCTTTAATTATTTTTAAACATAATATAATTAAATGATCAATTAAAGCTGTAAGTTCCTGGTTTTTATGGATTGGGTTAAATTTTAATAAAACAAATAATACAAACAACAATATATTATACAATAGGATATATGCAGCAAAAATCCTATTGGAATGCCTAAACATGATGTGTTGAAGTTTTCCAACATCTGGAACAACATGTCAAATGAGATGTCGAGACATTAGACATCAGACATCACGTTCTTGAGCGCCAGCGTTTATTACTGTTTGTTTCAATATTGCAAAATATTCTGGGAATCTTATGCAACATGTGTGGCGTGATCTTGAAGGCATTTATGGAGGTCCAAAAGCTAAGGAGAAAAATCAGCAAGGACCTTGATTGTAGCAGAAGTTATCTGCGTATTTGTTACTGCAGAAGTTTGTTACAACTTTAAGTTGTTATTTAAAGACCCAAATTCAGTTGGGTAATAGGTTATAAATAAGCAATTGTAATGTAGTTTTAGTAAGCTAGTCGGTTTTAGAAAGATGTAGTCTTTAGGGTTAGCCATGTAAGTGAACCATCCGGATTGTGGGATGGTCACTGATTTGTACCTCGAAGCATGTAGGCAAGAGGATTATTTTACTCACTCAGAAGTTGTGAAGCAATGAGTGTAGTTGTGTCATTGGAAGAAGCTGTGAAGCAATTCCAAGGTTGTTTGAGTCACAAGTTTGACTGTTTTGTGTTTGGAGTGATGTTCTCCAAACTGGTTTTGTGTTGATAGGTATCAAGATGTTGATGTAGTGGCTGGGATGTTGACTGCTAGACATCACTGCGGTGATTGGAGGTGGAATGGGGATATTCCATATTTAAGTGAGGTATCTTAGGTAGAAGGGTCATTTGGTAGGGATTAAGTGAAGGGTGTAAATATGGAGGTTTAACTCTGAATTAGTACTACTGATAGTGGACTTCATTCCTAGCTTGGTATGCCCCTAAATGTAGGTTGGTTTGAACCAAATTGGGTGAATAATTTTGTGTTTTTTTTGTTTCCTGCACTATTAATTTTAAGTACTACCTTGTCTATTTTTATAATGTCAGATCAGATGTCAAGACATCCTTATATGACATCTGAGTCTGCTGTCACCAGAATTTCAATTGGTATCAGAGTAGGCATCCTGTCTATTTCTGGATGAGATCCATGGGGGATACTTTATGTTTGTGTACAAGGTAGAAGATTGTTTGAACAAAGAGTGTTCATATTTTATGGTCCCTTGAAGTGGAGGATGGACCTATTTGTGGAGGACTAGACCAACATGACCAGAACTGTTGTATCTTCTTGAAGAAAGAAGATAATGAAGCTGGAACAAAGAGAGTTAAATTCAAAGACTTCATGCGGGAGTTAAGAATTTGGATTGAATTGTTCAGCCTATATTTAGAATAGAGAAGAATATTGTCAAAATCTTCATGTGGGAGTGAAGATATTGATAAAGTAACTCATGTGCTTATGTGTTTCCATATGGTCAAGATATTGGTTAGGTCTAGTCTATTGCTTGGTGAAGAAGCAAGCGTGTTGTAGGGTTGATTTATTTTCAATTCTTAAATGTCATGCTTACAATTGAATTATGGAGTAATCATTGTGTAAAGTATGTTGAAGTATGGCTATTTTCCTTTGCATAGCAACCCTCAAAGTGCGGGAAGAATTTTAGGGTTATTTTATTCAACGAATATTTAGCATTTTACAACTTTATTAAAAGTGTCAAAGATACTTGAGTCTTTCTCAAGTTCACTCATAAAAGGCATTTATTAATGGAGTTGATGAGTATCAATTAATCAATGATTCTCGTATACATCTATAAGTTTTTGGAGACCTTGAAGATTATCAAGGATGTTGTGTTCCAAAGAGATGAAACGATGTTCTACGGGATGTTAGAACATTATTACTACTAATGCGCAACTACGGTTGAAGAACAAATGTTACGGTGCTAAACAAATGTAGTGTGAGTATATATGTTTGGAACCTACTCTTTATCTAGAAGAGGAGACATCTGCTTTGTATTAGTTGATCAGGACACGATCAACAAAGTTTTCTACTCCATATGTTAGTTTATTTCTGACTTAAGCTTGCGGGACTATAGAAGTTGAGCTCAATGTCAGTAAAAGAACTCATAAAGGCATATTCTATAGTCCCTTTATGTAAAATCAAGATGAGCTTATATCAGGATATTCTTCTAGTTAAAGAAACCAGACATGTGAAATTCTGTTCATGACCATAGAACAAATTTTATTTGGAGCTGAATATTGTGATTCAACCACAGTGATTTATGGTCTTAAATGTTGACTACCCTAAATATTATCTTGGAAGGGTATTGTCTGGAAGAATCAAGGGAGACAAATTACTTTGAAGAATCTGCATATTTTTGTGTCATGCCATGAGTAAGTCTATTCCAGAAACCTAAGTGAGGGAATCTCCTTTGTAGGTACAAACTATGGCATCCATCATCTCAAATTCAGAAGAAAAGCATATTGAGATGTGGCTCATATTATTCCTTGGTTATGTTGATTGTTTGGCTGTAAATGTGGTGTTTATTATACTTCCTATGTTCACCTCCCCAAGTGTTATGGATGAGATATTATGAATGTTACCCCCCAGAACCATAATGGATTATGTCGTACCAGATGTTGAAACATCATATAAATTTCTTCAGTCATGAAAGTATGTATTGTTGCCTGGGAGTATGTGAGTGTGAAGAAGTAATCAGTCAGGATAATCTAGTGTGAGTATGTAATTCTAACTAGTTAACTGGAAGTACTTTGACGGGAGGCTCGAACCCCAATTTTGACCTAAGATACTATCTCATATCATTCACATATGCATCATTGTGTATTAACAACTTGACAAGATAGATCGTGTGTGTGCTCCTTGAGCCAAATTAGGGTTTTGATCGAGGATGGTGTATCATTGATTTTCTGATCAATGAATGATCCAATTGATTGGAGAATGATCTCAAAATCATCAATGCAATATCTTTACCTAATTTCTTGGTTCAAAACATCTTCAAATGCCATGATTGATTCTCAAAGAAATTCGGAATCATTTGACAAAAAGTCAACTGTTCATATCGGTCAAACTTTGACTTTTGGTCAACTTTTTGAAAATCAAATTTTTTCAATCATCAAATTATCCATCATGATCATAAAAAATCAAAATGTGTGAAAAAGTCAACAAAAAGTCAAAAATTGAAATTTTTCTAACACTTAGAAAAGTTTTCAAGTGTTTTTATCATGTTTTTCACCATTTTCATGGCCATTTTTCACCTAGATCCATTTTGATTCAAGAAAAAAATCAAAAACATGAAAGTTGTAGATATTGTTCTAAGCTTTCCAAAATGTCCAAGAACTTGAAAAAACATTTAGTTTAGCTAGGGTTTTGAAATTGAAACTTAGAGGTCCGTAACCATAATTTACAAGTTATTTCTTCAAAATTTTCAAGTCTTTTTGTAATTTCTTCCTTCTAGAAGCCTTGTCACCATAAGATATAGGCTTTGGCTTGGAAATATATGATGAGAATGATTGAGAAGAGGTTAAGATTACTTGAGTGATTTAACCATGGTTGGAAAAATTAACCATGTGCATTAAATGTGAAAGATTCCATTCTTACCTCTTAAGCCAAGTTGCCAAAGTTTCAATCCTATCCTTGCCTTGCTCATCAGACCTTTTGGCCTGTAAATAGAAGGCATTCCTCACTTCTAAATCACACCAAAAGCAATCATAAACTAGCTTTCTCACTTCTTTCTTCTTTTCCAAGTTTCAAGTTTTAAAATGAGAGAATTTGCAAATCTCAAGACCTTGCAAGTTCTAACCAATCTTTGGCTCAAACACTCTCTAAACATCCTTAGGAAGTTGTTAGAATCATCAAGCTATCACCAAAACAACCAAAACTCGAAATCACTTCCAAACTCCATAAACACGCATTTTGAGCCTTAACTTGTCATCCTCTCGATCCACTTGTGCATCCTCAAATTTCCACTTCCACACCTCATATACATCATATAAAGCTCATCAAACACTAAAATCACAACTGGTATCGTGTGTTTTCCATTCTAATCATTCAAACATCATCTACATACCATATAGAAGTGATCCAAACCATTCTTCCACTTATGTAACTCCAGAATCATCATCATTAACTTGCTCGTGTTGCAGTTGGACTTGGGCAGATTGATCCAGGCCATTCCAATCTAAGCTAAGCATTCAAACATCTTCCATAAGGTCGAGTGAAGCTACACAAATTATCAAAACATACGGAAACACTCCTTGAGGAATTCGATTTTAGTTCAAAGAGGTGCCATTTTTACATTCGGGGTAAAAGTGACGAACGAGGGAATAAAATCGGAATTCGAATCAACGATTTACTCTTATGATTTTTTTTTTGTTTTAAAAGATGTCGCGAGCGCCAAGCTTTATTATTTTCAAACAAGAAAGAAGATGGAAAAGGAGAAAGTTGAAATACCCTAAATATGATATGTGATGCGACTAGCGTGAACTAGATACAACGCATTGGGAGAGACCACATAAGAGGGTTGGTTATATAAAGGGAAGGTATTAGCACCCTACATATCTATAGTTTTCTATAGGAACTTTTTTATGCATATTTTGTATGTTTGTGTGTTTTATTTGCTATGCTATTTCGGGAAAATTTCTCCTTTGGGATTTAAGAAGGGTAGGTTAGGTAGGAACCTAAGTTTATTTATTATTATGCTCTCGAGGATCATCGGGATCCTATGAATGCATATCCATAATGGGAATCGAGCATATGTAGCTCGAATCTAAGGGAACTAAGGTTTATTTGGTTTGAGGGAGAAAGAAGTATGCTCGCCAAGGGTGAGACCTTGTGCCTATGTATTCTCAAAAGGAGGTTGAGAAAGTCAGAGCAATCGTAGTTCCCACTTATGTGCTAGTGGAATCAAAAATTAAGAGACAACGGCAAGTGTCATCTTAATGAAAAATGTATTTAATCTATTTCATCACATACATTTTTGAAAATTAGATTGATTAAATCTTTCATTGTAAGCATTGGGTGTTTTGCTTGAGTGTACAAGCGTTACCACTTACAAGTTAAGAAATATGTTTGAAAAACGTTGTATCTTTCATTGTAAGCATTGGGCGTTTTACTTGAATGTACAAGCGTTGCCACTTACAAGTTAAGAAAGATGTTTTGTTTTAAAAAGTGTTTATTTTGAAAAATGTTTGAAAAAGTGTTGATTTGTATGTGATGCTAGAACTAGACTTATCTGTATTTAAATTGGCCCTACAGTAATTTTTATCATTACATTTCCTCCCTTTAACTTTACCAATAGCATCGTCAAAAGAGCCACTTGGATTCACTTTTTAACCTTTACAGAATGTGTCGGGATCTACATCCCTAGGTTCATTATTACTTGAAACCTCGACAATTTTCACCTTCACCTTGGGAACCCAGAAACTAGAAAACTCTTCATCCGCCTGGGAGGAGAAATCTTTTACGCTATCTTCATTTTATATATCCAAGGCATTAATACCTTTAAATGAACTTTCATACCAAACTTCCTCATGCCACATATCTTGGCCATTAATTGGGCTAACATTGAAATCATAGAATGCCACATATGTTTCTTTTGAATAATACTCCTCTACATGGTATTCCTACCAAATCAAAAAATTACATGTACAAATTCTTTTAGAACTTTACATCTTTGATCCTTTTCCGATCCTTGATTTTCTATCCACTATAATATCCATTTTTTACTGATTTGAGATTGTGTTGTCATTTATTACTCAGTGTTTCTCTTCATCAAAATGGAACCACAAAATCTCAAGTTCAACCCCAACGTTATTCAACTTTTATGTGCATCAAGTGATGGTCCCAATTCAATTGCAGTTATAATGAAGCTTGATGAAAATAATTATACATCTTAGAGCAGGTCTATGTGCATGGCTTTTAGAGCTTAGAACAAGATTCCAATCATTGATGGTTCATTGATAATCCCAAATTTTGATTACCTAAATTGAGTAGATTGGGAGAGATGCAACCACTTGGAACATTATTGGCTTTAAAACTCAGCTTCTGATTTTATTACTAAATAATTATTTTCCATGAAAATCCATTGATGTGCGGAATAATCTAAAGGAGAGATTTTGAAAAATTGGTCATGTTTGTCTCACCGCTCATAGATTTCAGTTGAATAATCTAAAACAAGGTTCAACATTTGTCCTTGAATATTTCATTAAAATGAAAGCTCTATAGGATGAAATCATATTCTATCGACCTAATCCAACTTGTACCTATAATCACCCTTACAAATGTGAGGCTATGAGTTCATAAAGAAATTACATTCTTGAGGATCAAGTTATCCAATTCTTGAATGGCATAAATGAACAATTTTCTGTAGTCAAAACTCAAGTGTTGTTAAAGGATTCTCTTTCATCTATCAACAAATTATATTTTTTAGTTTCTTCAGAAGAAAGCAATAAGGTTTCTCCACTTATTTTGATAAAGCCACCATTCTTATTAATGCCTATGATGCTAAGAAAAGTTACAGTCATCGCAAAGGAATAAATTATGGAGGTAATGGAAAAACAATCATATGTATTGCACTCATTGTCACAAATATGGCCACACCATTAAATTTTGCTACCAAACGCATGGTCATCCACAAGTTAACTAACATCCATCATTTTCTATTACCTACAACAATAATGCTAATGAATCTCATCAACATACTTCATCCTCAGACATGAATCAACAGTAACTTAATGTATTTAGTTTGACTCAAGAAAAATATGACCAACTTGAGTGTTTGCTCTAATAAGAAAATTTGATTCTTTCAGCAAATTATAACATTGGTTCAATTCTAATAAACTCAAAATATTTATGTCAAATCATCTCGATACTTCATTAGATGAGAAACACACTTTAAGTACTCTAAGGGTCATTATTTGCTCTGCAAGTAACAAGTCAATATGTGTCTCCTTGATTCAGAAGCAAATGATCATATTTATTTTTCCACATATTCTTTTGAATCATTTTATAAAATTAGACATATTCAAGTACATTTTCCTAATGATAATTCAATATAGGTCACTTATGCAGATAATGTCCAATTTTCACCTGATATCTATTCAAATGTGCTATACTCACATGATTTTAGACGAAACCTAATATATTTTTCCAAATTATGTCACTATTTAGCATGCATTGTCAAATTCAGAAACACTTTGTGTTATATTTAGGATATGAGGAATCTGGAGATGATTGGTTTGGTTGAATAAGCAAATGGAATGTACTAGTTGAAGATAGAAACCAAGAACACAAGCCTGACGAACTTGACAATCCCTCATCCCCTAAACAATGTTAACATAGTTAATGCTCTCCAATGTAGTTTTTCAATTCCTTTTTCATCTCTTTGTAATTTTAGGTTAGGCCGTCTTTCTAGTCATAGGATGACACACATGTCCAATTTGTATTCAAATATTACTCATAATAATGAAAGTGTTTATGACATATCTCACTTTGCTAGACAAATGGAATTGCTTTTCAAAACCAGTCTTTCTAATCTAAAATCTAAATATGATCTTTTACACTTTGACCCACGGGGACCTATACCAAGTCAACCTGTCCATGGGCATAAATATTTTCTTATCATTATAGGTGATTTTAGTAGATTTATTTGGATTATCCTTTTAAAATCCAAAGTTGAGGTGCCAAACATGTCAAAACCTTCGTTGAAATGATTGGAACCCATTTCAAAATAAACCAAAATTGTTAAGACCAATAATAATCTTGAAACAACTCGATTTTCAAAAACCATTTAAAATGAATTTTCAAAACAATGAAATCGCCACCTAATTTTATTTGTTCTAGAAAGAGCAGGAAAATATAGATAAAACCCACAAAAATCGGATAAGGCGGTCTACAAGACCAAAAAGGATGGATTAGGAATCGGTTCATGAGAAGTATTAGCACCCCCGTCCATCGTACTCGATGGGACCCATTTAGTTCGAGTATGTTTGTGTGTTTAAAGTAAAAATGCTATCTTCTAATTAATGATCAAAAAATAAGAAAGAATGAAACATGGTTTGTTTATTATTATTTTGAGTTTGACACGGTTTGAAACGCGTGCCTACGTATTCCCTCGTGCAATGGGAAAGTCAAAACTCCGTAGTTACGGTTGAAAATGTCTTGGATTGGTTGTGTTGATTTTAATTGAAATGTTTTTTGATGACCGCGTATGAGCGGAAAAGGAATTTGAATGGGTTGAATTGTTTTTAATTGTAGATGACAAGTACCAAAACGTCGGGATATCCTCTAACGAATTCGGTACTCGAGATTGGTGATTGAGGTCAACCGATCTTCTCTCATCCAAAATCTTTATTATGAAAAGGGTGAGGTGAAACAAAGTTCACTTTTATTAAGTATTATGGAATAAAGTATTCAAGTCATTGGGTTACCCTCTAATGGCCCAAATACTTTACATTTTAATTAAATCGTTGGGCGAACCTCTAACAATTTAATTAAGTACCATAACACTATGTTTTTTTTTATTTTGGTAGAAAAATTGATTTTGAAAAGAACAAGTTCAATTAATTATTTTGATTTGAAAGTGTTTTAGGAAAACAAGCGAGCCCATACAAAGTGGCTTTATGTATGCTCCTAAAAGTGGAACTAGCGTGACACTAGTATTCTAAGCGACCGATTGGAACAATCGATCGAATAGTTGTCATTGTAGAAAAGCCAGGGACCAAACTATGAATGTGTGCGGTGTGCATTGTGTATGTTTACACCTTCTTGATGAGGAGCCAAGAGGAGGCTATGTGTTCTAATATGATAAGCGCATAATTAAATGGTAATTAGAACACACAAGGAAATAAATTCTAAGCTATTACAACCAAATCGAATTAGTTTGAATAATTAAATAGCTTGCAATGCGCTTCAAGTAGTCTTCAAGATCGAACAAAGCTTGATGCATCGGATGAATACCAAATGAAGGTTCCTACATCATTCAAGATCTGAGACAAAACTATCACGAAGAATAGATATATTTGCATCCAAATTCATTCGAAGGTTGAATTAAATTCCAAATTCAAAATTGCAACACAAGAATAATAATTACAATGTAATTGAATTTATTTACAAATGGATATGAATAAAGTTATAAGAATAAAAATAATATGTATATTTACATACTAAATATAATAACAAAAATATTATGTATTTTATATTCACAAAAATAAAAATGACATTACTAGATATTAATAATGGAACTAAAATAATAAGAATGTAATTGGAAGAAGAAAAGTATATATGCTAAGAGGAAATGATGATCGGACTTTCCTTGAATCCCTTCACAAATAACAAATCCGTTAGTAGCATGAGTGGTATAAAAATTAAAGACGAAATGAAATTGCAAGGTATGAAATCGAAAAATGGTTAGTAAACAAGGTATGAGATCGAATGAAATTGTCCGTCGTATGACAAAGCAGTATTTCTCAATCAATAATCAAAAATTCGTGTTATTACCCAATTCAAGTTCAAGATATGATGAAACAAGTTCAACACAAGCTCTAAATGTATAAATCATTGTCGGGCAGCACGATTCGATCGATTATTCAACATAAAAATGACCCTTTCTAGCTTAAATTTACACAAAAGAAACAACATGTTGCCACGTGAGTTCCTCGGTTGAATTTATCGCGATTAAGCGGTTAATCATGAAACCTTCATGGAACCCAAGCGGATATCAATCTTAACTCACAATTAAACTCAAAAAGTGATGCTAGCATTCAAATTTCAAACACAACCAATTCGGTTTGGACTCTAATCGAGAAAAACAATAAAAGCGGTTTCAACAACCAACATTTCCGTTAAGATTTGCCTAAAAAAGAAAGGAATATACATTACATAAGAGCAGCTCAAAATTTCATCTCAAATCGTTTTAAAACAAATGAGACTCAAACAATATTAATACCAAGTTTAGGCCATTGAAAATCAATCTTAAAATGTCACCTCCATCTCTCACATTAATTTGAATAACATGATATCACTTTACCATTTCAATCAAATATATTTGAAGCCGAGCATGGTATATAAGTGAACTTTAAATTTCTGTTTTAAACATCAACACAGAACTCAAAAAAGGGATGAAATCAAGTTGTTTTCACATGTTTCAGTTTCCACAAAAATCGTCTCAAAATTAAATCCAGAAACTATCACAGGTTTCAAACCATTTTAGCTTTGTCCTAGATTCAAAAACGCATTCTACTATCAAACTAAATTCCAGAGAGTTATCACAACACTGCAATTCAAGATCAAGACTCGAATAACACAAGCGTAATGAAATCGGAGTTTAGAACAACGGCGAGAATATCGAAGTTCTTTGAGCGGTGATCAGTCGAAGGCGATTGATGACTGAGCGGGTAACACTGTTCAATGGAAGTTGATGTTGAGGTTGAAACTAGCATCCTCGTTGTGGTCGATTGCGGCTATGCGAAGAAGAAATGAATCGTTGTCGATGTGGATCTTTGAAGGAAAGCGGTTCACAAAGCAGGCGGTGTTGGATGTGAATGCTTCAAACAGGCGGTGTTAAAGGTTGTTGTCATGAGAAGGATTCTGGCTGTTGGGCGAAAGCGATTCACGGTGAGGTCTTTGTGGTTATCGGCGGAAGTATGTCATGCGGTGGTCTTGTGCTACCCTTGATGAACTTCTGATCGCGTCTTGGCTCGAACCTTGAACTGTTCTTCTCCTTCAAAGCAACAAACGCTCCCTTAACCACATCTTCATAGGCGGGTCGAGTTTGGAAGGTGAGTGGCGGTGGAGAGGACTGAGGGTTTCCGGTGGTTGTTTGGCAACGGCTGGAGTTGTTGAAGGTAGTAGAAATGGAAGATGGCAGTGACGAGCTGATGCGGGAGGAAACAGGGAGAGAGATTGAGAGGGTTAAGTATGGAGGAGATGAGGTTAGATGGAGGTGTGTTTGGATGTTGTAGCGAGTGAATGGAGGGAGCAGTGGAGAGATTGAAGGGAAGGTTGAAGTGAGACACGGAGGGTGGCAGCGATGGAGTTGAAGTGGTGATGGAGCTGTGAAGGGTTTGGAACGGCGAATGAGAGGGAACAGTGGAAGGTTGGGGTTTGTGGTTGTGGATGGTTGGAGGTTACGAAGGTGAGAAACGGAGGCGAGGAATGTTACGGTTGGAACGGAGGGTGAGAAGGGTGTGAGGATCCGGTGAAGAAGGTGATAGGAGATGGTGATGAAGTTTGCGTGGTGAACAGAAGAGGTGGCAGCGAGTGAATGGTTTGGAGCGAGACAGTGGGAGCTGAAGGAGTATTGGTTGATGTGTTTTTGAAAGAGTAGAATAATAACTTATTTTTGTTTGCTGCCTCCAGCCGTTTTTCAATTTGGACTCCCTCAATTCCAACAGTAAATAACAATATATATACACATAGAATTAGGTTTAGCAATTTTTGAAAAATGTCTAAAATACCCTTAATCATAAAATGGGCCATAAAATTGGGTCTAGTAAAAATTTACAAGCCCGAAAATATTTTGTTTGATTTTTTTTTAAGATAAAAATTAGACATTTAAAATTATCAAAAATGGTAAAAATTCGGACAATAATTATCCGAAAAAATAAAATGAACATATTAAAATAAACTACGGGTTTCAAAGATTAAAGAAAATTATCAAAATAATTAAAATTGAAATAAAACGATAATGAAGAATACCTGATTTTAAAACACTTACGGTTAAAAACAAAACTTGAAATGTATCGAAAAATTAGAGATCACATTTTCATGATCTACGCGACACGTAGATTCATAAGCGATGAGTTAGAGGCGAAAGTTTGAAATATTTTTCCCACTAATTTTCCGCACATTGTCGAATCGCTTTTAGCAGTCTGTTTATAAAATCGAAATATTGATATCATCGACATATAATCAACTTAAAATGACACAGTAAACAGGTAAGGAGATAAAAATGAATGAAGTGAAATATCGGGTATTTTATAACTATAACACGATGCAACGTCAATTTAAAGCGACTTTTGGTCGACTTAAATACAACGAAATGATGCATGTGCAATGGATGAATGACTGTTTAATGCCAATGACCTAATGGACGCGTATGCAGATGAATGTGAAGCCTAAGCCAGATAAAATCGAGATAGGAGGGCAAATTTTGGGGTGCAACAGTTGCCCCTATTTAATCGTCTTAAACCTGAAAGTGAAATTGGTGATAGCCTTTTGAACTTTCAAGGTAGAAGAAGATTAAATACTACAAGAACCCAAAAATTTGCGCTCCGAAGAACAAGTATAAATGTTTATGCTTTTCTTTATTTTTGGAAGCCTCCACTAACAAGCTTTGGCGGATAATAGTAAGATATTCCCGAAAGATTTTCCTCGAAGAGGAGAGGAACTATGCTGAATATTTACAACTGGGCGACTCGACAGCAAGGTTACTGGGTGACGACCAAGTTTTGAAAAATAATTCTTTGGTAAAGAGGCTCGACTTGATGTAGTTCTTGGTTTGAGTCAATCAGGTGATTAGAATGAAAATGATATCAAAATGGCCGACGTCGGTAAGGTTACCGGGGTATCACAATCAGGTGATTGGAAAAGAAAGCCATAGTGAAGTCATTAACATCGGTGGGGTCACCGGGAAACAAGTATTTGGAAAGAAATTATGGTAAAATTACCGACTTTCGGTTGAAATGATATCAAAGTGGTGGCGTCGGTAAGGTTCTGGTATTACGGTGATTGGAAAAGAAAGCCATAATGAGGTCATTATCGTCGGTGAGGTCACCGGGAAACCAAAGAGGTAGTAAGATCCATAACATCGGTAAGGTTACCGGGGGATCACAATCAGGTGATTGGAAAAGAAAATTAGCAAAGTTGCTACAACGGTAAGGTTACCGGAAGACATCGATCAGGTGATCGGGGAAGTGAAATTAGCAAAGTTGCTACAACGGTAAGGTTACCAGAAGACATCGATCGGTGATCGGAGAAACAAAATTAGCAAAGTTGCTACAGCGGTAAGGTTCTGGGAAGACATCGATCGGTGATCGGAAGCGAGACATCTGATGGAGTTACTAGCATCGGTAGGGTTCCGGAGAGAAGGTTTAGTCAAAAATGGACTCAGGATAAAGGAGAAACGACAAACTCCAAACATAGATCTTTAGCACGGATACGCTTGAATAAGCGGCTTAGCAGATCAAGGAAGGGGGACTCATAGATCTTTGCACGAATACACTTGAATAAAAGCGGCAGCGGATCAAGAATGAGAACAGACGATCTTTGGGCAGCGTACTTGATAAGTTGCATCGCGAGATCAAAAACGAAACGACAGACCTTTGGAGCAGGCATACTTCATAAGTTGCTTGCGGATCGAGAAAGGTTAGAACTCATAGATCTTTGGAGCAGCATACTTGATAAGTTGCTTGGGATCAAAAATGAGCAGACGGATCTTTGGAGCAGCATACTTGATAAGTTGCATCGCGATCAAACGAAACAGACGGACCTTTGGAGCGAGCATACTTCAATAAGTTGCTTGAGATCGAAAGGTTAGAACTCATAGATCTTTGGAGCGAGCATACTTCAATAAGTTGCTTGCGAGATCAAAAATGAGCAGGGAGATCTTTGGAGCAGCGTACTTCATAAGTTGCATCATGATCAAACGAGCAGACCGGACCTTGAAGCGGCATACTTCAATAAGTTGCTTGCGGATCGAAAGGTAAGAACTCATAGATCTTTGGAGCAGGCATACTTCAATAAGTTGCATCAGATCAAAATGAGAAGGGGGAGTATATGTCGGGGTAAAGATATTAGACACCCTGAAGGAGACCAGTTGGAGCGGACTCAGGGAGAAGATATATGGAATGGTAAAATCGTTGATCGAAGGCAATTTACGGGAAAAGGCCAACCAAAGAGACTCAGCAAGGATTGAGCTCGTTGGACTTTGAAAGTTTGCGAATATGCAAGAAATACAATATCCTCGGGCCGGCGGGGTGTAATTCTTCAAGAGTGGCAATTATATGAATTACCACACACCAAGTATGGATACTCAAACAATTGAGAAGCAAGAAGGTTAGACACCGACTCTTACTCACACTCTAACGATAGAGGCAAACATGGATAAGAATACAAAAATTAAAATTTGCAAAAAGTAAGACGCTTGGTAATTGAATTGAATTGAATTGAACGGTGTAGGAGACCGACACGGGGTCAAAAATGCAGATAACAACAACAAGAACAATTTCTTGAGGGAACTACATTGGGAATACCACTTGGGATTTTATTGAATGATTTCTCTTGGAGGCCTAAAGGTTCTCGAGAAACACTTTAATCTGGCTTATGCTTAGATGCATGTTTGAGATTATTATTTTTTAGCGTAATGCTCCATATCAATGGAAATGCTACGCATTTTTGGATGCTATGCAATGCAATGATGCATGTTTGATGATTCATCCGGGACTAAAGGCAATTGTGAGTTGCGAGGGAACATCAACCCTCCATGAATTGAATACAAACATCTGGTCTTCATCAAAGGGATGATGGTCTGGACCCTGATAGGGGGATTGTGGAATAGAAGTAACATCTTTCAATGATTAGCATCATTGGGGAGGTAACTCTTGGAGATCAACATTCATCTGGGACGATGATCTTGTCGCGTAGAGTTCATGATTTCGATAGCTCTGGATTACGAGCTCTTGCATAAGAGGAATCGACAACATCTTACGCAGTGAGCTTTTGAATGTGATCTTCTTGGCGTAAGCCGCTCTTTGCGATCTTCATGACGACGAAAGAGTGATAACATTTGAGGGCACACATATGCCATAGATAACTCTTGTTGGAGAGAAAGAAACCTTGTCGATTGACGAAGCCCATACATGGTGCCCTTAGCATAATTGAAAATGTAAAAGCAGGAGACATAACAAATAATTACCTTTCTGAGAGATCAGTGTTTCAATCGTTAATGTGGTGTAGAAATTCCGAGTAACTGGAAATTATGCCGTTGGGCGATGTTTTACATGCGAAGTTTATTAAAAATATCGGACGTCGTTTTGCAAACAAAGCAGTTAAAAATACATGAAAATAAGGCGAGACAAAATAATAGAAAAACAGTTTGGATGAAAGTAATTTTATTGATTGATTAGCCGTAGATGAGCATTTACATCAAAGCAAATCACGAAAAGAGGCAATTGCTTATACATCAAAGTTAAAAGAAAAGGTGACAATAAAAATCATGGATTTTGTCGAATCACGAATCCGCCATGCTCTTCACAACTTCACATCCCTTCATATCGAGCCGTCAGCAGAAAATGCTCGATTAGTGACCCTCCATCTCTACGGATTATCAAGTTATTGTAAAAACGACCCAAAGCAGTGTCGTGCAGTTATGAGTCGTTAGCCTTGAATCCTAATTTTTGCTGGACCGCCCTTTCGGGTTTCAATCCAGGATACCCTTTTTGCCCAAACCGCCCTTCGGTTTTCGACTTGCGGTGTACAATCTTTTATATTTATCCCTAACTTTTGCCCGAACTTCTTGGTTCGTTGGGATGCCATTATTTTGCTTAGGCGGTCAACTAGGGTCTCTTTTATGCAGTATTTTTGACTACATCTGCATTGATGGGTGAGGAAATCTTCTCCATCCATAGTCATGACAACATAGCTCCTCGGAAAACTTTCTTCACAACATCGGTCCTTCATAATTTGGAGCCCACTTGCGGCGTCGGTACTATTGGGAGGCAAAATTCTCTTGACCTGAGGTCACCGGCTTGGAAATTGAGGACACACTTTCTTGTCGAAAGCCCTTTTCATCGCTTACAGTATAGCATCCATGACAAATAGTTTCAATCTCTTCTCGTCGATGAGATTCAATTGATCAAGTCATTACGAACCCATTCACTTCATCGAGTTGCACATCTGTTAAAATCCTTAAGGAAGGAATTTCAACTTCCACAGTGGGGCCTTCATCAGTATACCAGGAGAAGGAGTTGCCCTGTTGGCGTGCGTGTTGAAGTGCGATAGCCGTCACGAGGCAAATGGCAACATCTCGTGCCAATCCTTGTAAGTGACAACCATCTTACATACAATCTTCTTGATATTTTTGTTTGCCGCCTCACGGCACCATTCATTTTGGGCGGTATGGAGAAGAGTTATGATGTTTTATCTTGAAATCGTCGCCTGACTCTTTCATCATTTTGTTGTTGAGATTGAGCCATTATCGATAATGATCTTCTCGGGAACCCTAGCGACAAATGATATTATGCTTGATGAAGCGATGTGACCACTTGTCTAGTGACACGAGCATAAATCTTGCCTCGACCCGTTTGGTAAAGTAGTCAATGGCAACAAGGATGAATCGATGTCCATTAGAAGCGGTGGGCTTAATTTCTCCAATCATATCAATGCCCCACATTGCGAAGGCCATGGAGAAGTCAAAACATTTAATGAAGAAGGTGGCACATGCATCTTATCGGTGATAAATTTGACATTTGTAGCATGTTACGGCATGGTTGTAGCGATCATTCTCCATGGTGGACCAATAATAGCACTGCTCTCGGGATCTTCTTGGCCATGGTGTGTCCACTAGAATCGTCCGAAGGAACCTTCATGAATTTCTTCTATAATCTTATTTGCTTCGTGTCTATCCGCATAAGCAAAGCAGTCATAGTTCCTTTTATCTGACACCCGCCGTTGAGGAAAAATTTGGCGGTACTTGCGCGGGGCCTTCTTATCAACGATGGAGGCATCATCGGGGTATTCTTTCGTCTCGAGATACCTTTTGATGTCATAGAACCAAGGTTTTCATCGCTTCACCTTCTACTTCATGCGAGCAGAGCTCATCCAACCTCATTATAGTGATGAGGCGGGGCATCGTTCGCCCATCGACCTTAAACATGGATGGAGTAGCCAAAGCATACGCAAATTGTTCTCCTCCTTGGGATGTGATCAAAAGTGATCTCGTCGAAATAAGGGATCAACTTCAGACATGGTCTCGGTATGGAATCAAATTCGGATGGCGGTCTCCCGATCTCCATTGATTTGACTAATTACCAGCGGAATCTCCATATCTTGCTAAGATTTTGATTCTTGGTCGATGGCGCTTCATCCAGAAAATACAAGCTTAGTACTCGGCCACATTATTGGTGCAATCGAAGCAGTTACGGCGTTGAATGGAATATGAAAACTTTGTTGGAGAAGTGATAATGGCGCCAGCGCCATTTCTAATGCATTTGAAGCTCCATCGAATGCCATTGTCCACCATGAGCGAGCTCGGGTCCCTCTTGAGCCACGGAATGTTACAATCTACGATATACATAATGTCCTCATCGGGAACTCAAACTTCATCGGTGATAGTCATCATCTAATGGTTGTTGGCGAGATAGTCCGCCACCACACTACCTTTGATAGCCTACGAGTAGTGTATTGGATATCATATTACGTAGGGATCATTTGCCAGCGGGCTATCCTTCTGAGGTGGCTTCTCAAAGATATACTTTATCGGGTCCATTTTGGAGATCAAGAAAGTAGTGTGAGTCAACATGTCTTGTCTGAGTCGTTTCTTGCCCGTGCGAGTGCTGCAACAAGTCTTTTCCAATAATGAATACCTCGATTCGCATTACAGTGAACTTCTTGCTCAAATAGTATATGGCGTGCTCTTTTACTGCTGTCTCATCATGTTGACCGAGCACACTGACCCATGGAATTCTCCAACACGGTCAAGTACATAATCAGCGATCACCCTCATGGGGTGAGAGAATTGGAGGCTCTTGTAGGTACCTCTTTATCTCTGTCGAATCTTGTCGACAATCGCCGTTCCACACAGTGGTTGGATTCTTTCTTATGACTTGAAAATGGGCTCACGGTGGTGTGAGATGAGAAATGAACCTAGCGATGTAATTCGGTCTTCGAAACCTCGCACTTCTTTTTCGTCCTTGGCTCTGGCATCTCTTGTATCGCTTTTATCTTAGTGGGTGACCTCGATCCCTTTCTCGCTCACAATAAAGCCTAAGGTTTCCTGATCTCACCCCAAGGTGCACTTACTCGGGTTCAACCTCGGCTGAACTTTCTCACCTTTGAATAATTTCAACAAGTGAACCGGTGTTCTTCTTACATGCGGGACTTGGCAATCATATCATCAGCGTATGCTTGATCTCTTTATGCATCATATCGTGAAGAGGTAACCATAGCGTGATATGTTGCCCTGCGTTCTTCAAGAAGGCATCACCTTGAGAAGGTTCCCCGGCGTAATGAAAGTAGTTTTCTCCATATGGTTGGGCGCCATCTTAATCGGTTGTAGCCGGAGAAACCATCCATGAAGGAGAATACTTTAGCTTGGCGGTATTATCGACCAAAATGTCAATGTCGGAGAGGAAGTCATCCTTAGGGCTAGCTCTATTCAAATCCTATAATCAACACATCCTTACCTTACCGGTCTTTCTTGACCTTGGTACAATGTTTGCAACCCATGGGGATAAGAAACAACCTTTAGAAACACCTTCCATCTGTACGAACCTCTTCTTTGATCTTTCTTGACATTTGGATGTGTTGAAACTTCTTTACTGGGTGGGCAGCCTTCTTTGAGGCAATTCATGCATGCGATGTCGATATCTAACCCAGCATATCTTCATAAGACCAAGCAAATATGTCCACGTACTCGTAGCATTTACAAGCTTTTGCTTAACTCCATCTTCAATCTTGCCCCGATCTTGACCTCGCTTTCGAGCATCCTCGGTTCCTAGATTGACCACTTCTAGATCCTCTTGGTGCTTGGTGGATGACCTTTTCTTCTTGCCTCGACATCACAGCTAGTTCTTGGGTAATTCACGGTCCTCTTGGCTTCCTCTTGACTTGATAAATCGGTTCATCGAAATCATAATGAGCCACGGAATCATAAATCGACAAAATTGGGTCCGTCGAAGGACCGCATCTGCGTTGTTGGTAATTTTATTTTATTATTATTTTTAATTAAGTTTTTTTTTTTTTAAAAAAGAAAAGATAAAGGTTTGTATAAAAGTAAAATTTGATATTGTCACCTTTAAAAGAAATGAGTGAAGAAAAAAACAAAGAGAAAAATTTGAATGCAAAAAGGGCGTCCTTCATTAATGATAAACTTGAAAGTTAAAAACATGGTGGCCCTGACATGATCACTACGTCTTGGGCATAACGTAGGAATTATGGAATGACATAAAAGCAGAAAATTACTCTTCAAAGCGGGTAACCACGACATCTTCAGAGCCAATTTGAAAGCTCACGTCACGGAGCAGTTGGGTGATCCACTTGTCCACATCATAGTCACCGTCCAGCTTCACCATCAATGGCATCAACATCTTCAATCTGGATTCCACCTTTGACAAACTTGGCGGAGAACACTCCTTTGCACCTTGGGGTGGAGGCGAGACCTTTCAAGAGCAAACCAGACCCCTCTTATCAATGGGTAGGAAGTTCTAGCACTCTTCCCACCGGGATGTCACCTTGTGCGATAGCACGAGCACTTGTAGGATGCCATGGAGACTTCACCTTTTGCAATGGGATCTTATCGTGTCTTGCCTCAAAAGCATGGAGTTTCGTGGATCTCTCCTGACTTGACATATCGAAAGTTGCTTAGATGATGACGACATAATCTTCTTCACCATAAATGGTGACCACCTTTCCATTAATTAAGAACTTCAACTTTTGGTGCAAGGTGGATGTCCTGCACTGACCCATGAATCCGAGCGTCAAGCAAACAACGATGGGAGGATTAATATCCATGACGAAAAGGTTGCATCAAAACACGGGCCCACCTTGATAGGCGGGTCCACCTCACCAAACAGATCTCTTCGACCCATCAAGCCTTAACTATCAAATCCTTGGGTCTCGGCTGACACCTTCATAATCCAACTTGAGAGTAGACTTTGGAAGAGCGTTGAGGATGATCCCGTGTCTACCCTACGGGATAAAGTAGTTCTCACTATCTCACGGAAGCGTGTAGCGCTTTGTTATGCTTCCTTCCCTCGGGAGGTAAATCGAAGTCGATAAAACCGAGACCATTACTTGCGAAATCTTTCAAATGCCTCCAAATTGGTTAACCGAGATTTCTTGGGGGAGCGAAGCGTTTCAACGGTGCATCGAGGCGTTGCGGTGAGGCTCGGAATCCCTCAGCAGAGCTAAGATAGAAATCTTGGCGGGCGTCGCCGGTGGTCGATTATCTTGTAATCGCTCTTCCTTATATACCTCATCAGTTCTTCAACATCTTTGGTCATCTCGGGGCTTAGAGCAGGTTACGGAATCTTTGGTGTGACTACCCCAATCATGACTCCTTCCCTTTGCTTTAGCCTTGGCCAAAGCTTGATTTTTCTCACTAGATTGGGTGGAGAGAAGATTCGTCCACCGGGTAATCACTTTCTTCCGCAATGTCATGCTTTGCGAACTCAAATCTTCAATCTTCTTTTCATCGGACTTTCCTCCTTCAAAAGTCTCCCGTTCACTTTCTTGCCGTCACGGTAGCTTTCGGACCCATAATTCCGGGATGGCCTTTTCGCTGGCGTGGGGTCTTGGACCCGCAAGTGATAATCACGGGGTTTCTTAGTCGGCACGGGATTGTAGCGGAATCCTTCTAGAAGTGGCGGGATAGTGACCACATCAACCTCATCTTCAACATTGCATATCAAGTTCTTCTGGGGAGGCGAAGAGTCCTGATGTCAGACCAGAATCTAGTCTTTCAACTTATCCTGACCTTGACTTGAATTAAACATTGTTTACCATCATCACAACCAAGGAAATCTCCTTCAGCAATTTGCTTCTTTATCCACCACAAGGGGTGGTGGATCCACAACATCCATTATCGGTTGGACTTCCATCTTCCAAATTGCATTATGACATTTCCACCATGAGGAGGTAAAGGGTCTTTGAATGACATTAGGAGTGGGAGGAGGTCCAAAGTTGATTGCCTCGGTGTCTAGTAAATTACGCACCTTGTACTTGAAAGCATAGCAATTCTCAATGGAATGCCGGAGCATTGGAATGATAGAGACAGCAGGCATTCGCATTGAAATACTGCGGGTTATCGGTCAATCTTCAAATGGCGTAATTCAATCATATTCAGACTTTGTAAATGGCGAATACCTCTGCATAAGACATTGGCAAAGGTCAAACTTCTTCATGGAGTGCAGGCTGGTATTGTCTCGGAGCAACCTCTTGTTTTGGAACACTAGCGAGGAATAGTTCTGACTGACTTGCGATTGAATTCTGGCGCTTCTCCTTTCCTCTTCATCGATGCATGACTCACCTTATTTCTTCTTACGGTAACCACAAAGCCTTCTTAGGCGCCACCACTTGATTCTTGTCGGTACCAACATCTTGGATCTTTCTTAGCTTGATCCCGTCTCGACTCTTTCACCAAACATCACCATGTCGGTGAAATCTTGGTCGGTTTGCAAGAGGCATAGTCTGCCCATCTAGTGTCTTGGGTAAACATTTCCACCATCTCTCGTTCCACCATTGGGGTTGAACTTTAGACTACCTCGCGCCACCTTTGCGTACTCCTTGAAAGATTCGGTTTTCTTGAGCTAGGTTGTGCAGCGGGTCTAGTAGGCGCCATATCGGTGTTAAAGCCATAGTGTTGAACAAAAGCTACAATCAACTCTCTCCAGTTCGCACAGGAGCTATCAAGGCCCATATACCAATCAATGGCCCATCAGTCAAACTATCTTGGAAAAATGCATCAAGAGCTTCTCATCCTTCGTTATGCGAGGCATCCTCCTATAGTAATACCTCAGTGGGTTTTAGGACAAGAGTTGCCCTTGTACTTGGCTACAGGATTTTAAATTTTGGAGGAATCCTTGAACCAATCCCAAGTTGGACATGCCGAAACCCAAAACATCCACGATTCTCAAGGCTTGCATGCACTCCTCGAGCATCTTGATTTCCTATCGACTTGGTCGGCTCCTCGACATTGGAAAACCAATCTTCAAAGTTATCTTCATCATCTTTGAGGAATCGAATCGAATAGTCTTTCTGGTTGAGGTACCAACCACGAGTTAGGTGTTGTGGCGTGTGGGAGTAGGCGGAGGAGGAACCACGGACATGATCCGTTTGAGCAGCTGGTTCTGGCGAGATCATTAAGACCGGCGTTAACTTCCATTTCGGACAAAGCATTCCCATGAGGGGGAAGAGCTGCGGCTTCTTGGTGGTAGGCGGGCCTCCTGACGAGCTCTCAACTCCTCTTGTTGCGAGCCATGTTACAGATTATCTCCATCAATTGCCCGTACAGTATCCATTCTTGTCCCTAAGGCCCATGTCGACTTCCATCTTCTCCATCGGTTTCTTCAAGTTACTTCTTGTCGGGTAACGATGAGCAGCGAAACATGTAGTCTCTCTGCGTGGAGAAGAAAATCAGCAGATAAGATGGTAGTCTCGATACTATTATGTATGATATGCTATGGGAGTGCATGCATGCCCATGATATGTTTTGTACATTTTATTTTGGGGACTCTTTGAAGACTAGTTAGTTAACAATAAACATTAGGAAAAAAGCGATTATCTTGATTCATGAAATCTCATAGAAATTCAAATTGTTAGTTGTGACTACAAGTTATTCAAGCTCAAATGAGCAATAAGATTAAATCTTGGAATTTAAATCATTACATTAATAATCGATTCAAATATTCAAATAAGATAAGCGGTTAAAAACTAGAAATCTTTGTCACGGCGAGGCTTGAATCTCTAGTTTCGCCTTGAACATTCACCGCCTCTTGGGAGGAAGAAATCACTCACGGGGAGGTATCGGGTTGTCTTGAGGTCTTCTAGGCCGACTGAGTCTCAGTGCGTCAACAATCAAGCGGTTACACATGTCAACCATTTCCTTTGTACTTCAATAGAAATGCCCGTTCATTCTTCTAGAAAGACACTAGTTCATCCTTTTCATCCAGCAGACGATTGACTTTTGGATCTCATCAATCCAACCTTGGCATTGCTCTCAAGGCCTTCGTAAGCATCCTTTTGCTATTTCTTTCTTCCCTCGTAATGTTCGGCTCTCGAACTTTTTGACTAATTCGATTGCTTCCAATTCTCGGCGATGCAAACTTCTTCTTTTGCGTTATCTCATTTCTAGCATTTTATTGGTTCGTGCTAGAAGCTTCTAGTTTTGAAATCTTTGCTTCAAGGCGTGCTTTCAATGCTTTCTTTTCTTCATCTAGATAAGCTGGCCCTTTGATCTTTGGCGACCTTGATTGTCGACGGAGGTCCTTGCCCTTGCGGCCTCCTCGAGTTTTGAACATCTCATCGAGGCTCTTCATCCTTTTCATTACGTATCCTTCCCTCTAATTCTTCTTTCACCTCTTTGAGGTTGGCTTCTAAATTTTACTGGGGAAAATGCGAAATTAGAGCTTTGTAGCTCAATCTTTCCTCCTCCATCTTTCGATAATTTCACGAAGCCTCATATTTTCCTCTATTGGCACATGAGTGATTCTGAGTTCGGGATGATCAAGGTACCTCCACAGTAAAGCGACTTGATTTCTTGGACTCTCTATCACCTGGCGATAAGACCTTCCATCAATTCCTCCCTCTTGATTAACTCTCGGCTTTCCCTATGGATTTGACCCCGCTCTTGGATCTTGATAATTCGTTGCGGTCCTTTTTACCAAGCTCGTGTACAATGAAACTTTCCAAGTGCTCGGGCCTTGGTTCATTCTCCATTGGATACCCCAATTGCCTTGTGAAGTCTTGGGTTATAATTGATGCAACCCATAGACCCAATCAAAGGAACATTAGAATATCCCCATGGTGATAACATCAGAATCTGACTGGAGAATGCCACATCACACCATAATTTATTAGTGAAGCCAATTTTGAGACCAAGATAAGTTTCTCGGGATCTTCTCCACGGTCCCACTCAGGGGATATGAGATGTCAACCATAAGTACAACAATGGAGAACAACACGGAACCACCTCGCTTCTTGATTTCTCTCATGGAGATGGTAAGAACATCGATAGCAGTCAGGAGCAGGGTTCTTTGACATGAATACACCAATAGCGAGACAGGCTCAGTAACCCGATTTCATTAGTTGGAAACAAAACCACCCCAAAATGAGCAAAGCAAGAATGGAGTGAAAGTCGGCGATCGTCTTGAACACTCAAACTTAACAACTTATCTTCCAATGCGCCTCAGAATACCTTTATGCGTAATCGGTGCCACCTCCTCAGGAAGAAACAAAGCGTACTTAGCCTTATCGGGTCTTCCCCTATGTTGAGAAAGGGTGTCGTCCTTCAAAGGCCAATTAAGGATTCTCGAACTCTTCAATTGTAGGAACAATGAAAGTCTTGGAATGTGAAGCATCGGAGAGGAGGATCATAGTACTTTGCGAGAGCAATCAAAGCTTCCATGTCCACATTGGTAGTCAAAGATCTAGGATGTTCCCAAATCTTTTCCCAAAATAAGCTCTCTTGACGGTAGAATTCTTTCACTTTGAGTTATCGACTTCTGACTTGATTCTTTGAATTTGAGACATGGAGCGATCTTCCAGTTGGATTCATTCTTCCTTTACCTTCTTGCACCAACAAAATCTATAAGGTTCCACGAAAATAAAGTTATATGCTAAATGGTTTTGTGCAAATGTATCAATGCATGTTGCAAATTAAATAGAAGCTGGTTCATAGGATCGGCGGTCATGGTTTCGACGTCTACCAACAATTCCCGGGTAAGGCTAATCTTATGTTTTGGCTAAATGTTTCTTGGGGTCTCGGATCCTTTTACAAACACTATCATCGTGCGATAGGCCTACGTGGCGATAGTATTTGTAAAAGTATACCCAAGACTCTTAACAGGATGCTCTAAATCCAATATTTGACGTTTGGTCTCGGTTAGGACAAAATGAACAAACTTAGAGTTATAGGTCATTTGTCCAAGATTGATGTCTGCTTCTTGGACGACAACCTCCTTAAAACAACCAACTCTAAGCGGGTCTTGGCAGGACCAACAAGACAATGGAGTCAAGTGGACCTGGGCTCATGACCCCTATTCCTAAAGGTGACCTAGAAGCACAGGTAGTGGGCTTATCTGTAACAATGCCCATGAATTCCCATCACAATAATATATCAACAGTTAATATACAAAGTATAGAGGAAGATAAGCAAATAAACAATAGATAAGCATAAAGAAGAAAGCGATAAACAAACACACAAACATCGAAGAACTAAACTAGGGTTAACTCACTTGAAATAGTCCCGATGAAGTCATGCTGAAGCAACTCGATTTTCAAAAAAACCATTTAAAATGAATTTTCAAAACAATGAAATCGCCACCTAATTTTATTTGTTCTAGAAAGAACGGGAAAATATAGATAAAACCCACAAAAATCGGATAAGGCGGTCTACAAGACCAAAAGGATGGATTAGGAGTCGGTTACAGAGAAGGTATTAGCACCCCTTACGTCCATCGTACTCGATGGGACCCATTTAGTTCGAAGTATGTTTGTGTGTTTAAAGTAAAAATTCTATCTTCTAATTAATGATCAAAAAATAAGAAAGAATGAAACATGGTTTGTTTATTATTATTTTGAGTTTGACACGGTTTCGAAACCGCGTGCCTACGTATTCCCTCATGCAATGGGAAAGTCAAAACTCCGTAGTTCTGGTTGAAAATGTCTTGGATTGGTTGTGTTGATTTTAATTGAAATGTTTTTGATGACGTATGAGCGGAAAAGGAATTGAATGGGTTGAATTGTTTTTAATTGTAGATGACAAGTACCAAAGCGTGGGATATCCTCTAGCAATTCGATACTCGAGATTGGTGATTGAGGTCAACCGATCTTCTCTCATCAAAATCTTTATTATGAAAGGGTGAGGTGAAACAAAGTTCACTTTTATTAAGTATTATGGAATAAAGTATTCAAGTCATTGGGTTACCCTCTAATGGCCCAAATACTTTACATTTAATTAAATCGTTAGGCGAACCTCTAACAATTTAATTAAGTACCATAACACTATGTTTTTGTTTTGTTTTGGTAGAAAATTGATTTTGAAAAGAACAAGTTCAATTAATTATTTTGATTTGAAAGTGTTTTAGGAAAACAAGCGAGCGATACAAGGTGGCTTTATGTATGCCTAAAGTGAGACTAGCGTGACACTAGTATTCTAAGCGACCGATTGGAACAATCGATCGAATAGTTGTCATTGTAGAAAAGCCGGACCAAACTATGAATGTGTGCGGTGTGCATTGTGTATGTTTACACTTCTTGATGAGAGCCAAGAGGAGGCTATGTGTTCTAATATGATAAGCGGCTTGATTAAATGGTAATTAGAACACAAAGAAATAAATTCTAAGCTATTACAACCAAATCGAATTAGTTTGAATAATTAAATAGCTGCAATGCGCTTGAGTAGTCTTCAAGATCGAACAAAGCTTGATGCATCGGATGAATACCAAATGAAGGTTCCTACATCATTCAAGATCTGAGACAAAAACTATCGAAGAATAGATATATTTGCATCCAAATTCATTCGAAGGTTGAATTAAATTCCAAATTCAAAATTGCAACACAAGAATAATAATTACAATGTAATTGAATTTATTTACAAATGGATATGAATAAAGTTATAAGAATAAAAATAATATGTATATTTACATACTAAATATAATAACAAAAATATTATGTATTTTATATTCACAAAAATAAAATGACATTACTAGATATTAATAATGGAACTAAAATAATAAGAATGTAATTGGAAGAAGAAAAGTATATATGCTAAGAGGAAATGATGATCGGACTTTCCTTGAATCCCTTCACAAATAACAAATCCGTTAGTAGCATGAGTGGTATAAAAATTAAAGACGAAATGAAATTGCAAGGTATGAAATCGAAAAATGGTTAGTAAACAAGGTATGAGATCGAATGAAATTGTCCGATCGTATGACAAGCAGTATTTCTCAATCAATAATCAAAATTAGTGTTATTACAATTCAAGTTCAAGATATGATGAAACAAGTTCAACACAAGCTCTAAATGTATAAATCATTGTCCGGGCAGCCACGATTCGATCGATTATTCAACATAAAAATGACCCTTTCTAGCTTAAATTTACACAAAGAAACAACATGTTGCCACGTGAGTTCCTCGGTTGAATTTATCGCGATTAAGCAGGTTAATCATGAAACCTTCATGGAACTAAGCGGATATCAATCTTAACTCACAATTAAACTCAAAAAAGTGATGCTAGCATTCAAATTTCAAACACAACCAATTCGGTTTGGACTCTAATCGAGAAAAACAATAAAAGCGGTTTCAACAACCAACATTTCCGTTAAGATTTGCCTAAAAAAAAAGAAAGGAATATACATTACTTAAGAGCATCAAGAATTTCATCTCAAATACGTTTTAAAACAAATGAGACTCAAGCAATATTAATACCAAGTTTAGGCCATTGAAAATCAATCTTAAAATGTCACCTCCACATCTCTCACATTAATTTGAATAACATGATATCACTGTTTACCATTTCAATCAAATATATTTGAAGCCGAGCATGGTATCGCAAGTGAACTTTAAATTTCTGTTTTAAACATCAACACAGAACTCAAAAAAGGGATGAAATCAAGTTGTTTTCACATGTTTCAGTTTCCACAAAAATCGTCTCAAAATTAAATCCAGAAACTATCACAGGTTTCAAACCATTTTAGCTTTGTCCTAGATTCAAAAACGCATTCTACTATCAAACTAAATTCCAGAGAGTTATCACAACACTGCAATTCAAGCAGATCAAGACTCGAATAACACAAGCTAATGAAATCGGAGTTTACCGAACAGCGGCGAGAATGTCGATTCTTTGAGCGGTGATCAGTCGAAGGCGATTGATATTGTTGAGCAGCAGTAACTTTGTTCAATGGAAGTTGATGTTGAGGTTGAAACTAGCATCCTCGTTGTGGTCGATTGCAGCCTGTCTGAAGAAGAAATGAATCGTTGTCGATGTGGATGCTGAAGGAAAGCGGTTCACAAACAGAACTGGTGTTGCCGATGTGAATGCTTCACAAACAGAACTGGTGTTAAAGGTTGTTGTCGCGAACAGAGAAGGATTGCTGGCTGTTGGAAGCGAAACCGATTCACGGATGAGTCTTTATTGGTTATACGGCGGAAGTATGTCATAGCGGTGGTCTTGTCTGCCACTTGATGAACTTCCTGATCAGCGTCTTGGCTCGAACCTTGTTCTTCTCCTTGAAGCAACAACGCTCCATAACCACATCTTCATAGGCGGGTCGAGTTTGGAAGGTGAGTGGCGGTGGAGAGGACTGAGGGTTTCCGGTGGTTGTTTGGCAACGGCTGGAGTTGTTGAAGGTAGTAGAAATGGAAGATGGCAGTGACGAGCTGATGCGGGAGGAAACAGGGAGAGAGATTGAGAGGGTTAAGTATGGAGGAGATGAGGTTAGATGGAGGTGTGTTTGGATGTTGTAGCGAGTGAATGGAGGGAGCAGTGGAGAGATTGAAGGGAAGGTTGAAGTGAGACACGGAGGGTGGCAGCGATGGAGTTGAAGTGGTGATGGAGCTGTGAAGGGTTTGGAACGGCGAATGAGAGGGAACAGTGGAAGGTTGGGGTTTGTGGTTCGGCGGATGGTTGGAGGTTCTGAAGGTGAGAACAGCGGAGAGGCGAGGGAATGTTACGGTTGGAACGGAGGGTGAGAAGGGTGTGAGGATCCGGTGAAGAAGGTGATAGGAGATGGTGATGAAGTTTGCGTGGTGAACAGAAGAGGTGGCAGCGAGTGAATGGTTTGGAGCGAGACAGTGGGAGCTGAAGGAGTATTGGTTGATGTGTTTTTGAAAGAGTAGAATAATAACTTATTTTTGTTTGCTGCCTCCAGCCGTTTTTCAATTTGGACTCCCTCAATTCCAACAGTAAATAACAATATATATACACATAGAATTAGGTTTAGCAATTTTTGAAAAATGTCTAAAATACCCTTAATCATAAAATGGGCCATAAAATTGGGTCTAGTAAAAATTTACAAGCCCGAAAATATTTTGTTTGATTTTTTTTTAAGATAAAAATTAGACATTTAAAATTATCAAAAATGGTAAAAATTCGGACAATAATTATCCGAAAAAATAAAATGAACATATTAAAATAAACTACGGGTTTCAAAGATTAAAGAAAAATTATCAAAATAATTAAAATTGAAATAAAACGATAATGAAGAATACCTGATTTTAAAACACTTACGGTTAAAAACAAAACTTCGAAATGTATCGAAAAATTAGAGAGATCACATTTTCATGATCTACGCGACACGTAGATTCATAAAGCAGTGAGTTAGAGGTGAAAGTTTGAAATATTTTTCCCACTAATTTTCCGCACATTGTCGAATCGCTTTTAGCAGTCTGTTTATAAAATCGAAATATTGATATCATCGACATATAATCAACTTAAAATGACACAGTAAACAGGTAAGGAGATAAAAATGAATGAAGTGAAATATCGGGTATTTTATAACTATAACACGATGCAAACGTCAATTTAAACTGACTTTTGGTCGACTTAAATACAACGAAATGATGCATGTGCAATGGATGAATGACTGTTTAATGCCAATGACCTAATGGACGCGTATGCAGATGAATGTGAAGCCTAAGCCAGATAAAATCGAGATAGGATGGCAAATTTTGGGGTGCAACAAGTACTTAGACGTGTCAATTGACATCCACTTATTTTATTAATTTACCAGTAACATGTTTCAACATGTTACATTTATTACTTTTACGTTTTTATATGTTCATCTTCATTGGTGTACCTTTTGTGTACTTAGAAGTTAGTTATAAGATTTTAACGAGAAAGTTGTTGTTTTCCCTATTTTGATTTCACAAGTTCTCATAAGTACATTACTTTCTCTAATAACTACACAAATGTTTGTTATATTATAAGATGATTTCTCTTATTTCTTTTTTTCTCTTTGTCATACCCCAAAATTTGCCCTCCATCTTCTCAAGTTTCATACATCTATACTCGAGGATTCCTCGAGGTTGATCGGACAAACTCTCTAGACAATCGATCAAACTAGGGTTTGGTATCTCTCAAGTCAAGATGGTTTCCAACATCTCAATGGTCTTCATGCCTCCTCATATGCTTCAAAGATTCTCCATGTCAAGTTTCAAGCTTCACGGATCAAGTTTCCTCGAGACGATTGCTCGGATGGTTGAAAATCGGTTGTATTGGACAAAAAGTCAGCGTGGTCAACATACTGTCAAACTTCATATTTTGGGTAAACATCCTCATTTTGAAGTTACATTCATCATTTGATCAAGGGTTGATTATGATTCATCAAGAAAACTTTTGCTCAAAAGTCGAACTTTCTAAATTAGGGTTTCTAGGTGAAAAGTCAATGAACTTTGGTGATCATAACTTTCTCATACTTTCTCGAAATTTTTCCACCACCTCTTGTTTTGAAGGAAATTCAATTCTCCACAAATTCATGTCTCACAAGAATGTCCAAAAATGCTTCATTTGAGAGGTATAGCTCGAAACATTACAAGTCATTTTGAAAGTCAACAAAAGTCAACTTTTGTTTTGAAGATATATTGAGCATGGAAACTCCAATTGAGATGATACCAAAAGGTTGGTTAGAGGACTCTTAGAGCTTTCCAAAAGTCCAATAACACTCAAAAATGTGGAAAATTGAGCAAGATACACTATTGAAGTTGGGCGATTTTGAACGATTACCAAAAGGACATTTTGGTCAAAATGCAAAATTTTCCAAATGGGCCTAAAATCTTTTGGTCCAAACTTGTTCATGACAATATTTTTGACCCATAAATGCTTGGCCATGGTAATTTTCTATTTTTATGATTTATATTTGAATTTTATAACATTTAATTCAAAAATAAATTATATAAAATATGAAAATTAGTATTTTCAAAGGAATAGATTTATATCTTCCTTGAAGTCCAAGAAAGCCCATGATTCATACCAAATTCGTGCTAGCCTTTGCATTCATGAGAAAATCAAATTTTTTTCAAAGATTTGATTTATTTTTAATGAAAAATATTTGCACATTGATGGAGCAATCTTTTTTCACTCCTTTTGCCATCCAAACCCTTTCTATAAATACCAAGCATCACAACCAGCAAGCTACACGAAACCCTAGCTCAAGCCAAACCCTTATTCTTGCAAAAAATTTCAAGAATTCTTGAAAAATCGAATTTTAAGAAGCAGCCACTTTCAGCCTCTCTCAAGCACTCAATCGTGTTCTGAAGGTAAGTTTGAGTAAGTATACACTCTTGCCATGGGTTAAAACAAGCTGAATCGATCCATATACATTCATACATACTTGAATTTTTCTTGAAATTGCATATTATTATTTTGTGTGTTTTAATGGATTCTAATGCTTGCAATGTGTTCATAAGATGCTAAGGGACGGATCTGGGCAATCGTTCGTGAGTTTGAACGTCGGAATCGTGTTTGGCCATTGTTAGGGTTAGGAATCTGAGAAGCTTCGAACCGGCCTGTACAGGCCGATTCAGTCGAAACCGATGCCATTAATGGACTCAAAAGGTCCGATTTAGGTGGACAAGGTCTTCCTTTTCCTTTTATTATTTGTTTTCTGCGGGTTTGAGCGTCGAACTCAGGAGAAGATGGCCGGCGTTAGGGTTCGGTGACTCGGCGTGGACTCTTTAACCGCATCGTGTACGATCCTTTCTGATTCGCTCATTTGAAATTGCACAGGGCCCGCCTTGTTGTGTTTGATTTTCAAATATCGGTGACACGTTGACACATATATGCAATTGATTTCAACTTTCAAAACACGTACACTCTGGTCCGATGGTTAAGGCGTTGTTTTGAAGAGATTCTCCAGGAGGTCACAGGTTCAAGTCCTGCCAGGACCATTCTCTTTCTCTCTTTTACAAAGCTTGCATTTTTTCATGTTTTTTCTATTTTTTTTTCTTATTTATTTAATATTTCCATTCAATTTTAATTTCTTTTCATAATTTTTATTTCTGCATTTAAAAATCATCAAAAATTAATTTTCTTTTTATATTATTTTCATAAAATCTTTATTTAATTTATAAAATTTAAAAATACAATTTTGCATGCATATTTATTTTTATTCATAATTTTGCATTTAAATCACTTTTAATTCATTTTAAATTATTAAATTGCATCTAAAAAATCCCAAAAAATTATTTTAGCATATTTATCTTATTTCCAGCATGTCATATTTTTCTCATATAAAAATTTGCATTTTTCTAACATTTTTTCTCTTATTTGATTCATCTCGTATTTTCCGATTTCTCATTCCTTTACAGGTTGATCCGATTCAGACGATTCTTCTTTATCATTTTATTTTTTTCAATAATGTAACTATCTATGGGATGTAATAGTTTAAATTAGGACTTTATTTTCCGCATCTTTTAAATTATGTATCGCCCCAAGCCATGTAATAGCGTAGGATTTACCTTTCGCATCTTTACATTCGCATTTTACTTTCTGCGCCTATCAATTGCTAGTAACTAGGCGTATGGCAAGATAATATGAACATAGCCCACTAATTTGCAAGATAAAATACTTGAATTCAACACACTTCTTTTCACACACCCCTTAGGGTAATTCTCTCTCGTTGCCTTTTGAATTCAAATTGGTGTGTCCCTCGAGCGTAGAGGTATTCTAGCACCGTTGCCTTCAAACAAATCACCATAGTCCCTTGATACAAGATCATAAGACCCACGATGTCGCCTCCGAATACATGATCTTGACCCTTGATTGTAAGCCTCGAAAGTGATGATAGTCCCTTGAATGTGCTAGGATACTTCCTCAAGTTGCTTTCATGACCATCCGGTCCCCGAATGTCCCTTACATCCAGATGGAGCTACCTACTAACTAATGGTGCGGCTGGCTATTCTAAAGGAGCGTAAAAGTATGAAAATGACCATTTAAGGTGGGTAAATAAGTCTTTTAGTTGCTTGCTCTATCAAAACACTTTTCACACCACACTTTTCAAAGTTCAAACTCTTTCAAAAAAGCGAAACATTTCGAACACTTTGTATACACTCCTACATGAGTCATTACAAAGTCAAAGCGAAATGCCTTTTCAAAACATTTTTGTCAAACACACGAAAGCAATTTTAAAAGGTGACCTAGAAGCAACTAAGAGGCACAGTAGAATAAGCTGCGGATGAAAGGGGTGCTAATACCTTCCACTTTCATAACCATTCTCGAACTCGAGAATCTAACGAAGGTCTTTTACGTACTTTTACCTTCCCTTAATTGGATAAAAATAAAAGTCGGTGGCGACTCTTGCTATCCGCACATTTGCGATACAAAAACACTAAAAGTCGGTTCAAGTGTTCTGAGCTGGCGACTCTGCTGAGGGCGTACCTAAAGAGAATTGCCTTAAGGATTTCTAAATCACCTTTAATGCTTTTTGTTTGACTTGCTTGCTTTATCTTTAAGGGTTGCTTGGGTAATATATTGTTGGGATCCTACACGGATCCGGGTTTCCTTTTAGGTAAGTAGCATTAGATCATCGCGACCGCTGGGCGTATAACTAAGCGGTCAACATGATGGCTACGTTAGTGTGACACTTTGGATGTCTGATACTCTTCATTTCCAAGTTGAGGATAGTATTTGGCTTACGCATGGTGTCATCGGCGCTAACTAAACTTTTAGAACCTTAATTGACCCATCTTGGCCATTAGAAGGTAGTGAGATGGCGGCTTTGGTCTTGAGACTAAGGTTGGTTGATACTCGATGCTACGCTCATTGAGATCGGACTTTTGGGATATTTTCGATCGACCACTTGGCGTCGTATTGAAATAAGCGCCTCGAAAGATCGATGATGTGAGATTCCTAGAACCGATTACTATTATAGGGCGGGATGAACCAACTCAAACTTTTGGTGGGGTAATCACTTATACCTCATGAAGCCTTAACCTAGGCTCATTGTGTGAATGTTAGGTGTGTGCTAAACATGACATCATGACATCATTTGCATTGCATATCATTTCTAACTATTTCAAGGACCTAGGGTTTATCTTTGCTCTGTTTGTAGGAATTATGGCTTCTAGAAAGACTATCAAGATCAACTTCATGGGTATACCTTCTCATTTCGAATTGGTTTGAGATTCCAGAGCCATGCTCGGTTCATCAAAAGACATGGTTATCTACTTGACTTGGTTATCTCGGTTTTGAAGAAGATATGATGCATGTCCTATTCCGGTTCTTGATCAAAACACCATTGCTTTACATTCCCAGTTATCGGTTGGTTCCTACCTTGGAAGAGTTCTCTAAGCTACTTGGGATACCTATTCTTGACCAAATTCCATTCACGGTCTAGAAGGTCCTAAATGCGAAGACATTGCATCCGCCTTACATCTTAAAGCGCTCGGACATTGAAGCCAATTGGGAAACTAGAAGCGGAGTTAAGGGTTTGCTTTCTAAGTTCCTAATTAAGAAAGCGAGAATTCCTCAAAGTTATGAGTTTCCATGCATTTGAAAACATTGTGGCCTTATTAATTTATGGTTTGGTTGTTTCTAACTCGGATCAATTCATAGATATCAATGCCATCAAGTTGTTCCTTACATGATCTGTGCCTACTTTACTTGGAGACATCCTACATTCTCTCCACACTCGTACTACTAAGAGACAAGGAACTCTCATGTGTTGTATACGTTACTTTCAAGGTGGTTTATTTACCTTCCTCCATCGAGTTTAAAGAGCGAGCAAAGGATGAGGTGGTCTCAAGACTAATGTCACTCTCTCATTCGGATATCCGTTGGAGCCTTTTCTCTCAAAGGACTTCACTTTCATCGGCGTTGTGGAGAATTCCCTAATGTACCGCTACTTGGTATAAGAGGAGGTATGCCTTACCCTTCTCTAGCTCTACGTCGGTTTGGTTTTGCTCGAAAAGATGGTCCACATGATATGCTTCTCCAGATGTTGTGTTCGACTACAATCACGATCTCGAAATTAAGCGAAGGTTCATACACGCTTGGGGCATGGTAAAGAAGGCGATACCAAGACTTTGGGGCACCGAACTCCATTCCTTGGGAACCTTACCTCGAATGGGTGCGAGCTCGGGCTCAAAACCTCATGATTCCATTCACTTTGTTCTACGGTAATTATGGAACTGTTGCTATGGTGGCGAATCCTATATTGTTCTCCATCACGACATGCCTACGATTTTGAAGACTTGAAGAGATCACGGATTCGACTTAAGAAGAAGGGATACCTTTGAAGCTCGGTGCTATGCAAGTGAGAAGAAAGTGTTAGAGTTGACCAAGCTACTTCACGAGGAGAGAAGCATCAATGCCTACATCGGCACCAAGAGGAAGCGCCCATGGGAGACTTAGAGCTTTAGGATGTTTATGTTTTCTTTTATTGTTTTGAACTATCTCTTGTACTTAAAAGAAAAAGAATAATAAAAGAGTACTAATAAATGTTTGTTCATTGCTTGTCTAACAAATTTAAATCTCTAAGGTCCTTGAAAACATTGCATTGCATTCACATAAACATTGCATATCACAGCATAACATTGCATCACAGGTACATTGGAGATTGGCTTTCTCATTTGCTCGCTATTTATTTTAGCGAAATGGCTCTTGAGCGATCTGTCAAAGATCTTCAAGCTCGAATGCTCGGTTTATGATGTTTACTAGCTTGGTCCAAGGCCAAGAAGATCGAAGAAGCTCATCAACGAGAAAGAAGAAGGTTGTTGGTCTCCTCGACATGGGTGGCGCTACAAGGTGGTCCTAAGAGGTCGGTCGAATTGAGCTCTCGAGGAAGTGTCGAAGGAGGATGAGCAAAGTAACAAGGGTAATGGTGAAGCGGTCGGCTGAGCTTGAGAAGGACTATGATAATGGCCAATACTCGATGAGGATGACAAGTACAAGCAACTTGAAGACCGTCGAATCTTGTGGAAAACACGAAGATGTCGGGCTGAATTTTGATGATCTAAGTCTTGTCCACGGTGTTGTGATTCCTCCAGTTCAAAGTTCCTACTTTTGCTAAGTATGATGGCATGTCTTGCCCTAAGTGCATTTGAAGTCCTATGTTGGAAAATCAATCCCCCTTGATGATAAAAGTTGTGGATGCACTATTTTCAAGAGAGTTTGTCAGAACTCGGTTGGAATGGTACTATCGACTAGAGAATGGCCAGTATCCGTACTTGGGTGACTTAGGCGATGCTTTCTGAGACAATATGAGTACAATCTTGAATTGACACCCACTCGCATGCAACTACAAAGCATGTCTATGGGTCGTGATGAGAAGTTCAAGGGTATGCTCGAGTGGAGAGATCTAGCGAGGCGAGTTCACCACCCTTGTCCATAGGGAGTTGGTTGATATGTTTATGGGGACACTAACAGGGCCCATTCTTCAATCATCGATTGGAAACTCTTGAGGATTCACCGGTGATACTTGACGGCGTATCGAATTTGGTATCAAGAGTGGAAAGATTCATGTAGAGACATCTTCAAATCTTTGCGAAGAGATCTTTTGGTGCTAAGAAAGAAGCTAATGTTGTGTATGGTCGGAAAAGCCGAGCCAAGACCGACCGTGCTCGATCGTGAGGCGGTTGTGATCTCGATCCTACATCGGCACAACCTCGGTGAGACAGCGTGGCGAGCGCCGAGGCGGTTCACGATCAACATGCCTTTGTCATGAGCCTTGCAACACATGTTGAAAGGGTGATTACATTGAGGATCCTCCTCGAGAATGTCAACACTTCCTCTCCGAGTACAATCCTAAAGCCAGTGTGCTTACCATTCCAATAGCCACGGACATAGTCTTGATGATTGTTGGGCTCGAAGAACAAGATTCAAGATATGATTGAAGCTAAGCGGTTAATTTGATCCTCTGTTGAGACTCGAATGTGATCAGCGCTATGCCTAATCATGACAAGAGTTCCAATGTTGTTGGCGGCGATACTTATGTTTTCAACATAGATGACTTGACCATTCCTCGATGGTTGTTAAGAATTTGTTGCAAGCGGTGTCGACCGGGATGCCCGAGTCGTTGGTGCCCATCCGCGCGATGGTTGTGCTTGGTTGAGAAGGCGTGTTCGGTGCATGATGGACAACCGTGAGATACTATTTACGAAACCACACAATGCGAGCGTGTGAAGAAATGTCCAAGTTGAAGATTGATAATGCGAATGAAATTGTACCATCGTGTGGGATACCTTGGGGCGACCAGTGGAAAGTATGATTACATGGTGAAGTACATTGTTCACGAGGTTACAAGATTCCTATTGAAGATGTTAAAGCAACCGGATGGGGTGGCGATTTCCCGGAAAATGTCTTGATGTTAACACCATAAGTTTCCTCTGCGATCCACATGCCTAGAGTGGCACCTCTCATTATCACTTCTCCAAGACCGGTTCCATATTCCTCGACAAGGCTATCCCTTGGAATTATGGGTGATGTTTACTATCATGGCGTCAAGCAAGACCCTCGACCATTGAAGATCTTACGGTTGAAGCTACCATTCGACATTGACAACATCACAGGATCTAGTAAGGTGACCCGAGCTGGAAGGGTATTCTCTCGGATATCTCTCCTCCAAAAGACACATGACTCAGCTCGCATTCCATTATTCAATCCATTCCCAAGCTAGTGGGAAAGAGCGATAACTCGTCACCTCGACGAAGTACCAAGGAAGATCTTGAAGGCACCTCCAACAAGAAATGGAAGAAATTAGAAGATTATCAAGAAGAGTGACTACAATGTTGTGGAGCAGTTGGGAGAGACTCGTCCAAGATCTCCATGCTTGCTCTGCTCTTGTGCTTTGAGGCTCATGCTAACGCCTTGGTGAAGTTTGAAGAATGCTCACGTCTGCAAGAACACTACCAGCGGTTTGAGGTTTGTATTGCTAGCACTGGCCAACAACGGCCTATGCTTCTTTGATCTTTGATTTGACTCTATGGAAAGAAACACAACAAAGCCTTGCACATCTACATTGAATGCAAGGGCACTACATTGTCTCATGTTTTAGTGGATCGGTTACGCTCTCGAATATCCTACCGAGGCGCTTTTGATCGACTTGATGTCGAAGGGTTGGTTTGAGACCAGTGACATAATTGTGAGAGCTTTTGATGGTTCTAGCGAGCGATGCTTGAGCTCACTCACTGTTAAAGTCGGCTCCCGGACTTTTGACTCCACTTTCTTTGTCATGGACATCCGTCCGACTTATTCTTACTTGGGCGCCTTGGATACATGGGGCGGTATTACCTCACCACCGAAGTACCGGTAAAGGGAAGGTTGTTACGGTATGTGGTGAAGAAGAGTATATGGGTCATCTGATCCTTCCGATACCTCGAGATGGAGGGTGAATTCTTTGAGACTCCTGTCAAGCTTTTGAAACAATACCCAGTCATACAGTTGACTCTCCCTCTGAAGTTACACAAGTTCCGCCTAGGATGGCCTCATTGAAAGATGCTCATTTCTTGTTGAAGAAGGTAGCTCTATTTGGGAACTCACACGATCTTCCTTTCAAATTTGACAAGGCGGTTTAGGCTTCACCAACAAGGGTCGGAAGATGATACCATGCGCGTAAGCCAACTTCCTCTGCATCGGCAGTGGAATCCATGCTATAGAAGGCGGCGACAACGACTTGACATCGGCAAGTGGATCTTCCGACTCGGATCATGGGCTCGGCAATTGGAAGACCGAAGGCGTCATACCAATCTCCTTTAGTCGGGAGTAATTGCTTTTGTTTTGCTTTGCGTATTTCTTTATGTTTTGAACAATAAACTTTGAAAGCCTAGTGCCTTGCAGGGCATCATGGCTCGTTCGAGGTTGTTATCATCGTTTGCGTATTTTCATTCAATAAATTTGTTGGACTTTTGCATTCAATTGTTTGTTTTCTTTTACTTTATCACCCTTCAGCTATGTGTTTCTTACACACCGTGATACAACTGCGAATCACTCGAAACTCGTTAATAACGACTATGCTATTGCTAAATATGACTTGATAATCCGATCTACTAAGCGAAGATGAAAGTGAGGAAGATTGTGAAGTGCCGGAGAGCTTGTCGGGGCTACTGAAAGGCGAGTTATCTGACCACACGAAGAGCAAGTTGAGGTTGTGAATTTGAGTCTGACAAAGGCGAAAAAGAGATCAAGATAGGAGGCGGGTCTTGAGCAGTGTCAAGGAAAGATTGGTTGGATCTAGAGACTACATTGAGGTTTTGCTTGGTCATACGAAGACATGCCGAGGGTTGGACATTGATATTGTAGTGCAGATTGCCAACAAAAGAAGGTTTTCTCGGTAAAGCAGAAGTTCGCCCGCATCGTCTGAGATGTCAGGAGAAAATCAAAGCCGAAGTCATGAAGCGGTTCAATGCGGGTTTCTTAATTACTTCTTATCCACAGTGGGTTGCTAATGTGGTGCTGTGCCCAAGAAGGATGGTAAAATGCGAATGTGTGTGGATTACGAGAGATGCGAGCGAGCAAGTCAGAAGGCGATTTCCCACTTCCTCGTATTGATGTTACGGTTGACAACACCGCTCGGCATAAGGTTTTCTCCTTCATGGATGGTTTCTCCGGTTCAATCGGGTCAAAATGGCTCCACGAAGACATGAGAAGACTACTTTAGTTACAGTGGGGCACTTTCGCTACAAGGTTATGCCATTTGAATTTGAAGAGCGGGTGCCACTTATCGTGCTATGGTGACATTATTTCATGACATGATTCATCACGAGATAGAGGTCTATGTCGGCGATATGATAGCTCGGTCCGCAGGAAGAAGAAGAACATCTTGATCATTTGCGACTGTGAGGTTGAAGAAGTGGGCGAGACTTAATCCCAACAAGTGCACCTATGGAGTTAGATCAGGAAAACTCCTGGGTTTGTTGTCGATGGTAAAGGTATTGAGGTTGACCCGCCAAGGTTAAAAGCTATTCAAGAGATGCGACTCCCACAGAAGGAAGTCGAGAGGTTTCTTGGGCCGATTAAATTACATTGCAGTTCATTGCACACTAGCTGCTACTTGTGAGCCAATCTTCAAGTTACTTAAGAAAGATCAAGTGGTGGAATGGAATGGCGATTGCGGATCGCTTTTGACAAAATCAAGGGTACCTCTGAATCCTCTATCTTGATGCCGCCGAAGGAAGACCTCTTATCATGTACTTGGCGGTGTTAGAGAATTCAATGGGGTGTGTGTTGGGGCAACATGGCAGTGCAGTCGAAAAGAGCATGCAATATACTACCTTAGCAAAAAGTTTACCGGTGAAACAAGATACTCGGCTAGAAAACTTAGCAACTTTAACTTGGTTTCTTTCATGACTAAGGCAGTATATGTTGACTCACACTACCTTGTTGATTTCCAAGATGGATCAGATAAAATACATATTTGAGAAACCAGCCCTCTCAGGAAGAATAGCGAGATGGCAAATGATCTTGACCGAATATGACATCCATTACACTTCTCAGAAAGCAATCAAAGGAAGTATAGTAGCCGATCATTTGGCTCATCAAGCCGTAGATGACTATCGATCTATGCGATTCAATTTCGGGCGTGGATGTTCTACTAATTCTGATTGTGAAGAACCGAGGCCAGACGAAGGACTTGAACAAGGATCCGATGGACCATGGTCTTTGATGGAGCCTCAAATACACTTGGCAATGGCATTGGCGCCATCATTACATCTCCACGAGACACGCCTTTCACCGCAGTTATGTTTCGGTTGCACTAATAACATGGCGAATATGAGCGTGCATCATGGGCATCAAAGCGCTATTGACTTAAGAATCAAGTTCTTACAGTGTATGGAGACTCGGCTTTAGTGATCGGTCGGATAAAGGCGAGTGGGATACGAAGCACCCGAATCTCATTAGTATCGAGAGCATGTTGCGAGTTTGATCCCCTACTTCGAAGAGATTACTTTTGATCATATTCCACGAGAAGAGAATCGGTTGGCGGACGCATTGGCTACTATGTCGTCTATGTTCAAGGTTAGATGGGACAACGAGGCTCCCGGATCATCATTGAGAAGTTGACGAACCGGTAGCATTGTTATGAGCTTGACACGGAAGAGAAACGGGTACTATGGCGTGAAGAGGTATCTTGAGACTCGGGAATATCCAGAGGGCATCATCAATGATAAAGTTCATGAGAAGATTTGCATCCAAATTCTTCCTCGACAGCGACATCTTATACAAAGCCTTGACCACGATGCTGTGCTTACTCGTGTAGACGAGAAAATAGCGATGCGTATCATGGAAGAGTTACGAAGGCGCATTTGGTACCCGTTCCGATTGGACATACCATGGCTAAAAGATTTTGAGAGCAGGTTACTATTGGTCCACCATGGGCGATTGCCACCCTTCGCTCGATCTTGTCACAAGTGCGGATATATGAGACAAAGTACCGTACCTCGGTACCTCACGAATGTTTTAACTTCTCCTTGGCCTTTTGCAATGTGGGGCATTGACATGATTGGGAAATCAAGCCTTTGCTTCCAGCGGACATCGGTTCATCCTTGTGGCAATCGATTACTTCACCAAGTGGGTAGGCGGCCTCGTATGCATCTGTTACCAAGAATGTTGTGGCTCGATTCATCAAACATAATCTTATCATCGGTATGGCGATTATCACGGATAACGGTTCCAATCTCAACAATAAGATGATCCTTGAACTTTGCAGTTCAAGATCAAGCATCACAACTCTTCTCCTTATCGGCCTAAGATGAGCAGTAGCGATGGAAGCCGCCAACAAGAATATTAAGAAGATTATCTGAGAAAATGCGGTGACTTACAAGGATTGGCATGAGATGTTACCATTGCTCTTCATGGTTACCGCCTTACTGAACATCAACAAGGGCACCCCTTCTCTCTTGTGTGCGGAATGGGCCGTCTTACCCATCGAGTTCGGATACCCTCGACGAGTCCTCGGGGCCTTGAGTTAAGCGAAGATGATTGGGTCGGACCGCCTTGACGATTAATTTGATTGACGGCGACTTGCATCCATGCCATGGGCGGATCTATCGAAGCGAATGATCGGAGCATTTAACAAGAAGGTCAAGCAAGGAGTCTATCAAGTTGGCGATCTAGTAGTCAAGCGCATCGTTCTTCCACAAGGTGATCGAGGGGCAAATGGACTCCCACCTGAGGAACCATTTGTAGTCAAGGCGGTATTTTCGGGGACTATGATACTTAGCACCATGGATGGTGAAGACTTCCACACCATGAGCGAGACATAGTCAAAAATACTACGCATAAAGAGACCCTAGGTCGGTGACCTAGGCAAAATAAGGAGCATCTGGCGAACCAAAAGGTTCGGGCAAAGTTAAGGATATATACAAAAGATGTACACGGCAAGTCGAAAACACGAAAAGGCGGCTTGGGCAAAAAGGTATCGGTGGTGAAAACCGAAAGGCGGTCTAGCAAAAGTTAGGGATTTAAGCGTACAACTATGTCTCTTCCGGTCACTGCTTCCGGACTACTATCGACATTCAAGATTCAAATAGCGAAGATCAATTCACTCACTTTCTCTTGTGAGGAGATGAGATAGTCGAAATATATGAGTACTAGCATAGTTGAGACTTAACGAGATTGTTTCCATAGCTTTTACTCTTCTTGTGTATAAACTACTTGGCCATCATACATTGCAAATAAGCATAAATTCTTTCTCTTTACAATTCTTGTTGTTGTGGTTTTGCAATAAGTCCAACGTTTGCTTTGATTGACTATATGCATTTGACAATAAAATCTAATCATGAACATATGAAAAGTGAACATACAAAGTGCTTACTACGAGGCTCCGGGAATTGAGATGACGAAAGTCACCAAAAAAAACATTCCCGTGAGCATGACCCTACAAAGTATCACTCCAACCTGACTTCCCAGTGAGCAAGGAATCCATGAGCCGATTCCACTCGACTAAGTAAAGTTACATCGGTCTCAGCGGTAACACCTCACCCCAGGTCAAGGTATTTATCCCGGCGGATATCTCTCGATCTTTTCCTTTCTCCTCAGCGGTATCGGACCGAAACTTGGTCGGATAGTGCATCGGAGAACCTACATCTTCATTCCCGGCCGAGAGATTACAGCGGGTTCACGACTCTTCCAACCCGGCCTCCGGCAACTACCAAATGCTCTCAGTGAGATCTACATCTGAGAATCCCCAACGGATCGCCTCCCGGACTCTCATCGGGGGTCCATATGAGATCTCCAACAGCGAGCCTCTCAAATCTCTACCTTCCTCAACAATGTCTAGGCCCAAGACTTGGTCGAGATAGTACATCGGAGGAATCAGGTATCTTTCTTCTCCTTCAGCGAGGGACTTCCACCTTTCGATTCCCCAGCGGTCGATCCTCAAGCGAACATCGCATCTTCTTCAAGATGGATATGTTTTGAAATACCACAACATATATCGTTCATACATTACTCATAAAGTCATAATTCATGCATATGTCATTCATATACAACATCATGCATCATACTTTGCATAAAACTAACCAATATTCTATCAAAGTTCCTCTTGTTTTCTCCAAAGCAGTGTGATCCTTGGTAAGCAGGTCGAGATTAAGCCCGAATCGGCGGAAAACTATCGAAAGACCGCCCTTGGTTGTCCTCCACATTGGTCGAGTTAAGCCCAGAATCGATGGGAAAACTATCGAAAGACCGCCCTTGGTTGTCCCCGACGGTTGGTCGAGATTAAGCCCGAATCGGCGGAAAACTATCGAAAGACCGCCCTTGGTTGTCCCCGATGGCCGGCCCAAGATTAAGCCTCGAATCGGCGGAAAACTATCAGAAAGACCGCCTGGTTATCCTCGATGTGAGCAATGGATCAACACCGATGCTGAGGAAGCCATCCACATTTTGTCAATTACTATTTCCCTCGAGTAATCGCGAAGATTTATTCGATCCTTTCTTATTAACAACAGCGACTACTGTCTAGCATACGACTCGGTTGCCACGGATAACATCTTAAGCCCGTCTCCATTGCTTATCAACATTTCTCCACCTTGAATCTTGCATATTTGGTTAAAACCAATACAAACCAATAACTTCATTCAAAGATGAGCACAAAGTCTAACGTCGACTCCTCTCGGATGGCTTCTTAGCCCGTCTCACGCTCCTTCCTTATCGAAGCGACTACGGCGCTGGCGTCGGCTCACTCCCGGCATCGATCTTTCCGGATGGCATCTTAAGCCCATCCCGTCAATCCCCTATCGACATTCTCGAGTCTAGCGTCGACTCATCCCCAGTGTCAAACTTCTCCAAATGGCATCTGTAAGCCCGTTCCGCATCATCGACCAGCCGGTGCAAATTTTCGGTGTACTCGGTGTTCAATCATCTTCTACCTCCGGTCACGAAGGCCGCATGCCAATCTAACCCTTCAGTACAAGAAGATTGAGCAGGGGCAGCTGTCATACCCAAAATTTTCCCTCCATCTTCTCGAGATTTCATACATCATACTCGAGGATTCCTCGAGGTTGATCGAGACAAACTCTCTCCTGACAATCAATCAAACTAGGGTTTGGTATCTCTCAAGTCAAGATGGTTCCAACATCTCCAATGGTCTTCATGCCTCCTCATATGCTTCAAAGATTCTCCATGTCAAGTTTCAAGCTTCACAGATCAAGTTTCCTCAGACAATTGCTCAAATGGTTGAAAATCAGTTGTATTGGACAAAAAGTCAACTGTGGCCAACATACAGTCAAACTTCATATTTTTGGGTCAACATCCTCATTTTGAAGTTAAATTCATCATTTGATCAAGGGTTGATCATGATTCATCAAGAAAACTCAATATTTGCTCAAAAGTCAAACTTTCTAAATTAGGGTTTCTAGGTGAAAAGTCAACTGAATTTTGACTGATCATAACTTTCTCATACTTTCTCAGAAATTTTTCCACCACCTCTTGTTTTGAAGGAAATTCAATTCTCCACAACTTCATGTCTCACAAGAATGTCCAAAAAATGCTTCATTTGAGAGGTTTAGCTCAAAACATTACAAGTCATTTTGAAAGTCAACAAAAAGTCAACTTTTTGTTTTGAAGATATATTGAGCATGGAAACTCCAATTGAGATGAGATCAAAAAGGTTGGTTAGAGGACTCTTAGAGCTTTCCAAAAAGTCCCAGAACACTCAAAAATGTGGAAAATTGAGCAAGATACACTATTCAGAAGTTGGGCAATTTTGGACAATTGCACAAAAGGACATTTTGGTCAAAATGCAAAATTTTCCAAATGGGCCTAAAATCTTTTGGTCCAAACTTGTTCATGACAATATTTTTGACCCATAAATGCTTGGCCATGGTAATTTTCTATTTTTATGATTTATATTTGAATTTTATAACATTTAATTCAAAAATAAATTATATAAAATATGAAAATTGAGTATTTTCAAAAGGAATGGTTTATATCTTCCTTGAAGTCCAAGAAAGCCCATGATTCATACCAAATTCGTGCTAGCCTTTGCATTCATGAGAAAATCAAATTTTTTTCAAAGATTTGATTTATTTTTAATGAAAAATATTTGCACATTGATGGAGCAATCTTTTTTCACTCCTTTTGCCATCGAACCCTCTCTATAAATACCAAGCATCACGACCCGACAAGCTACGAAACCCTAGCTCAAGCCAAACCCTTATTCTTGCAAAATTTTCAAGAATTCTTGAAAATCAATTTTAAAAGCACTTTCAGCCTCTCTCAAGCACTCAATCGTGTTCTGAAGGTAAGTTTGAGTAAGTATACACTCTTGCCATGGGTTAAAACAAGCTGAATCGATCCATATACATTCATACATACTTGAATTTTTCTTGAAATTGCATATTATTATTTTGTGTGTTTTAATGGATTCTAATGCTTGCAATGTGTTCATGAGATGCTAAGGGACGGATCTGGGCAATCGTTCGTGAGTTTGAACGTCAGAATCGTGTTTGGCCATTGTTAGGGTTAGGAATCTGAGAAGCTTCGAACCGGCCTGTACAGGCCGATTCAGTCAAAACCGATGCCATTAATGGACTCAGAAGGTCCGATTTAGGTGGACAAGGTCTTCCTTTTCCTTTTATTCGCGCTGTTTTGTAGGTTTGAACGTCGAACTCACCGGAGAAGATGACCGGCGTTAGGGTTCCGGTGGCTGACTCCGGCGTGGACTCTTTGACCGCATGCGTGGCACGATCCCTTTCTCTGATTCGCTCATTTGAAATTGCCTGGGGCCCGCGCGCTGACTGTGTTTGATTTTCAAATATCAGTGACACGTTGACACATATATGCAATTGATTTCAACTTTCAAAACACGAAGTACACTCTGGTCCAGTGGTTAAGGCGTTGTTTTGAAGAGATTCTCCAGGAGGTCACAGGTTCAAGTCCTGCCAGGACCATTCTCTTTCTCTCTTTTACAAAGCTTGCATTTTCTTCATGTTTTTTCTATTTTTTTCTCTTATTTATTTAATATTTCCATTCAATTTTAATTTCTTTTCATAATTTTTATTTCTGCATTTAAAAATCATCAAAAATTAATTTTCTTTTTATATTATTTTCATAAAATCTTTATTTAATTTATAAAATTTAAAAATACAATTTTGCATGCATATTTATTTTTATTCATAATTTTGCATTTAAATCACTTTTAATTCATTTTAAATTATTAAATTGCATCTAAAAAATCCCAAAAAATTATTTTAGCATATTTATCTTATTTCCAGCATGTCATATTTTTCTCATATAAAAATTTGCATTTTCTAACATTTTTCTCTTATTCGATTCATCTCGTATTTTAGATTTCTCATTCCTTCGGAGTTGATCCGATTCGAGACGATTCTTTCTTTATCATTTTATTTTTCAATAATGTAATGTCTATGGGATGTAATAGTTTAAATTAGGACTTTATTTTCCATCTTTTAAATTATGTATACCCCAAAGCCATGTAATAGCGTAGAGTTTACCTTTCGCATCTTTACATTCCATTTTACTTTCGCCCTATCAATTGCTAGTAACTAGGCGTGTATGGCAAGATAATAATGAACATAGCCCACTAATTTGCAAGATAAAATACTTGAATTCAACACACTTCTTTTCACACATGCACCTTAGGGTAATTCTCTCTCGTTGCCTTTTGAATTCAAATTGGTCATGTCCTCGAGCGTGAGTATTCTAGCACCGTTGCCTTCAAACAAATTATCATAGTCCCTTGATACAAAGATCATAAGACCCTATGCCTCCGAATACATGATCTTGACCCTCGATTGTCGCCTCGAAAGTGATGATAGTCCCTTGAATGTGCTAGGATACTTCCTACAAGTTGCTTTCTATGACCATCCGATGTCCCTTGAATGTCCGCTTACATCCAGCGATGGAGCTACCTACTAACTAATGGTGCGGCTGGCGCTATTCTAAAGGGCGTAAAAGTATGAAAGCGACCAATTCGGTGGGTAAATAAGTCTTTTAGTTGCTTGCTCTATCAAAACACTTTTCACACCACACACTCTTTTCAAAGTTCAAACTCTTTAAAAAAAACGAAACATTTCAGAACACTTTGTATACACTCCTACATGAGTCATTACAAAGTCAAAGCGAAATGCCTTTTCAAAACATTTTTTGTCAAACACACAGAAAGCAATTTTAAAAGGTGACCTAGAGCAACTAAGAGCCCGTAGAATAAACTGCGGATGGAAAGGGGTGCTAATACCTTCCCTTTTCATAACCATTATCCCGAACTCAGAATCTAACGAAGGTCTTTTTCTGTACTTTTACCTTCCCTTAATTGGATAAAAATAAAAGTCGGTGGCGACTCTTGCTATCCGCACATTTGCGATACAAAAACACTAAGAAGTCAGTTCACCGTGTTACACTCTTCACCAACTATGTTGTTTTGAGATAAAATATTTTCCCTTTGTGGAGCGTATTGAAGGTTCTCTTTAATCGCGAGTGTTCTATCATCCATAAATTAAGAGTTGTTTGGTATACTAGATTATAGATGTTTTTTTAGCTAGTTGATGATTCACTGCACTCCAAGATTCACTTGCTAGAGAAAAAGGCTTGGAAGCATTTCTTGTTTAAGTATAATAGGTAGGGAAGGAGGTAGATGTGATGGTTCGTGCAAGTGAGTCTATTATATGAATATGAAGAACGAGACAACTTGGAAAGTTTATTGATGAACTCTTAGAGGCTCACGCGTGTTCAGACGACATATTTCCTTGATGACAACTTGTAATCGACTATTAATGTTCAAATTTGATTTTCTAAAATATGGCTTTAGTTTGTAATCGATCGAGCTGAACAAATGCAACTTTTCAAAAACATAATTGATGTAAAAGCGATGCGACTTCATAGAGCCATTTAAACTCATACATCATTATAAAGAGGTATCTTAGGATGTACATAAGGTTATATACATCGAAATATAACTTACCTCTTTCACATCAAATTTCATACAATTCAAACAAGTTTTCAAATGTTCATACAAATTTAACTTTGAAACTTTGTGCACAACTTTCATATTATTCAAAGAATTCGTTCAAACATTCTTAGCACTTACATATATAAGTTTGAATTGTGATCGAGAGAAGAGAAAAAACAATATCTATCTTGGAAATCATTTCAAGAATAATTGTATATCAAATCATTTAAAGCGTATTGTAACTTAGTCATCAAGTTTGTGGTGACAAGTTGTTGTTACTAAAAAGCGGGATTATTTCTTTGTGTTGTTTGTGTTAGAAGGTTTATAAAAGAAATCTTGGTGTGAGACTTGTACAGGTTCTAACAACAATGGATAATCCTCTAAGGAGTATATGGGATAGATGTACCCTTAGTTAAAAGGGGAAGTAGTATAAATTATTGTGTCATTTATGTTTATGAACTTTACTTTCTGCAATTTAAAGTCATTCTAAGAACATATAACATTCTTAACTTCCTGAAAAATAATAAGTTAATAATTTTTTGCGGAAAAATGAGAAAATTAAGGCAACTCTAATTCACCCCTCTTAGGTTGCATCTCATAGTTACAACTTGATAAATATGATAATAGATATATTTGAAAAGGAGATTAAGTCTTCAAGAAAGAATATTGGCGATCTAGATCTTTGGTGGAGAAACAATGGGTTTTCATGAAAATTAGCAGGAATCAGAAGTCATTCCCACATAAGGCGTCATTGCTCAATTAGGAAATATAAATAAAAGATGAGGTGGTGAAGTTGTGTCTTGCTGTGTTGGAGCACTACTTTCGATGTGATGGAGGGAGTGGATCTGCAAGGTTAGCAATCCAACACCCAAGTCAGTGAGAGAAATCAAAAGTAATGTGATCGGTGGTTTTTACACAGTTATTTAGCATTGAGTTTCGTTATCGTTTCTTTTATTTGTCTAGTGTTATATGTCTTTTTATCGCACTTTACGCTTTGGTTATGTGTTTAAGTGTTTTCAGGGATAGAAGAATGAAACAGAACAAATCGGGACAAAAGAAGTGCAAAAAATCAGAATATTGGAGGCTACAGAGGAATCAACACGGGCACCCGTGTGAATCAACACGGCCCGTGTTGAAAAGCCAGTGGAAAGTGAAAATTAGTCCAAGTCAGTGGATCAACACGGGCACCCGTGTTCATCAACACAGCCCGTGTTGATTGACCTGGAGAGTTCCCTTGGATTTTGAAGACCAACACGGGCACCCGTGTTGATGGACGCGGGAGGAAACTTTATTTTTTGAGTTTTGGATCTCTTCTTTGTCATTAAGGGTATTTTGGAGTTTGGCTAATATTGGGATGTGACTGAGACTATTAGAAGGAATTTTAGGAAAAGAAGGCACTTTTGAAATTAGGAAAAATATCACGAGAGGGAAGGCGACAAGAGGAATCGGAGGCGGAGAGATTCAAGGGCAGCCACCATTGAAGATCAAAGTCATCGTAATTCTTTGTAATGTTTAACTCTCATTTGTTGTTTTCTTCTAATATTATGAGAGGCTAAACCCCCAATGCTAGGGGGTGGTCCTGGTTTGATGATTGTATGAATTACGATTCTTGATTTCCTTAATGCATGTTTATCTATTTCAATTTAATTGTGTGGTGTTCTTATGAGTATGTATCGGACAAATACATGTATACCTATGACTAACAATTGGCAGGATTGTGATTGTTAGGGTTTCTACACAATTAGGTTATTATGAGTCTCACCTAGGACTAGGAACTCTTTTAATCACTTGAATTCTCGATATCGTTATGGTTAAAACTAAGAGTTGTTCGAATGGACATTTGAATAAGGATTAGGGTTTTAATAGTGTCTTCATTAAGGACTTAAGGAAGAACAATCTAGAGATAGGTAATTGATAGTTTTCATATGCAATGAGAAATCTGGATTGGTCGTAGTTTTGTTAAATCAACCACTCACAGCATCATTCTCATTATATTTCATCGGTCATCACTTGTTACAAGCGTAATTGAAACTTTTAAAATCAACCTGACCATTGTTTTGTTCAATTAAATTAAGAGCACGAATAGGTATTTACTCCAGTCCTCGAGATCGATACTTGGGAAACTCATTATAACTACATCGGCTAAAATAGTACACTTGCTATTTTTCGATCAAGTTTTAAGCGCCGTTCTTGGTTGCCAAAATCTTGACTTACTCTTAATTTGTTTGAAATTTTATTGCTCTGAAATTAAAAATTTCTTTTCATTTGTTTATTTATTTTCTTTTACATTGTATTAGAACTAATATAGTGTCTAATATTTTATAGGGTCGGACCTCGGCGGGATATCTTTGTGTGAAATAGAGAACCCTTGGCTCGTGAGTAGCAAAGCAAACAAGGCGGCGAGGAAGAAGATAGGAATTCACACACTCAGCTCAGTCGGAAGGCAGACAATGAATCCACCTCGAGAGATTGCTGGGGATTATGGAGGGACAAATGCACCGGGGAAGAATGACCATCGTCAACCAACCCGTTAATGTTCCTAATTTTCAGCTCCACCGAGCACCATCACATGATTGGAGAAGAGATCCTTTTCTGGAAGGGTTAATGAAGATGCTAACAAGCATTTGCAACGATTTCTGACTATGAGCACCACTCTAAAGATAGATGGGCATACTGAAGAACAGAAAAAGTTGCGAATGTTTCCGTTCACCTTGGCGAGATGAAGCGGTGGTTCTATTCTCTTCCGGCGGTAGCATTACATCTTGGGAAGATATGGAAACAACATTCCTCAATGGTATTTTCCGGCATCCGTGTTCATGAGGAAAATATATGAGATCTTGAATTTCAAGCAAAAGGAGGGTGAATCATTAGGAGACTCTTTTAAGAGATTTAAAAGACTCTTGGTGGCATGTCCTACTCATAACTTGGATCGGTGGCGGATCGGATGTTTGTGAATGATGCGAGAATCAAAGCAACTCATTGACACGGTGGTGGCTCATCCAACTTCTCAACGATGGTATCGAAGATTATTGGCTATAGCTACGCAATGAGCATCGGAATTATATGGCGGGGCAAACAGGAGGGTGGTTGATTTGAAGTTGGAGTAAATAAACAACTCAAAATCGAGGAAGTGATAGCTGCAGAAGTGGAGAAAAAGCTTAAAGCTATGAACATGGGCACTCAACAGGTGGCACAGGTTAAAAATGTGGTTTGTGATGTGACACCCCAAAATAATTCAATAATTAAATGATTATGATTTTTAATTAATTATTTAATTGAGAACATAATTTATTTAATATGTTGGAATATTAAGATTTATGATGGAATTAATTGGAGGAGAAAGTGATATTATTTTATTTAATTATGATTAAAAGGAAATAAGAGGAATAAAAGGAATGAAATAAGGAAAAGAAGAAAAATAGATTCATTTGGAGAAAACAAGGCTACGTAGAAGTGAGAAGAGAAGGAAGAAGGAAAAAGACCTAGGAGCGTCGAGAATCTCGAAGAAACCACCGGTGAGGGGTGATTTCATTGATTATAACTTATTATAGGTTTCGATGTTGAGAATATAGGTTATGGCATGTTAGAAATCTATGTTAGGAATTCTAGGGTTCCTTGGAGGTATACCTAATAGTGTCGGTGGGTGTTAGAGTGAGTCGATTGTCCGAAATATATACGGAATATGATTAAGGTGTCGGTTAATGAATAGGAATGATGGAAAGATGATAATTGATGTTATGAATGATGCAAAATGATATATTTTGGTGTTTCCAATGATGGGATTAATGTGGGTAAAATTGGATTGATTGAGGATGGAAGAAATCTTCAAAAACTAAGATTTTGGAGTGCGAGCGTCGTGGCGGTTCCCCGATGGGAGAACAGGGTTCGACTTTTAAAATGGTGAAAATGGGATTTTGAACTCGAGGCCGGTTCTGTGTGGGAGGCCGGGTTCCCCATTGATTTTCGAGAGGATGAAATTTTGCTTACGGGCGGTTCCTACAGGAGGAACCGGGTTCCCCATACATTTTCGAGGGGCACGTTATTTTGAACTTGTGGGAACCGGTTACTCGAGGGAGGCCGGGTTCCTGTTTTATTGAAAATTTTGAAACTTCAAAATTCATAACTTTCAAACCGTAAGTCCGTTTTGGCGCCGTTTTGGACGTTATTTCTTAAATTTAATGCTCTACCTTATGAAATGAAAATATTTTGGAAAACTTGAAATTATTTTGGGAAAGGGTATAATTTGAAAATGATGAATTTAAGCGGGCGCATTAAAGATGTATGTGTAGTAGAGGTACTTGATGACAAGGATCTGGTGATGTGTAGATGTGATAGCATGTTTATCTGAGGTTAGATGTATGCTGTTGATTAATTTGCATGATTATCTTTGATGTAGATGTATGCATGAATTGTTGATATATCATGTTGATTTTGGTGATTCGATTATGTTAAATGAATATATACATAGGCGATTAATGTTGCATGCTATTGATGTGCGTGCATATGCATTATTTTGGTGAAGTTAATTCCCATTGTGCAATTTGACTTGAATTGCCGATAACCGATACCAGTGAGGATGGGTGGTTAGGCTGGATTAAATGTCCAGAGTGGTTATGGACGAATCGATGGATGTATCCGTTGGATGATGGATCGATGTTGGGTGACTTGGTCACAGTCGGTACCGCATGCATTGAGTGCATTAGTGTTTGCATAGGATTGTAACATGTTAGGATGTCTTCGGTGTTGCAATGCCTTTATTGTTGATTGAAGATGCATGTTGAATTGTATGACTATGATTGTGTATTGGATTACGATTGGTGTTGGTGGTAGAATAATATGCTTGCATTATATTATTGATTGAAAGACTTATAATATGCTTTAATTATGAGAAGTCTCACCCTACCATTTCAGTTGAATTAGCGGTGAGGAGTCGGTGAGGATGGCTCTAAAGCTTGTCTATTAGTCAGTGTGTGTCATGCTCGATTAGTTTGTAACAACTGAGGGCAGCTTAGTTAAGAGAATTATTATTATTTAATAGTTTTGGATTTGAATTCCTTGAGAACTACGATGCTTTATTAATTTGATTGATTTTGGTAATTCCATTTATGTAAGACATGGTCTTATGATGTTTAATTGTTGGGCGATGATCCTCGATTGTAGCATGGCTCTTGTTTGAATGAGGTTATTTTGATTATTAATTGTGACATCCCTTATTTTACCGTGTAAACTACGATTAAAGATGATTTAGATATTAATTTAATTAATATATTGGGGTATTTAGATGGGGTGTTACATGTGACATTTTAGTGGACCTTGACTGATATGCAGACTCCGAAACAAATTGAGGAGATAAAATTCTTGAGGAAGAATAATCCTTATTCTAACACCTATAACCAGGTGGAAGAATCATCCGAACTTTGCTTGGAAAGATCGGACAACAAGCTCCTCGGAAGGCGAGTGGGAAGTGGCCTTTGAAAAATGGCTGCCCACCTTCCCATTCAAGAAGAAACGAAGCAATCACGGGAACACCACGGCTGCGATTAAAATTTGGAGGTTCAAATGGGGCAAATTGTGCAACAAGTAGCAATGCAAGCACAAAGGCAATCCGAAGAACCATGAGAATGTGAATCTTTGTCTGAGGGGTGCAAATGTTTCCAAAGAAAGAGAAGATGAGGTAAAAGTTGATGATGAACTTATAGAAGTGGATTTAGAAGTGAGAAAGAACAAGAGGAAAAAGGAAGAAGTGGGCTACCGGTGAAGCCATCGAAGAAAAGTAAACACATGATTAGGCTTCCATATCCCTCACGAGTGGCAAGAAGGACGAAAAAAGAAAGAGTTCGATAAATTTGTCAAATTGTTCAAAAGCTGAGATCAACATACCTTTGTTTGAAGCACTCGAGAAAATGCCTTTGTACGAAATTCATGAAGGAGATCCTATCAAAAAGCGGCCAGATGATGAACATGGACTCGTTGATGAAAAGTTGTGTGCAATCGCACCGAGAGAAAATACCATCAAAGAAGGATCACGGATCGGTGGCAATACCATGCACCATAAAGATAAAACTTTCAAAGGGTTCTAATTGATTACGGCTCTAGTGTGAGTTTAATGCCATTATCAATTTTCAAGAGGCTTGGCATTGAAAAGATAAGCGGGGTGGAACAAAATTAAAATTTCTTGATCACACCATCATGAAGTCTTATGGGATAGTGAAGATGTGTTGGTCGAGATTGAAAAATTTGCTTTTAGGTGGTTTCGGATCATGGACATACGAAGATGAAGAGACCCGATCATTCTTGGTCGACCTTTTTATTGACTAGCGAGGTTCAAATTTGATATTGAGACGGGTCATCTAACGCTAAAGTATTTTGAAGAGAGATAACCATGAAGGTGTTTGAGGTCCGAGGAACAAGGTGCAGGTGAAAATAATAATTTTTGTTAGTGCGGTCAAAATTGAGGGAGAGCAAAATTTCAAATTCACTCCCTGAAGAAGTCTCAGGAAGAATCTCTCAGGTGGCATCAATTAAAGTTCCCAAGTTCAGTCAAGAAGCCAAGCAGGGAAAGAATAAGGTAGACAAAGGTGAGGAGATGAAAGTTGGAGGTAACGTGAATCACTTGATGGTTCGGGCTCTTGAGGGTTGAATTTTGGGGTGCGGAAAGTACAAGCACCAAGGTGTGGAAGAGTACCCGTGAGGGAATGACCCGTCGAGCCATGCGGCGTTAAGCGGCGCTACGTGGGAGGCAACCCGTTTTTCATAACAGTTTTCCTTTGTGTTTTGTTTGCGGGTAATAAAAGGGATCTATCTTCAAAGCTAGGAGGTAGCAGGCGGTGTTGCATCACCCTTTGTGAGTCACTTCTCTTGAGTTTGATCGAAACATTGAGGTCAATGTTTAGTTCAAGTTTGGGGAGGTTTTATTGCTTTATTGCTTTGTTTGATTTTGTTAAGTTGATGATAAATCTTGTAATAACACTAGTAGAAATTCTCCCAAATCTTACGAGTTCTTGACCAAAATTTTGTTTTGTTTTACACAAGAGCTTGTATTTCAACAAAGGTCGGGGTTGATATTGTGTGAGATGCGGGGATGATTGTTTGAAGGTAGGAAAGTCGAATAATGTGACATTGATACGAATCAGCGTGATTAGTACTAAAGTGCTTAAGTGCAAGTACTCCTTGAATAGTTTATCTATCTGATCGGCATAATTTTGATTCACATGCGGTATGATTGGTTGAGAATCAAATAAAATGGCGATGGATGATGAAAAAGGCGGTAAAGGCAACCAGCCCGCTAAGTTGGGTAGCCTACTGGGTTATTCAGCCCAAGGGGTTGATCCCCAACGTCGATCGATAAAGGACAATAAATAACCAAAAGGTTTGAAAATTTCATCGATATTAGAAAATGGCAAATCTTTGTTCATTTGGTGCCTAAATAAGTGAAGTTCTTGGCTAGTCATATGCATGTGATGATTATCATAATTCCGATGCCTTCGATTGTGCGAATGAAAGAGGAGGAAAAGCGGAAGAGAGTATTTAAGTGTGAAGCATAGTTGGAAGGTGTTTTAGTGTCATGTGAATCTGGAGCACACTACTTTCTGAGCAATAAGGCGAACTCGCATATAAGTACCGTGCTTGAATTTTCATTAGTTACATTATCGCTTGAGGTCAAGCAACATTTTAAGTTTGAAATTTGATCGTGGTTTTACCGTTATTTAGCATTGAGTTTCGTTATCGTTTCTTTTATTTGTCTAGTGTTATATGTCTTTTATCGCATTTACGCTTTGGTTATGTGTTTAAGTGTTTTCGAGGATGAAGAATGAAAGCAGAAACAAATCGGGACAAAAGAAGTGCAAAAATCGAATATTGGAGGCTCTGAGGAGGAATCAACACGGGCACGTGTGAATCAACAGACCGTGTGAAAAGCCGTGGAAAGTGAAAATTAGTCCAGTGGTGGATCAACACGGGCACCGTGTTCATCAACACGACCGTGTTGATTGACAGAGTTCCTTGGATTTTGAAGACCAACACGGGCGCCGTGTTGATGGGCGGAGGAAACTTTATTTTGAGTTTGGATCTCTTCTTTGTCATTAAGGTATTTTGGACTTTGGCTAATATTGGGATGTGTGAGACTATTAGAAGAATTTTAGGAAAAGAAGGCACTTTTGGGAAAAATATCACGAGAGGAAGAGAGCGACAAAGAGGAATTCAGGAGGCGAGATTCAAGGCAGCCACCATTGAAGATCAAAGTCATCATAATTCTTTGTAATGTTTAACTCTCATCATTGTTTTCTTCTAATATTATGAGCTAAACCCCCAATGCTAGGGGTGGTCTGGTTTGATGATTGTATGAATTTTGATTCTTGATTTCCTTAATGCATGTTTATCTATTTCAATTTAATTGTGTGGTGTGTATCTGATGAAGACTTTGTAGGATTTTGTATATAAATGTGCGGATAGCAAGAGTGCCACCGACTTTTATTTTATCCAATTAAGGAAGGTAAAATATGAGAAAAGACCTTCGTTAGATTACGAGTTCGGAGAATGGTTATGAAAAGGGAAGGTATTAGCACCCTTTCCATCCGTAGTTATCTACGGGCTCTTAGTTACTCTAGATCACTTTTTAAAATTGCTTTACATGTGTTTGACAAAGATGTTTTGAAAAAAGCATTTCGCTTTGACTTTTAATGACTCATGTAGGAGTGTATACAAAGTGTTAGAAAATGGTTTGTTTTGAAAAGATTTGAACTTTGAAAAAAGTGTGTGGTGTGGAAAGCATTTGATAGAGCAGCAACTAAAAGACTTATTTACCCACTCGAATTGGTGGTTTATTTTACTTCTCGTTCCTTTAGAATAAGCTAGCCATACCATTAGTTAGTAGGTAGCTCCATTCGTTGGATGTAAGCGGGACATTCGAAGGACATCGGATGGTCATAGAAAGCAACTTGTAGGAAGTATCTAGCATTCGAAGGGACTATCATCATTTTTCGTGGCGACAATCGAGGTCAAGATCATGTATTCGGGCGACATCGTGGGTCTTATGATCTTTGTATCGAAGGGACTATGATGATTTGTTGGGAAGGCAGCGGTGCTAGAATACCTCTACGTTCGGGACATGACCATTTGAATTCGCAAGGCAACGAGAGAATTACCCTAAGGGGTGCGTGTGTGAAAAGTGTGTGTTGATTTGAGAATATGTTATCTTGAAATTAGTGGGCTATGTTCAATTTTAGTCTTGCCATACACGCCTAATTACTAGCAATTTATAGGGTGCGAAAGTAAAATGCGGAATGTAAAGTCGGAAGGTAAATGTCCACGCTATTACAAGGCTTTGGGCGAGATACATAATTTAAAATCGGAAAATAAAATCCTAAATTAAACTATTACATCCCATATCTGATTACATTATTGGAAAATAACATGAAAATAGTAAAAAGCATGGTGGAAGAACACATGAAGCGAATGAGAAATCGGAAAATATGATGAAATCGAAATAAGAAAAATGTTAGGAAAAATGCAAATTTTAAATTGGAAAAAATATGACATGCTGGAAATAATGTAAACATGCTAAAATAATTTTTTGGGATTTTTTAGATGCAATTTAATAATTGAAAATGAATTAACAATGATTTAAATGCAAAATTACAAATAAAAATAAATATGCATGCAAAATTATATTTTTTTAATTTATTAAATTAAATAAAGATTTTCAGAATGTAAATGTAAAAAGAAAATATTTTTTTGATAATTTTTTAATGCATAAATAAAATCATGAAAAGAATTAAAAATAATGCAAAATATTGAAAAATATGAAAATATGGAAAATATTGAGTTTGTGAAAAGGAAAAACACGATGAGGATCGAACTCGTGACCTCACTCTCATATCCCACGCCTTTGCCATCGATCCAACGTGCGCGTGTCCTGAATCGGAGGCAGTGGAAGAACAAGTGTCAATTCATTGCCTCCCTTCTTGAGCAGACGTCTCTTCGTTTGAATTTTCAAAAGCTTGCGTTAGCTTTTCTTGACCTCTGAATGGCTACATGGAAAATCAAGCACAAGTAATATAAATGCATTATGAACACATGTATCAATTCGTTTTCATCCCGATCACTCTGGTATGCCTAGTTTGGTCCAATTTTATGTGTTTAGGAAGCCCATTCGAACGAGAAAACCTAGCCATGGTGGATTCGATTCGGTCCGAAGCGATCAAGCTATGAGAAAGTTTCAAACTTCATTTTAAACATGAAACAAACAACAAAACCGTTAAATATGCATGAATGTTTAAAATCGAATTTGGAAAAAGTTTGAAAATCGAGTTGGATTTCTCGATTCGGATGGTTTTGAATGATGTAAGTATGGAATCACTCACGGGGTATCAAGGTGTGTTTGGATCCTCAAAATCAATTGAAAGTTTGGAACAAGGATTACAAGTTGCTTGAAACACGGTTTTGGCTTTTAGGTTAGGGTTTCTGGAGCAATTTTTTCGTTCTCTCTTGATTGGTATGCATCAAGTATAAGTACTGGAAGGATTTGGCATTGTTTTGGGAAAGAATTGATGAATAATCAATGATAATCAAATTTGATTTTTTGCAAAAAATCAAATCTTCAAACTTTGGTCAATTTTCAATCTAATCTTCCCATATTGATCCAATTTCGAATTTGCTGGCTTTTAATGAATTGATTGGATCACAAAGAAGAAATAAAAATCAAATTTGCAATTAATTTGGATTTTATACTTTATTTTTCAATTTAATTTGTATTTAAATGAATAAATTCCAAATTAAATAGGAAAATAAAATAAAAATTCATGGCATTGGTCTTGGATATTCCTAATTGCATGAGGAATAAGTTAGGATGAAGAAAAAGTAGGCCCATTTGCAAAGTTTTTGATTTTTAGAAGTATTTCTCTTTGTGCATTCTTTCAAAATTGCCCAACTTGTGAATGGTGTATCTTGCTCAATTTTCCACATTTTGAGTGTTCTTGGACTTTTGGAAAGCTCTAAGAGTCCTCTAACCAACCTTTTGGTCTCATCTCAATTGGAGTTACCATGCTCAATATATCTTCAAAACAAAAGTTGACTTTTGTTGACTTTGAAAATGACTGTAATGTTTTGAGCTATACCTCTCAAATGAAGCATTTTTGGACATTCTTGTGAGACATGAAGTTGTAGAAATTGAATTTCCTTCAAAACAAGAGGTGGTGGAAAAATTTCTAAGAAAGTATGAAAGTTATGATCGGTCAAAGTTACATTGACTTTTCACCTAGAAACCCTAATTTAGAAAGTTTGACTTTTGAGCAAATCTTGAGTTTTCTTGATGAATCATGATCAACCCTTGATCAAATGATGAATGTAACTTCAAAATGAGGATGTTGACCAAAAATTATGAAGTTTATTGTATGTTGACCACAGTTGACTTTTGTCCAATCTGTTGATTTTCGACCATCGAGCAATTGTATGCGAGGAAACTTGACTTGTGAAGCTTGAAACTTGACATGGAGAATCTTTGAAGCATATGAGGAGGCATGAAGGCCATTGGAGATGTTGGAAGTTCATATTGACTTGAGAGATACCAAACCTAGTTTGGGTTGATTGTCTAGGAGAGAGTTTGTCGATCGACTCTTGAGGAATCCTTGAGCATAGATGTATGAAATCTGGAGGGCAAATTTTGGGGTATGACTGCCCTGTTCAATCTTATTGTCTTGGAGGGTTAGATTGACCGCTTGTCTTTTGTGACTGGAGGTAGAAGATGATTGAACACTTGATACGAAATTGCATTATTGTTGTGGATGATCTTGGAATGGGCTACGAGATGCCATTTGGAGGCTGGATACTTATGGAAGATGAGTCGTATGCTAGACTCGAGAATGTCGATAGGAGAATTGCGGAGATGGGCTTAAGATGCCATCGGAAAGATCGATCTTGGGGGTGAGCCGTCTGGCAGCTCATGGGCGTTCTGGAAGGAGCATGGAGATGGGCAAGATGCCATCTAAGGGAGTCATCGTTAGACTTCGTGTTCATTTTTTTCGAATGAAGTTATTGGTTTGTATTGATTTTTAACCATATATGCAGCATTACGAAAGTGAAGCCTTGTTGATAAGTAGTGGAGATGGGCTTAAGATGCCATCGAGGCAAAGGAGTCGTCGCTAGACTCTATAGTTCTTTGTTGATAATAGGAAGATTCGAAATAAATCTTCGTGCCGATTACTCGGGGAGATAGCAGTTGGCAAAATGTAGATGGCTTCCTGTTGTGCATCGGTGTTGATCCATTGCACATATCGGAGGATAACGATGTGGTCTGGATAGTTTTCGTCGATTCGGGGCTTAATCTGGACGATGGTGGAGGACAACCAAAAGGCGGTCTTCGGATAGTTTTCCGTCGATTCGGGGCAATCACGACCGGTCATCGGAGGACAAACAAGGCGGTCTTTTCGGATAGCTTTCCGTCGATTAGGGCTTAATCTGGACTGTTTGCGTCAGTATTATTACTGTTTGGAGAAAACAAGAGGAACTTTATTTGGATATTGGTTAGTTTATGCAAAGTATGATGCATGTGGTGTGTATGAATGACATATGCATGAATTATGACTTTATGAGTAATGTGAATGATAGATGTTTGTGGTATTTCAAAACATATCCATCTTGAAGAAGATGTGGATATTTTGTTTGAGGATTCGACTCTGCTTGGGGAATTGGTGGGTGGAAGTCCACACTTTTGAAGAGGAGAAAGATACCTGGATTCCTCCGTGCACTATCGACCAAGTCTTGGGCCTAGATATTGTTGAGGAGGGTAAGAAAAAGCTCGTTGTTGGAGATCTCATAGACCTGTTGAAGAGAGTGCGGGAGGCGATCTGTTGGGGACCTTGTATGTAGATCTGCTGAGGAAATTTAGGAGGCGCTCTCGGGGATTACAGGTGCGGATCTCATGGAGCATTTGATAATTCTTTGGGAGACGGGTGGAAGAGTCGAGGATCCGTTGTAATCTCTGTGGGGAATGAAGATGTAGGTTCCTCGATGCACTATGTCGACCAAGTCTTGGATGCGGATCTTTACTGTTGGGGAAAAGGAACAATGAGATACTGTTGGGGATAAATACCTTGACTTGGGGTGAGGTGTTGCTTGAGGGCCCGATGTAACTTTACTTGAGTCGGTGGAATTCTGACTCGTGGATTCCCTTTTGCTCACGATGGGGAAGTTGTGTTGTGGTGACACCTTTGTGGGGATCATGTTACGTGGGGGAATGTTTTGGGACTTTCTGTCGTAGTCCCAATTCACAGCACTGTAGTAGATTTGTATGTTCACTTTTCATATGTTTGTGATTAGATTCTTATTGTCAAGTCGTATAATCATTCAAAGCAAGCGTTGGACTTATTGCAAACAACAACGATGAAAATTGCAAAGAGAAGAACTTGCATTTATTTGAAATGTGGCGTATGGCGAGTGGTTTATACACAAGGTAAAAGCTATCACGGAAACAATCTAGTTAAGTTCCAACTATGCTAGTACTCATATATTTCGACTATCTCATCTCACCATTGTCAATAGAAAGTGAGTGGCGATCTTCGCCATTTGAATCTTGAATCTTGATAGTAGTGCAGGCGGTGATCTGGAAGAGACATGGTTATGCGCTTAAATCCTAACTTTTGCCTAGACCGCCTTTCGGGTTTTGGTCTGGGATACCCTTTTTTGCCCAAGCCGCCTTTTGGGTTTTCGACTTGCGGGTGTACGTTTTGTATATATCCTTAACTTTTGCGAACCTTTTTAGGATGCCCTTATTTTTGCCTAGGTTCGTGGACCTAGCGGGTCTCTTTATCGTAGTATTTTTGACTATGTCTGCGTTCACGGGGTGTGGGAAGTCTTCACCATCCATGGTGCTAAGTATCATAGCTCCATGGGAAAATCTTGTCTTGACTACAAATGGTCCCTCATGGGGGGAGTCCATTTGCCACAGGATCACCTTGCGGAAGAATGATGCGCTTGACTACTAGGTCACCAACTTGGTAGACTCGGTGCTTGACCTTCTTGTTAAATGCTCGATCATTCGTTTCGATAAATCATCCATGGCGGATGGGCCTTGATCGTTTCTCATCAATCAAGTTGATCCGGTCAGAGCGTGTACGAACCGATCGTCTTCACCTAACTGCGCCTCCTAGAGGACTCTAGTTGAGGTATCGAACCTCGATGGGTAAAGGCGACTTCCATGCAATATACAAGAGAAGGGGTTGCTTTGTTGATGTTATTCGTCTTTGTGGTCGATAACCATGAAGACCAAATGGTAACACTTTAATGCAATCTTTGTAAGTCCATCCGTCTTGTAATCCTCTTAATGTTCTTATTGGCGGCTTCCGCTGCATTTTCATCTTAGGCCGATATGGAGAAGGGTGTGATGCTTGATCTTGAGCTGCGTCTGATTTGTTGATCATCTTGTTATTAAGATTGGATAGATTATCGCTGATAATCCTTTAGGTGTCATCTAGACAAATAAGATTATGCTTGACGAGATCGAACCTGACATTCTTGGTAACAGTTCAACATTTGCC